>KK121483.1:102576-125418 GCA_000611955.2 Stegodyphus mimosarum | reverse complement strand
TGTGTGAGAGCTTTGCCTCAGATCACGGTCACGCTGCTCAACTTTCGCCTGACCAGCTAGCAGTTTAAATTTATAAGCCATAGTGCTTACTACGTGATTGCATTGTAAAATAAATTAAAGTGCGGTAGTATTTAGTATATCTTGCTACGCACCCTTTTAGATAGAGGCCAACTTCCGCGAATTGCTCTGCGAAGCAAAGTTTAATTTAAGTTCTATTTTAATTTATTTAAATTTATTTGATTGTTAAGTTCGACCAAAGTGTGGTCTGTTACGTTCTGTATCTCTCCCGAATTGGGAGGTTTGTATTTAATAGTAATTGAATAAAAGAGGATTTCAAATCCCTTCACGTGCAGTTATTCTCCAGCCCAGCAGTTACATCAGAACATAGCGTATTATCCGCTCACTGTTCCAGTTCAGGACTTAGAATTTGAGGATAAGAACCCCTTTACAGAATTTACCATGTTCTCAAAGAATACACACAGAATGCTAAGTCCTGATAACATTACTCGTGTCCTTACGTATTGGGGATCTTACGGTATTAAATGTGTTGATTTGGAAAGCTTTTGTACAAAGTTATATTGAAAAAACCGTCTCGTCCTTAATTTTTGCACACCAGTGTATATACATATTCAAAGCTGCAAGGTATGAATCTGTTTTCTCCTAGTGAATCAGCCTTGATTGTATTTTCTATAGCTTTATGACGTTTTTTTAAAAGAGTTTTGTACTGGTTTTCTCTGCAATACAGCACAGAAGACTATTATCCGAAGTAACGTAGACGTTGTTACCAACGAACAATTAAAAACTCGGATAAAATGGAAGATTACAGCATTGCCAAGTAAAACGTTATGGATAATGACAAAATGTCGTCAACTTATGCCCTAAAATATTATTTTTAAGTCTTTTTTTAGTCTTTAGTGAATTGAATGTTACAGAAAAACAAAGGAAAATGTATTTTGACATTAATTTTAGTGAAATATCAGTTACTATACTTCTAACAGGTAGAATAATTTCGCAGAAGCAACTATACGAAGGTTATTTCATTCCTTAGGAATGAATGGCATAAATTAATTAACAATGTACATTATTAATTACTTTTCAACAAGGGAACAAAAGTAAGTTTTATTAGAAATATATTTTAATGGTATAATTTATTTCATTTCGAAATTAAGAATAAAATGATAAAAATTAATAAAAGTAATTAAACTTGTACTGTGTTTTATTGCTTTGAACTTGATTAAAATGTTCTTTAAGTCTACTTTGCCGCAATGTTGTTCAATTTACTCAGCATTAAATTATCAGAAGCTGCAGTGTTATACTGTTGTTCAATACGCAAAATTTCTACTTTGATGTCATTTAAACAAGCATTGCATTTATCAGAAGTCTTATGGATTTCCTATGCCTTTGTTTCAGCAATCACGGCATAGCCTTTACAAATGACAAAAAAATTAGTGCATTGCCCATACAGCCACTCTTCGGATAGCCAAATTTTTACTGTATTTAAAATTGTAAATATATGTGAAATTGCTCTTGAAGGAAATCGTCAGACCGTCAGTTCAGAACTGTATTATTGCTAGTCGTTAACTTTCAGCAACACTAAAAGAATATTTATTTCCATCTCAACAAAAACTAGTTGAACTCATTATTCATTTTCATTTCAAGTGAAACTGGATTAACTCCTTTCTCAAAACTTTTTTATCGCTGCTGTTTATTTGGAGTGGTTCAACAAGTCACAAATTTTAACCGAAGCTTCGTTTCATGGGCATTTCAGTTCAGACGAATTGCTTATGTAATACTTATGTTTGCACTGGTGAACATCGACATTTGTTAATCAGCACTTTATAACTAATTTTTCGCCTTGAAAAGCATCAGATACTTTTTAAATATTGTTTTAGCAAATTATTAGTTTAAAAACATTTCCGGAGCAGTCGGAATATCTTGTTTCATAGGGATATTAATTATATATTAATACAAGATGCATATTAATGCAATATTTTTCTGAAAAATTCTAACCAAGCGTGCATTTTGTGTGTTGCTTTTCAGATGGAGTAAAAATAACTATCAATGATTCAAAGTAGATTTAATAGTGTTTGTTAGGCAGATGTGTTTAATTGTAAGGCAGATGTGTTTAATTGTAACGCTTCCGTAAGTTCAGAAGCTTAGTTTGAATAAAGCTAACATGTCGATAACAATTGACTCATTGATAAAGAAACTATTATCCTTCTATCGTATTCGTATTATTTATTCCTTTATATCGCGATATTTTAACAGCATTTAAAAAATGATAAAATGTTGGAAATACTTGGTACTGGGTTTTTAACCCGGAATTATTTATTTAAGAATTATAGTTTCCTCAGCTAATTTGTTATTTTCTTTGTTAAAAGATTTTAAAAATATGATGCTATTATCTACATCATTTTTAACGCAAAGAAGGTGCTATTTACGTTACTGTTATAGCAAGAATCTTAAAACTGGTGTAAACCATTACATAAAACTTAATAATTTATTAGCCAAAGGATGTAAGAAATTAAGTCAATAGATTTTAATTCTCATGTAAATATCTAATCTTGTTTCACATCCAAGACTTCATATAAGTCGTCTTTTTTAGATCAGACTGTAATAAAGACAAAAGACCTATTCTTGATTCCGTTATTACACGAAAATATACTGTGAATTTTTATTGTACTCCTCATCGCAAAAGCTTCCAATTTATTCTTTTCTATGGGATCTTGACGAATCCTCATTTGTTCTAGAACTATGTAATAAGCAGCTTAATGAGAGAGAGTACTCAATAGGAATTCGAAGTTATGTCAAATTTTGAGCTGAAATGCTATCGTGGTCTTTAATGATTAATCTTTCAGTACTCTGCCGCGGACTAAATGTAAACTTTGCCAACTTTGATTCACCGTTTGAAGTAAGTGATATACTAGTTCGAATTTTTAAGAGCTATGTTTTTAGCAAGTGAACTTTTAATTGCTCTTCAGATAGAATTAGGAAGTTCTAACTTTGAGATTTCTGTCTGGAGCCATCAAAACTTCAGATTGTGAACGCTTATTTCTGTTGTGACTAGTTAATTTACATGCTTAAAATAAATTACAAGATTCCAACCTTTTATTTTGCAAGCCCAGCTATATTAAATAAATTTTAGTCTGGGACATTTCATTTCTGTATGTTTAGTTTAGAAGTTAAGAATTGATTTTATTTTAAATTTCTGCGAAAAGAGACATATTAATCAAAAGTGGCTAAAATGTTGGAATTAACTAAAAGATTAATTAAAAACATTTGTTATTATGATAAGTTCTTTACATATTTAGTAAAAGATATAGAGATGTTAACTTCCAGAACAGATTAAAAAAAACTAAGATTGAAATAATTTTCAAAGACGTGATCCTAAAGAAATATTGCACTGTTCTATATGTAAATATAAACTAAGCGATTAGTTACTCTATAAACTAAATATTAATTCTCTAATAAATTCTCATTAATTAAAACATTCATACAGTTAAAAATTATAAATGAAGAAAAAATTATTTTAAAAAGTTTTTGTTTAGCGGGGGAATTTCTGAAAATGACAGAACAGCAAAAACGAGCAGGGAAAAAAATGTGTTGAATTTTAAACATGTGGAGAAAAGTTTTGGATGGCTCCTAATATTAGTTTCAAAATATTACCATAAACATCAATCACTTCGCCTTGTATGTTTAAATAATTATGTTTCTTTAACCGAACCTAAGCTCATCTCATTCCATACGAATTCCTGACATAAATTAGATATTAATGGGCATTAAACAGTGCATTTAGTATTCAGGAGTGTCTTTTTCCTCTAAGTTCATGATATTTCCTCTAAAAGATAGTTCAAACTTCTTCAAAGTAAAGAATAGCCGATAGAAAACGGCCGGATTAAAAAATTTGCTTGTTTAGTAACACATCTTTGGAATATTATTGTGTACAAACGGATAAAAAAAGACGAGTTGGAATGTATTTTTTATCTTAAGCAAGCATTTCTTCGTTCTTTTCCTTTTCACCCCCTCCCTGTTTCGTTTTTTATCATTTTTGTACATTTTTAAGATAGAGCTCAACAAATGCGGCACTGAAGAAGAGAATCCAGCTCCACCTTTCGTATACCTAAGTCAAAACCCCCATGCACTTTTTTTGCCACTTTATCTAATCTCGAACCTGGGTATCTTCACATTGCCATCTGCCTTCCTCACTGCGGGGTTAATCTTAACATACCTGATAATGCTATACTCGCGTGGCTGTGCATTATAATGAACTAGAATCATGTTTATAACTCTTATAACCGTCCATTGGACATAATCCCAAACTTTACGAACTTCCTGAACGAAACTATTTGACTCCTTATCACACGAAAGTTTCTTTCGCTTGTTTTTTTTTTCTTTCTTTATTTTTTCTCTTCGTTGACGCGAAAGATGTTTAGGCAAGTCCATAATACCGCTGAATATACTGTGTGTTTTCTTCAGGTTTATATAAGATGTTTGTCTTTCTGGCAAGTTTGAAATATTATGTCTTGGGCTGTTATAGGTTGTTTCAAAAATCAACTTGTTCTGTAAATCAATGTTCTACGTCACATTAATCGGACATAATGTATGGGTTAGTATTAAAATAAAAATCATCTCAATAAAAGTTATCAATTAACTGAAGAGATATAAATGGTAAAGTTTTTTTTCTAATTATTTATTATATTTTATCAGTGTTAAAAAATAGGGAGGATTACTTGTTTGTTTTATTAAAAGTTTTCAGTCAATAAAATAAAAAAATTTCCTACTTGACTTCTTTCTCACAACTAACTAATTCCAAAGCACGCTAATGTTAGTTGGGAGTCAGAAAATTTATTGTATTAAAATCTATATTTTTGTTTCAAAGCTATATTTTATGTTTTGTGAATTCGGCAAAAGACACGAGGACAACTTTGTGTTAGATTTTCCTAAAAGAAGATTGGTCTTCGTGGAGTACTTTTTAAAGGACGCTATAGCTCATATACGAATAGAGAAAAATGCGAAATTTAAAAGCTGTATTAAATCATTTCTGTAGTAAACACAAAGCGTCTTTGTTATTATTCAAAACACAATGTACAAGAGATTTCATAAACTCAGTATCAATATCTGTTGTAACATACATAACAATTTTCCACTGAAGAAAAAACTTCTTGTCCTGCAATAAGCTGAAAAGACATTGAAGGGAAACTTAAGAAATTTTTTAAGTAAAAAAATAATAATAACGAATAAATAATTTCCCAAATCAACTCACTGCTGAAGTATGTAAATTTAGTTAGCATTTAAAATGATTCATTTGGAGCCAGGATATGGCTCTTAGCACCTTCGAATCCAAACCGTACCATTAGATTCTCAAGAATTTTCAATATTTGCATCCTCCATGCAGTAAATAGCAGAACCTGGAACGCGTTGTATATTGAGTGCTTAATTATGTAATGCTTTAGTGCTAATTTCTGCAAGTAACCCAAAACTTTTACAATGTGGTTTTATGTTTTTCTGTGAGTTATAGTAACAAATACTTTGAGTGATTTTCTTGTTATTGTGATTTTTCTTCATGAACAAAAGCTATCAAAAGCAAAGTCTAGTCAGAAAGTTTATGAATCAATCGCAAAGATTATTAATATTTATAAAAGCGACAAATAGACAAAGCGAAAAATCTAAGTACTGGCGTTCTCTTGTCATTCTTTTACAGAAGAATAATGAGGTTCTTGCTTATTACTTAATGAGTGCTGAATTAGACAGAGTGCGTCAATAAGGCCTCATTAATGGTATTAGTACTTATATTTAATAAATCTATAGTGATCCCGAAAGTGTTTAATCATTTTCCGTTTGTTTTATCTTTAAAAGTCCTTTACGTTTACCTTAAACAGAGAGCTTTTGATGTGTAACCGTAACTAATTATCTCCCTTTACCTCACTAAATTTTCAGTGGACAGTACAGCTACTGTGCGATATGGCTAGATTATATATTAATTTATTCTTTGCACCTCTTTTTTCGCAATTTTTGTCGACTAAAGTATTAATAATCTACTGCAAAGTCGCCGAGCTCGAATAAATGTTCGTCATTCACCGAAAATGCATTCTATGAAAATTATGACCTGTGTTATGTTTTTGAGATTACCTTATTTGGTATCTGAGATTGTTTCTCAAGAATGAATACCATTTGATGGAATTTGAGTGGTTTCCTTCTCTAATTGAAAAGAAGGCAGAAAATAGTTTGTAATTTCAAGAACAAATAGTGATGAAAGCATAATAACTTTCTTGTTCTGACTTGAAAATTGGAATTTTTTTTTAATTGAAATACTTTGACACATGCATAAAGAATACTTAATATCATCAGCTGAAAAAAAGAGAGTGTTTGGGAGAGAAATCTAATGGTGTACATAAAAGAAGATATTTTTAATGCTCTTTCTTTCTTGTTGATTTTAATTAATTTTTGGTGTGCCTTGAAGATATCTTTTTAATAAAGGCGATTCTCTGAACTCTTTATTCTTTCATTATTTTACTAAAGTGAACTTGTGCAGTATTCTTTTAGAAATCGTTTATGTTACAATATTTTGACTATGCTTTTTATTCTAGCAGTGCTTTAATAAATACATAAAACTCTTTGCCTTAATTATCACAGTCTTCTTTCTATACCTATTTTTGTTTTTAATAATGGGCAAAAGAACAACAAATAACGTAATATAAAGTGAAATACTTCAGGAATATATGTACTAAATTATGGGTAAAATATCGGTAAAGAAGTTTGAAGTTTATCAAACTAGGCATGAGTACAAAATTAACAGAGCAAATACTACTAAATAATTCACATGGAATAATTTTAGACAAAAAATTCTCTTGAAATTCTGAAGAACAGTAATTACAAATAATTTTATGCATTGTTTGAAAATATGATTTGTTAATGTAAAAATACGCACCTATATAGAAGTATACATGAACGCT
The DNA here is from genome assembly GCA_000611955.2 of Stegodyphus mimosarum. NCBI lineage: Eukaryota > Metazoa > Arthropoda > Arachnida > Araneae > Eresidae > Stegodyphus > Stegodyphus mimosarum. The sequence continues at coordinate 118,465 of KK121483.1, read as the reverse complement.
AGGATAAAAAGACAGCGTTTAAAAATTACTTTATTATTTCCTAATAATTAGTTTAATAGAAAGGATTTGAAAACCATAAATATGTGTTTGGAGTTATTAACTATGATTTTAAGGTGCTTACTATTTTAAAAGAAACATACCTCAGTTAAATTTTGGATTATCTAAATGGACATCTAATAACCTCGACTGTTTTTCAGAATTTATCATATGTATTAAAAACTTAAATCTACAAGAAAATGCAAAATTCGTGCACAGGAAAAGAAAATGATTTTGAAACACAGAATGCTAGGATCTAAAATAAAGTGAAACCTCCCAAAATGATAACTTTCTTGAATCTATGAAAGGGACTAATACAGCATAAGTCGCTAAATTAAACATAACCGACAAAGCGACCGTCTCCACAGACGATCAAAGGTGTCTGGAATCGTGCATGGACAGCGTAAGGAGATTTTGTTGTATCTTCTCTCTCAGCGAAGAGTTTGGAACTGTATATAATTGTCATTATGAGCTAATTTATCTCTAAAGCTATAGTGGTAAGCGTAATAATATATTAATCCTAAGTCTAATAATAAACGTATTATAAAGAAAAGTGGAAAAAGGAATTAAAACACCTTAGCAATCTTAATTCAATTTATAATGGATGAAAACATACAAAGTTTCGAAATAATAATGATAAATAGATTGTTTCTTTATATTTATACTCCTTTATGACCTTTTATGTATTCGCCATTATTATTATATATTTCTAATTCAATTCATTTCAAAAATATATGAAAATAAAAGGCCTCTCGAGGACTAAAAAAAATCCCTTTCGCATTTTCATAAAATAACTATCCATCAAAAATAAATCTGCCATAAATTTTACTTCACCTCATTATCTCTTCTTGCGAGAGCAATATACCTGTTTCTGCAATTCGAAAGTCAAGTAAGTAATAATTCGAAAATGATAGCAAAGCACCCGAGAATTATCTGCTTAAACAGTTCTTGAAAAAGACTATGTAAGGAAAACTCATTAGCACATGGATGGGAAGATGAAGACATCCATGCAACCCTTGTCAGCGACTAGGAATTGAACCACGACTGAAAATCTCAAATGCTTTTGATCCTTTCCATTTCGTTACTGATGTGAACGAAATAGGACCGAATAAATTCCTTGAATATATTTACATGAGGTTTTAGAGATTAGAAAACCAAATTTATCCAACGAATAACCGGACACCAAATGCAGACATATCTATTTTTCTCTTGTTCACAGCCTACTCATTGCCTTGTGTGCATATTCAATTCACTGAGTACTTAATTTTGCGTTGTTCCTGACTGTACAAATGCTTACTTTATGTTTCCAATTTTTATGTTATGTTTGCGTCTACGCAGTAGTTTTCTTCTCATCATCCCTTATTCAGGCTTTCAGATTAGAGAAGGAAAGAAAGCTTATGATTATTTTCACTGCTAACATTTTTTTAATTATTAAATTGCAATAGTTTTCTGAAAAAAAAAAAGCTGTTGACACTTGCCTTCGTTAATCATTTCTATGATTTTGTACGTCTTCTGAAATGGTTCTGATAAGTATTGATATGTATGTACACTAATAATGAATTTATTTTACTTGCTACGTAATTCCTACCTAAATAATCAGGAAAAATGGCTGCTTTGTTAACAAAAAAGAAACATTTTTATTTTATTATTTATTTTATTTTATTTTTTTACATTTTGGGCGCATCAGAATCTTCTAACGCATTCTTGATGCCTAGAACATTGCTGCCATGGGTAAAAAAAGGGTGTTCAAAACTAATTAGTTAAATGCAAGAGAGAGGTAGATAAATTTAGGAAGATTTGATCATTCTTCTGTTGATTTTTAAATGAGTAATTTCTCACAATTTTGTTACTGAAGTACTTCGAAATTACTTAAGTACTTCGAAATTGCCTTATTTTACCTGAAACAACTTTTTTAATTAAATACCAAAGCTAGTGAAAGTCTAAAACCCGCGTACATGTTTATGGTGATTAGACTTCTAAGAGATTTTAGAATTGTACTAAAAAGTGTATGGAAAATTAGTCCGAATTTTTGAATTCGAAAAAATAGCGATTAAGTTATACAGTTTTATGTGAATTAACCCAGTTATATGCTTAGAGCGTCTTTACTTTCACGACTAATTTCGTCCACTCCCAGCAGAAAAGAAATACGTTATGTTATATAGTTCTTAAGTTTGTTAGAGGTATCTTGGCACCCTTGTTGACCTGTTATATTGTTTACACTCCCCGTCCCTCCTATTTGAACTTATTTATCGGCTTTAATTTCGGAAAGCCTTATTTGCCTCGCGAATACTTAAGGCTTGAGCCAGGCTTATTTGGATGCATGTTAATTTGTATTTTATATTTCAGTTTCTCTTTGAATGTTTGTCCTGCATTTCCCGAAAGCTATGGAATTTATTTCTTTTACTGTATCAGTTTTGTGTAACCGTCTGTTTGATGTTTTAATAAATTGGTTTTATTTTAAAACTTCAGTTTTAATTCGCAATTACCGAAATTAGAAAGTAAGACTACACGATAATTCGTTTGACTGTCTCTACGGTTTTAGTAGTTTAGCACTTTAAAATAGTATAGAACCGTACAAGCTTAAAAGTAATCTCTAATATTAATCTTCTGCTGTCCACTCAATCGAAAGATCAATTTGAAATAACACTTAAACCACTCCTTGGAAAGTCTTTGTTAAAGATCCCCATTTATTCCCGCTAGATTAAGCTCTCCTGATTTATGAAGTAAATTAGCAATTCCTGACAAGCCTATTCAGTGATTTGATTTAAAGCTCATTTATCATTTACCTGCACAGCTTGATTTGTGAGCAAGGGAAATCAAACACATTACTATATGGATGAAGGGTATGAAATGATCGAATATTTTGAGGGTAATTTTACTTTCCTTTAGAATTATTTTAAAATTTTGCATAACTTTTTAATCGAAATTTTACGTTTCATTTTTACGAATAATTTCAGAAATTATATTTTCATATTTATAATTTTACTGCCCATTAAAAGTATTTAAAACTTTTGGATCATATTTCTGTTTTAATCAAAATTTTACAACGAGATTTCTGAAATATCATTTCTATAATTACATCATAACTCTATAATTACATCTATAATTACTCTATAATTACATCATACATAATCATAGAATAAAATTGTTTTGTTTTCAAGCAGAAGCTATTGCCTCTAATGCTCCTGAAAATAACGATTAAAGTTTTCCGTTTGTTCTATTACAATTTGGATTAAGTACTTTTATTTTAAAGCAATAAAATATTTTTAAGCAAATAATAAGAAATCAAGATACATTTATTATAAAAATAATACGTATGTGTATTCAAACAAGAAGTAAAATTTTAGAAATTATTACTAATAATATTTTAATATGATTTCACGCTTCTTAGGATTCTGAAATAAACGTAAAAATAATGAGAAGTAATAGAAAATTTAAGAAATTTCTTCCATAAGAAAATATATTTAGTGAGTTTTCTTTCTAAAAAATTTTATTTACTCATAAACAGCATTACAATAAAGCTCCAAATATCCGGACTGACTGTAATCACAATCCGTTCCGATATTCCAAAAATATAAGTAGCTGGGTTATCTTCTTTATAGATTAAATATGTATTCAGCGTAATAAAAGTGAAGGAACTTATTTTTCGCATATCTCGTTATTTCTGAGGAGAAACGGAGGTTTTACTTATTAAGAGAAAGCAGATAACACAGGCAGGAAGAAAGTGTCCAGGCAAAAGTTTAATTCTAAATTGTTGTCGGTTTAATAGGAAACTTTATCGATCTTGAGGTAACCAGGCAACGAAGGAAGAATCCCCTTCAAGAATCCAAATTATTCCGCAAGCTTCAAATATTTTTGTACCATGAAGAAGAAGAACCTTCTTTAATTGTTTCCCTTGAAATTGATACTTCAGTTTCATATAAAATCAGAGCTAATCTTAAATTGAATTTTTTCTAATTATACATGTATTTATTGTTTAAATTATACAGTTAAACCTATTTTTATTTTCATAAAACAAAATGCGAATCAAGTTTTTTTCCCAATAAGATTAAGCAATGAAATTCGTTTTCGGAATCTAAACCCACAACTTGTTTCTATTGAAAGTAAAGTAAAGCAGTAAACTTATTTTATATTTACATAAAGAACCTAAGCTGAAATCAAACTCGTTTTCGTTTTAAATCTACTTAATTTTTTTTTTTTTACTTAGGCAAAAATGCATAAACTATTTCTATAATTACATATATATCATACACACGTATATATCGTGCACATTTCTTTGAATTAATACAACAACTTAAAAAAAAAATTGTTTGTTTTTATGTTACTTTAACCATCAGCAAGAAATATCTAAGTACATTAGCAATAAGGTTAATTTTAGTCGTTCTTGAAAGAAAAGAGATATGGATAATTGGGAGCTGCAGATATCTGTAATCCGAACAACTGAAGAAAGAGAGAAACAGTGTATCGTACTCGATTTGTAGCAATCAAATGTACTCAATTTGAAGCAATCAACATTTTTTTATAAATGAAAAGAATTATCAACTGTGTTTACTTTAAAGGTAATATAAATGTGTTTTCAAGCAATATGGGGCATCTTAAAAATGATAACTTAGAAAGTTTCTAATCCCCCAACCTGCTTCAGGTTTTGAAATAGGCGTAGAAATATAGAAAATTAAACAATAATTTCTCCCAAAAGAATATTGCTGTAATATTGTTGGCATTGTGATAGTAATTATAAAAACATGAAAGTATAAAGGCGTAACATGAAAGTATCAAGGTAGTGTAATGTGTGCGCTTCCCACTGAAACTCTTGAGTGGATGGAAGCTGTAGATACTTGGGGTATAGTTTTAAGTTAGTTAGTCGTTAAATGAAGAGCGTGAAACCCTTCGGTAAGTAGCCGGTTGGCCGTTTACAGGTGTGCCCCTCCCCCCGAATCTTCCACAGCTTGCTACCAGAAAACAGTTTCTCACATCCTGAAGTGCTACTAGCGCTTTGGTCAATTCCGCTCACCCGAAACGTTCGAACTATTTATTTCTCACTATCGGAAGCTCAGTTACAGTGGCTTGAAATGAAGCTTAACGCGCATATGCACTTTTGTGGGCGGGGTAAACTATACATAAAACTAAAAACAAGAAAAAGAAATCTCTTCCTTCTCCTAGCTTGTATTTAATAAGGAATTAAAATGGGATGTAATGATTTTCCTTTTCTTCACACCGTTTCTGGAACGCAATTGTCGGTAGGGGGCGCTGCCGTAGGTATGGGATTGGTCGCGTCGGCAGTAATCGACCGGTGACATTCCGCGGGGCTGCGCGTCTGCTGCTGCACCGAGAAACCTACGCCTCCTGTGGATGCCGTGTCTAGAATAGTGTTGCGTCCAGTAAAGATCAGCTTTGTTTTTAAGGTGCTCATCGTGTCGAGAAGACTCACTTCGGATCGAGGCCTGTCTCGAATGCCCACAGGTGAGTCACGCTCTCTAATGATAACTTTTAATAACAGTTTCTTTTTTTTTGAGTTGAGAGATGTTTGATGAATTGTCAGTTGTTTACGATAACGAATGACACCCGCGTGGTCTTATCTGGTGCTACAGTGATTTTCGGTTATTGATAGTATAAGTTTTCATGCTTTCTGTGAGAATAAGAAATATGCCACGATGTCATGCTGTTTTTAAACATATATTGCTACTGTTTCATTTTTTTCTTCTTCTTCATGGTAAGGTACTGACAGATTTCAGCTGTTTGAAACTTCAAAATATACTGTAAAATAGTTATGCAATGTTATGTTCAAAATTGATTAAATATGCCTGTAATATTTTAATGTAATCCATTAAAAGCTATTTTTAATTTACGGGTCTGATTGTTAAGAATATTTTTTCTCATAAGTCTGGCACTTTGTTTTGAAGTTTAGCATAGTTAGATTTATATCTAAAAGTAATTTTTTAAAAGTTTTTACTGCATTTTTCATCAAAGAGGACTCTGCAGAAATTAAAAAGTTTTATTTCAGTATCGTATTTGAATAAATTAAAAATTCAGGCATTAAAATTATTTCCTTATAATGATGCTTATAACATGAATATCAAACTTCGTTTATTATATCCGTTCAGATGCTGTAGTATTATCACAGAATTTGTTATTTTTGATACAGTACCGGATATCTGTGTAAAATTTCCTTTTTTAACTTATTTAACTAAAAATGCGGGAAAAAAATCATTTCCTGTAAATTTTTTTCTTTCAAGAGAAATATCACAAATTTTCGTCTAAAATAATTAAATTTACATTTTGCAATATCGTGAAATAAACGTAATAAGTTAACACGAAGTATATCAGATAGATCATTGCCATACGCATTATCTTCTTAGCCCAAAGAATGCTCCAACTACTTTATTTATATATTTAAAACCGGCGCAGTTGAATTTGCAAGAAAAGGCTTTTCATTTTAGTTGCTTTAAGCCGAATGCGTGTTAATTTACTTTTTCGAAGATTTATATTCCGTATCAAAATATATGTCTACAGTGTGAATGTGCATTTTTACGAGCCTACAGTATATGAACAGTAGTTTTTGCGAATTATTATTTTGGTTCAGGAAAGTTTACTCAATTTTAATGCAATACGTATTTACAAACTCTCTATTTTGCGAAATATTTTTGCTAAGCGTTCTAGTCCTTAAATTCGAGAATCCACTGTATAACTGAATATCAGAGGGAATAATTTTTCTGAAGAGATTTCTTGATACTAGCCGTATAATGATAAGTTGAAATCAACAATTATTTACTGGGTTCGCTTTACTATAGGGCTCGAACTGAACTTCTTCCAAGTTTTCTCTAAAAGGCTACAATATTGCATAAAGATTATATACTACAAAAATGAGGGGAAATGGAATCGGTCATCCTAAGATATTATATGAGCAGTTCTCTTACTGCTACCAATGACAATGGTTCTTTGACCTGATCGTGCAGAGATCAACGTCAGAACTTGTTCTGCGAGTCGCTGGCGGACTTCAGCGTAAGCCTTGAAAACGAAAGTACAGAAAGTATATAAAAATACAAGTGGAACGTACATTATACGTATATATATGTATATATAGAAATTATTACAATAAGAAATTAAAGAAAAGATTTTTATTAAAAAGATTATTCCATCCTAGGAAAAATTGTTTAGGCCATTAGTATTGTCTCATATTAATTGGTATGAAAATTTAGAGCTGGAGAAAATTTTTTCATAAATTGTAATTAAAGTTTGAAAAATGTATTAGTTGGAGAATCAAAAACTATTAATCACCCTCTGTTTAGTTGTCAAACTATAGTTACGCTTTATAAAAAAAAAATTTTCTCCAGCTTTGACTTTTCACTAACAATTACCATGAGACAATATTAATGCCCTAAACAATATCTCCTAGGTTGGGATAATCTTTTCAATAAAAAAAATTTCTTACTGTAATAATTTGTTTAAATTAAATCCTCTGCTTCTCAAGCGCAGGAATTATATAATTAAATATGCTGCTATTTTCTTTATATATATATATATATTGTGCTTGTACAAGAATCTAGTGTAAGATAATTTCTTATATCCAGTCTCTCTCTCTTTTCCGTTCTTTTCTTCTTTTTCTTTCTTTCTTTTCTTTTCTTCCCCCTCCTCCCCCGTGAAAATGGTAATTTTTAGTTACATCACCATGATTCCATTCCCACCACCAATAGGTGGGAATAATTGTATTATTGGTGATTTGCGCGATTGTATCGGTGAAATAAAGCTAAGGTTACTTAATTTCCATCATTTTGAAAAAAGTAGTTTTAAATCATTATTAATTCGGAAGATTCCTAAATCTTACAGAAAGGAGAAAAAATTTAACTGCAAGGGGTGATCGCTAATAAATTCGTGTATGAAATTAGCTAATGTTAATCCATAGATATCGTCTTTGTATCGGGACAGGATTTGAACTGATTAGTAATAGAATTTAGTTTTAAGGACATATTTTATACATATCTTTAATGAATATAACCTTTCATTGTGTTAAAAGGAAAAGTTATACACGATTAGAAACTTTCAAATCTTTCTTAGATACTTCCGCATCGATTACATGCGTATACATCATAGATATTATATATGGATTTATTAACTTTGCATTTAATTACAAACCACACAATCGAGAAATGAGTTCGCCATCTTGAATTTTAAGTTTAAAATGTCTTCAACTTATGCAATTTGAAGAAAGAAAATTGAAGCTTGTCTCTGTTCATGAACCAAAGTTCTCTCAACCAAATTTTGCCGGAAATACATGACTTAAAGGAAATAAAATTGAATAAATGATAGTAATCCCTTAAGATGCATAATGTAATTGCTATTTAATATTCTAGTAAAAATGCAATTTAGTTTTAAATTTTAAAAAAAATCAAATGTTTCTCTAAATTTAAAGCATAAAAATGGCAAAACACAATTAAATAGCATTTTCCTTTAGTCTTCCAATTCTGCTTACTTCTAAATTACTTGATTTTTCTTTTTAACCAATCTGCGGACTCAATACAAATATAGCGATATTCAATCAGCTCTCTTTAATTGGCAATTTTACTGTAATTGGCATAAGCATTAGCATGCTGTAATCAGTTATAAACACAAAAATTTTAAAATGAATTAATTATATGTACTTTTATGGTATGTTTATCTCCACTGCTGCATGTTTCTGTATGCAATAATTATGCAAATGAGTGTAATACTGAGATTAAAAAAAACAAAAGTAGCTTATAGAAGTACTCTGACTAACGTTACAAAGTAAAGACTTAGCTACAAAACTAGTAAATCAAGTAAATGTTGAGCCCCCTAAAAAAAACCATTAATTTTGTGAACATAATAATTTTGTTTAATATTAACACACACTGAGCTGAATTTAATATGCCCACGAAGGAAGTAATAATTTTGCCGAATATTAATATATTGTACGTATAGTTCAGTGGTAAAATAATTTTAATTGTCAGTGAATAATGCTGCCTCAGACGGTATGAGATCATTCCAGGCTGATGAACACTCATGCCACTGAGTCCAGATTCGGATCCTAGGCAAGACATGGAAGTCTGTAACTGTAGTGCCTTTGCAACATTTAGGCACTTAAAGACTGACGAGAAGAAAATCCTCTCAAAGGCTAGGTGTAAGTTGAAAGAGGGTACGACAACCTAGCATTCTATCTCTTGGTGACCGGCCTTATATATGCTAATTTATAGGCTGAACATCATTTGTTTAACATTTATATTATGGAAAGTTATCTTCATCGTAACTACCGTAATTCCTAGCGGTTATAGCCCATAGCGATTAAGTGGCCGAATATATAGGACTGCTGAAGGCCTGGGTTAAAATGCCAATGAACGGATTGGCTGCGTACGATTTTCATGATTTTTCTTATGCGTAACATAAATATGAAGCAGTTTCCCTCTGAGTGTATGTTCATTAAACAGATAGTATAATGTTTTGTCTGACGTGCTGTGCTTTAATAAATTAATCTAATCGTATGATTATACATATATATAGATTCCTCTTAGTTTTTCTTAATATCTCTAATAATTTTAAAAGTCTTTAAGAAGGTTTAATGTTAAATTATTAAAGCCCTGGAAGGATTCGATTATTTAAGGATGGCAAAAGTCCGTCAACGCTTACCTACCTAAGGAGAGGAATGCGTCTGTTGAGAATTGTGTAAGAGAAACTGGCATGTATTTACGTAACGTATAAAAAAACCGCCGAAAATATGTGTAGCCAGCCCCTTCAGGGGTTGAGAATCAAAATCAGGATAAAGGTGCAGTTGTTTACGGTTTTAGCTGCTAGACAATTGGTGGCATGAACCTATTAAAATGTTCTTGACGTCCGAAAAGAAATATCCATCTAATAAAAGCAAATGTCCTTTTTTTTTTGTGTTTTGGGGGGGGGTAAGGGGGCTCAAATATTTCATTTACCTTAAGCTTCAAAAACGCGTCTTTTATTAAGAATCAATTATTATTATTATTTAGATATAAAATAAACACTTTTTCTTCAAAATGAAGGGAAAAAAAGTTACTGATGAAATTTATTGATCTGACGTTTCAAAAACTATTTGATGATTGATTGGAACGATCCTAAAGATTATCATATCGATAATCTTTTCAGGGTTCAAATGCTTCAGCAGACTTGCTTGCCACGAATTTGATTACATTTTACATTTCAGAGATGCCTTGATTTGAATTTCCTTTCCCTCACATTTTGCATTACAGAGATGCCGTGATTTGAGTTCCCTTCCCGTCACAGTTTACATTACGGAGATGCCGAGATTCAAATTCCCTTCCCCTCACATTTTACAATATTGAGATGCCGAGAGTATGAAAGAAAGGAATTCCCTTACCTCTTTTCATATTCTGCTCAATATTGTGGCTAAACCGACTACAAAATGCATTTTTGAAAGTATTTGACATCAAACAAATGTAATCGTACCTTCTTTAACACTGTGTCATTCATGACTGTTCGCGTTACCTGCTATTTCGAAGCTTGGCATGCCACATCAGTCGGTGATTGCTGCAATTTCAGTTATGTGTAATACTGCATTCTGTGATATGTATATGGCTGATGAAACTATTGCAAACTGAACTCGAATGAAATTCCACTTTCGTATTTAATACTAATCACTAAATCATTACGATTTTCCCTCTTCAATTGTTTTTATTACTAATTAATTCGGGCAAATCGGAAAGCTTCGTAAACAGCTCTTAGCAGATTTCGTGCCTTAAAATCCGCTATTTAAGTTCCTCAATAACATATCGTATCATCCTAGTTGAAGGAGTTGTTAGCAGCTTAGAATAAAATAAACATGAAGCAAGGAATCAAAGGAACGATACCCAGGCTATATTTCATATCATACCCAAAAGGCGCTTGTTATTGAAAAATGATCTATTTTAAAAAACGTTACCCAAATTTCTCAAAGAAACATAAATTTTCCCACCAGCGACTTAGCGGTAAAATCGCTAACCACTGATAATTTGGTCTGTAGTTCGAATTCCGTCGAACGAAGTTGTCTGAATGGGCGATTTCGTGAATTTCTTCATGTGTAATGTGTATACGAGACAGTTTACCTTAGAAAGTCCTTCACGAAGTCGTCCTTCCCTTTAAGCAGATAGTCCTCGAGTGCTTTGCCATAATTAAACAATCAAACAAACCGAAGCGTAAATTTTCAATACATAATGAATACAAGTAAATGTTCTTCGAACTTTTTACTTAATCTTAATATCAATAATATAAGTTTAATTTTAATGTAAGCATAATGTTATCGTATTCTCATCTTCCATACACGTATGGGGAGCATTCACACAGTCGGTTAGTCTTCAGTATTGCCATAGTTCAAAGGCGTAAAAGTGGAGCAGGTTTTAAGCAGTACCCAATTAGGGGAGGTAAAATTGCGCATGCATTAACGCGCAGCTGACTCAGAGAAATTGTGTTTGCTTCGCTGTGATTGGTCAGCACTGCAACGCCCTCCTGCGGACGCTGCTTTAAAGCTCAACAATTGCCGATTGGGCGTCAGTAGTCGTTCCTTGCAGATTCGTTTCAAACCAAGAGAGATATTTGCATGCGCAATTTTCTATTTCGCGATTTTCCTAAGTGGTTAAGGAATACGAGTCAGTTCTTTACAGAATGAAGTCATGCATCTTAAGGAAGGTAATTTTCATGTGCTTTATCATACTCAATTAATTAACCATCTAACTATCCTGTATCTTAAATACTTAGATCTCATCTTGTGAAAGCATTTTGTCCTTATATTTGTTCAAGACCACGGTTAGCATTCGTTATAGCTTTATGAGTGCCAATTTTACTATTGCAGGTCATAATGCGGTAAAATTTTTTTAAACAGATTTTTAAAGAACTATATCATTTATTTCCTAAATGTATATCTTTAAAAAAAAGAAACAAACTCTGCGAAGTCCGAAAGATGTGTTCCGGTTAGTAAGACTTGCTTTGGCCATCTAATTGGAGAAATTAGCGTTTTCTTTGCTGTTTGAGAATTAATTGTTTTAGGACCGTGTACTTTTAGTTCACAAGAACGCTGTAGGTAGAACGAGTCTTGCTTCCTTGATGTTAAAGCAGACACTAAGTGTATGAGCTATGCCAGACCTTGGTAATCCATGAGCCGAGTTTGTAAAAAATATTAGATAAATGTTCTTATTTTTATAAAACACCCCTCATTGGTCCAGTAACTAACACTGGCAATTCAACCCTGCTTCGTTTCCTGCAGGATGAGCTGGTTACGTGATTGCTTCCACGGTTTTGGTTACGTAAAAGATAAATACTAGTCAGTTTTCTTGAGAAAATCCTGCATGCTACCATTGCTCTTCTTAGGCTGATAGCCTTTTTGGTTTGTTCTATATAATTAAATTTAAAAAACTGCTCTCATTAAAAAGAAACGTTTGTAGCATAAATTTGGATAGTAATATAATTCAATTTTCTGCATCACTTGAATCACCTCGATCACCTGGAGAACGCTTCAATTCAGTTATCATGTCTCTTTTCAAAGCTCAAAAATATCTCAATTACTCAAATGCTATTTTACACTTCTGTTTTGTACGAGTAAGTTAATTACATCATTTTCATGTAGCAGTTTTATTGAATTATTGTCTTATATGCCACCAAATCTGTCTGGTTTAGGATCGATTTACCTGACAATTTCCAAAAAGCTATGAGAAAATGCCACATTACCTGCATTACCTTGTCATCTGACGAGCAATTGCATTTTAAATAAAGCTGTAGAATGTATAGCTATATAAAAACTTATGTCGTGTATAAATGAAAAAGGGCAGATAAGGATTTTCAAATATAAAAACCACATTTGGGATAAAATATCTAATTTCTAATTTTATGTACATAGGGCGATCAAATATTTGAACGAACCTTTATTGACTGAGCGTCGGTGTGGGTATTTGTATGTGTTTGGGCAGTTGAAGTCGTTAAGTGGGATGCCTAGAGTAAGGAAACCACAGCAGTTAGCTTGCCCCGTGCGTATTTAGTAGCCCTTATAATGGAGTGAGAGGAGTGCATCCGTCTTGTATTGACCAATGTATAAAGTTTCTCATCTACGAAAATATGAAACCAGCCGAAATTTACCGCAGACTGCATGCTCAGTTTATGGAAGGTACCCTTTCATGGTCAAGAGTGAAGGTTTGGTGCAACGAATTCAAGTAAGGCCGTGAAACATGCTGCGAATCAAGGTCATCCCCATTGTCCTCGCACCAGTGTTACTAATGAAAACACTGCATGTGTTTGTGAGTTTATCGAACGAGGTCATCGCTGCACAGTACTTCAGATTTCGGAAGAACTTGGTGTAAACTATGGAAGTGTCCAACCAGTCATCAGAAAGCAGTTGGGCAAATTCAGTTGCTTCAAACTCATTTTAAAGAAGAAGGGAAAACTTTTTTTCATAAAATTTGTCACCTGTGATGAGACATGGGTGCATCAATACGTCCCTCAACCAAAACGTGAAAGCATGGAGTGGTGAAGGAAACCCAGTGAAAGCCAAAATTCGATTGTCGGCGGGGAAATTGTTGACGTTTTTTGGGACTGGAGGGGGTCTGCTAGTGGATTTCTTATACAGACATCAGACCATCAATACAACCTACTACTGCAGTCTCTTGGATCAAGTTAGGTTTCAGTATCGACGCAAAAGACGAGATTGTCACATCCGCGAGTTGTTGACCCTCAACAACAACGTCAGGCCCCACACAGCAAGTGTAACGCAGCAGAAACTGGTGAAAATGCACTGGGAAATGCTTGATAATCCACTTTAAAGTCCAGACTTATCGCAATGCGATTTTCACATGCTTGGACCCCTGAACGAAGCACTTGGAGGCCAGCGATTTGAGACCAACGATCAAAAACATTCGTGAGCAACTGATTAGGCACCCAACCAGCTTCATTCTACCAGAACGGAATGAAAAAATTACAAAAACATTGTGGAAAATGTGTCATAAAAGGAGAGATTATTTAGAAAAATAATTTGTAGACATATGGATGCTTCCTTTAAAATAAATTTTGTTTAAACAAAGGGCTCGTTTATATTTGATTCACCCTCATATGTAACTTAAGTCGAAAATGATAGCTACTTTAAAACAAAGTGAAAACGATTTGCAAGTAAACAAAGTATCTCTCGCTTTCTTTAGGTAAGATTTTGAATTTCATGGGAATTTTAAACATACCTCTTGGTTTATTTTTATTTCGTTTTAGAAGTCGCCCTAAAGAACAGTTTTTAATCATTCTCGAGTGTGCTACACCATCTTTTTCCGACACTATATTTCTTCTTAGCTCAAACTCTTAAAACTGATCATAAAGAAATTTCTAAGGGCTATGAAATTATAATATATTCTTTAATATAGTTAACATTTAAAATTAGGTAAATGCGTTTATGGCGTAATTTTGCATAAAATTGTATCGATTTCGAGAGCGGATAGACAGACGTCCCTCTTTTTCAGGAGCAAAAATGTCTTGACACAAGCAATCCCTCTCCCCTCCGTCTGGAAAAGAGGGATCTGCGTCTGATCACCCTTGTAATAGATTTTGTTTAAAATCTAGGCAATTGAAAGGTCGCTTTTTCTGCTTTTCTGCCTAGTTTTAAATTTCACTTATGCGTGCTTCAATTTCATTTAATGGTTAATATTGTTAACATATTTCATTAAAGTCGTTAGTTGGAGCTGCTTAAAAATTAAGAAATTTTGCTATTTTTCTACCATAATTTGGCTGATATTTGTCATAATTTTTACATCACCGTGTCATTCGAGACTGTTCACATTACCTGTTGTTTTGAGGGAGGAGCATGCTTGCTTCAATTACATGATGTTTTGTGCAGTGATTTATGGCTGGCGAAACTACTACAAAATGCAACACGAATGAATTTCCACTCTCATATTTAGTGCTAATCACTGAATCCCTACGATTTTCCCTCATTGTTTTTATTGCTATATTATTCGGAAGAACCGAAATGATGCATAAACATCTCTTGCCAAATTCCTGCCTTAAAATTCGCTGTTCAGGTTCCTGTATAACATTTTCTATTATCTAGCTCAAGATGTCATTTAGCAGCTCAGATGAAACTAAACCCTCAGCAAGGAACCAAAGGGCTGTACCGAGGATATGTTTGATATTATACCAGAAAATTTCCTACAATTGTAAAATGATCTACTTTAAGAAGAGTTCGTAAATTTCTCAGAGAAAAATAAATGTTCAATGCTGAATGAATTCCAGTAAAGTTTTAACCTCTTCGAACTCTCTACTCGATGTTAGTATTGATAATATAAATTTATTTTTGAAATACAAATAATGTTAACGTAGTCTCAACTTCCTGCAGATAAGGTAGCATTCACACAATAGTCTAGCCATGATTATTGTTATAGTTCTAAGAGGTAAAAGCTGTTAGTTCTTTTCGCCCCTGTGGAGTACGTTAAGTCTTAGCCAGTTAGGGGAGGTAAAGTTGCAATTATTAATGAGCATTTGACTCAGGAAATCCTGCTTACTTCTCTTTGATTGGCCGTGCCGCAACGCGCTTCTGCTCATGCTGTTTTAAACCTCAGTAGTGATCGAGTGGGCGACACTGGTCGTTCGTCTCTGTTTCGGTTCAAGCAAATGAGATATCTGCATGGTGTTTTTGCGATTTTCCCCAGATGATTAAAGAATACGAGCCACTTCTCAGAAAGTAATGCATCCTAAGAAATATAATTTTCGTGCGTTTTATTGTAATCAATTCATTAACCAACTAACCATCCTGTACCTTAAATCTCATCATGTGAAAATGTTTTTGCTGTTACAATTTGTTCCCGACTTCTGCTAATTTTAATACTGGAAATCGTAGTGGGGTAAGCATTATTATTATTAT
>KK121483.1:3191-95435 GCA_000611955.2 Stegodyphus mimosarum | reverse complement strand
TCCACGTCCACGAATATTCATTAAATTATAAGTCATAGTCTCTGAGAAATCCGTGAATTTATGCATGTAAACATAATTTTGGACATGAGTGTATATATATATATATATATTTACAAGTAACTTAAGCTTTATATATATGTATATGTATTTGAAGTTCGAGCATCAGTTGTTTTAAACAGACTCACCAACGTCTAAAGAGTAAAATCGCTGATAAACTGGTAGCTCGACCAGGGGCAGGTTTTGGTGAATGGGCTCGCAGTATGCGCGTTTTCATGGTTTCTCCCGTGTAAAACATGGATTTGAGACAGTTTTTCTTAGAAGGTCCTTCACGAAGGCATCCCATCCCTGAAGATAGACCTGGTGCGCTTTGCCTTCATCGAAAACCAAACTGTTTTGTGAATCAGGAAACCTCGATCTTCTCCATGAAAATGCGTGTGGTTTGCTTTAGCTGTACTGTTGATCAGATACTTCCCGGCCCCTGTGATCATCGCCCTTGCAAAAGAACGTGATAGCTTTTCTTGGTAAATTAATCAGCACTCGTTATTGGAGGACAAGAAAAATAGAGACATAAAATTATTTTATTGTAAAATTTTCGATGATTATAAATTATCTGCAGTATCTAATTTCAAGAAATGTTGAACATTCAGTTATACACTGCTCGACATTGAAAATGCAACACCAAGAAGGAGTGGTCAGAAATTTATGCAAATTTTAGCGTAGACACACATCACTAAGTTATGCGAATGATGTGAAGTGCGCAACTCTCCGACGCATGTGAAGTAAGATATAAGGGAAGGAACTTGCAGAATGGGCAATATTCGTGTCGTTATTTCTGCCAAACGAATTATCGAAGAAAGTTTGTTTTTGTCCCGGAGGATACGTTTAATAGGAAAGAATGCCAGGCCGCCGTCAACGAAGGCACTTCCAGCAGATAGACGATTTTACGAGGGGTATGATGATCGGACTGAGAAGGGTGGATTGGTCCTTACGTCAAATCGCAGCTGATACCCACATGGATGCGAGCACGGTGCATCGGCTATGGCGAACGTGGTTGGAACAAAGGGATGTGGGAAGAAGAAGGGGTGCGGGTGCAGCCAGAGTGACGTCAGAACGCGTGGATAGACGCATCCGCCAACAAGCTGTGGCGATCCCGCAAGTCACTTGTACCGCGATTTTGCAGCATGTGCAAGACACCCTGGATGTTCTCGTGTCGACGAGAACCATTTCCCGTCGATTGATTGAACGTGGCCTGAACTCACGGCGTCCGTTAAGAAGACTGTCATTGACCCCGCAGCAGAGACCCCAAAGTTTAGAATGGTGCCGCACTGGAGCGATGTGGATGACAGACTGGCAAAACGTTGTGTTCTCAGATGAGTCACGCTTCTGTTTATACAGTGACAGCCGCCGCATACGTGTGTGGCGTCGACGTGGAGACAGATCTAATCCGGCAGTAACTGTGGAACGCCCAACCGCCCGACAACGTGCCATAATGGTTTGGGGCGCTATTGCCTACGATTCCAGGTTACCTCTAGTTCGTACTGAGGGCACTATGACGGCCCAACGATACTTGGATAATGTACTACAGCCGGGGGCAATCCCCTAACTTCAGGGGCTTGCAATTTTTCAGTAGAATAACGCCCGACCACACAGTGCTCGCATCTGCCAGCATGGTCTGCAAGTTATACAGATGCTTCCCTGGCCACCGTACTCTTCTGACCTGTCACCAATCGAACATGTGTGGGATGTGATTTGACGCCGTTTACAGACTCTGCCCCTGCCTGGTTCAGAAGACTAACTATGGTAAATGGTTGAAAGGGAATGGAGAGCCATCACTCAGGATACCATCCGCATTCTTATTGACTCTATGCCTAGACGTGTTTCTTCGTGCATCGCTGTCCGCAGTGGTCCTACATCCTACTGAACCGACGCCGTTCTCGCTCTGTATTCTGACTATTATTTTGAAATAAAGATCACTTATTGCTGCTTGCTGGCTCTGTCTTTTTTCCAAATTTCATCACTTTCTGACCACTCCTTCTTGGTGTTGCATTTTCAATGTCGAGCAGTGTATGTTAAAGCATACTACAACTATGTGTGTGTGTATGTAATGTAGCAGATTTACATGTAATAATGTAGAAACATTGATAGCGTAGATAACGTAGAATGTTGATTTACAATGAAGAGCAGACAGCCTCCGAGGCAAATTAAATTTTCATTTCTATTTGGATAAACGTTTTACGGACACAAACAGATTGGCAGACTAAACATGCCTTTTCAAGAAGATTAACCTTTTGGATAACTTTGCAATAAAAAGCGAAACAGGAAGCAGCAGTCTACCTAGTCCGAAGTGGAGAGAGCAAGTGGCTTGTGTTCAGGATGAAAACTTAACTCAGAGTGATTTAGTTTCGGCTTTCAAACGATTTGATTGGATAATTAATAATGCTGCGAGATTCTTATTGGCTGTTTGAGTTTTAGTTCCATTTTCGTCGCCAGCGTTATGTAAGAATAATATAGCATAGATTAGTCTCAAAATGACGTAGTGCAGAAAAAGAAATTACTGTTTTTAGAACAGAGAGGGGAAATACCCAAATTAAAATTAAACGTTAAGGGACTATTGCTAATTTAAATTATAATTTATACACTCACGTTTGTGAAAATTGCAACACCAAGAAGGAATCGTCATAATTGAATGCAATTTAATACACAGTTGAGTGGTAGTGGTACAAATAAATGATTAAATGTTCAAAGCAAACAAACAAGAACAAGAGATCAGAATCAGTATTTTGTGTGGCCACCACGCGCCGCAATAAGTGCTGCTACACGACGTGGCATGGAGTCAAACAAAGTTTGAATGTCTGACTGAGGAAGAGCATTCCATATCGTTTGTACGCGTACCCAAAGTTCGTCTGCAGACGCAACAGGACGAGGATCACGAGCAAGACGCCGACCAATGACATCCCACACATGTTCAATTGGCGACATATCCGGGGAACACGCAGGCCAAGGAAGAAGCTGTACCTGCTGCGCTGTAAAGAAGGATTTAACAATCCGAGCAGTATGAGGGCGGGCATTGTCCTGTTGAAATACAGCGCCTGGCAAGCTTTGAAGGAAGGGAACAGCTTCGGGCTGTAGAACTTCACGGATATACCGGTTGCTGTTCAGATTGCCCACAATTCGTAGCAATTGAGATCGTCTATGATATGCTATGGCGCCCCAGACCATAACTCCGGGTGTTCGTCCACTGTGGCGTTCGATAATGCACTCCGGAAGGTGGCGTTCACCGGCATAGCGTCTGACACGAATGCGGCCATCATGGTACCACAAATTAAAGCGGGATTCGTCAGAAAACACGACATGCTGCCAATCAGCACGCCAGTCTCTATGCTGATTGGCCCATTGTAGCCGCAGGCGGCGATGGTCGTGCGTTAGGGGGATCCTGTATAAAGGAGTCCGTGCGCGCAGTCCACACTGCAGCAGACGTCTACGAATTGATGAAGCACACAATGAAACACCTGTAGCTATTGACCACAGTGCTGCCAATTGTCTAGAGGAAGCTGTACGGTCCGTCCGCGCCATGCGGACCAGGTGTCTATCATCGCGAGCTGACGTCACATTTCGGGGTCCACTCCCGGATTTCCGAGTTGTCCGACACTCGTCCGTCCACTGCTTCCAAACGCGCATCACTGTGCTGCTGTTACGCTGCACACGAGAGGCTACTGCACGATACGACAATCCAGCTTCACGAAGGCCGATGATTCTCCCTCGTTCAAACTCTGTAAGTTGTTTAAATCTCGCTCTCTTTCGTCGACGAGGCATAAGTACAGATTGAGTTAACGTTTACCACTAGCAGATAACCACCGATAACCATACACGCCTCGCTACAGCCGTCTATTTATTCGGATCCATCAGCCGTTCAGAGGGCGCTGCTCAGCATACGCATGCGCTACGGATTTGCAATTCTAATCATTTGCATATCATGCGCTACTTTGCATTTCCTGAAAATTTCAGCTCACTCGCGTAAGTCCTTCATGGTGTTGCAATTTTCACAAACGTGAGTGTATATGCAATGCTGCAAAGACACTATACACTTCCAAACGTCCAAGGCTTCTACGGAATTCGGACCCATTCCCAGCGATAGGGCAGATAGCAACTCTTATGTGTCAACCAATCAGGGCGTCATGCCCAGTGTGTAAAGGTGCTGGATCGCTTATTTTACAAATTTTTGTCCTGTTTGCTTTTATCAACTCAATATTATGTACTGAAAGATCGGAAAGAAAAGAAGAGCAAGTTATTATTCGTCAAAATGTATCGAGAGTTACGGGTTTGCCCTGAAATTTCAAAGTTTCTCAAAATGTCATGAATAAATGATATTTTCTTGATTATAATTAAAAAACGACTCTCTCACTTTGTACCTTGATTGCTTTTCCTTCAATATACATTCAATCCGAAATCGAATACATTTAAAGCTGGCAGAAAATTTTATGTATAATAAATACGAAAACCACCGTTCTATACGGAATTTTCCGTCCGTAATACCGAGAGTGTTAAGGGAAAACCCCCAGTCCCAAATAAGTTTCAAATGTGTTTAATTTTAATAGTAAATCATATTATAATTTTATCAAATGTCTTTATATTGCTGTAGAAATATCTTTTGCATAGTGATAAGGATTATCACGTTTGGTGAAATTAGCTTATTATGGCACATTAAAAAAAGATAAGAAAAAGAGAGATCAGAAAAAAAGTACATAAAGAAGGAAGAAGACAAAATGTTTAGATATGAAATACTATTAAAACTAAGTCATTTACCTGTTTAGTTTTGTTCTCAAGCAGTTAATTTCAATAAAATTTAAATTCAGTTAAAAGAACGTAACGGGAAATTCTTTTAATTTTTCATACACAGTAAAATGTTGCTCCCCCCCAAAAAAAATAAAGAAAACTCATATTAATGATACAACGTGAGATTTCATAAATGTAAAACAGAAGAAAGGATGTTCTCGAAAACTGGAAGGAAATATAAGAGAAACATCTTTGGAGAAAGAAAAAGTTCCTAATTTGGGTGAAGGCGTAATGTTTTTAATAGGCTCATTCTACGTGAATAATTTGAGTTTTATTTCAGGTTCCTTGAGTTTCCTCACATATTCTTTCATCCATTTTTCCGCAGAAAAATATATCAGCATTTTTTTAGAGCGATGGATTCTTATATTCTTCATAAAGTTCCTTTTCTATATTCACAAAACATGGGCGTCAGACCGCAGACTTTATTTACCAGCTTGAACACAATGAAGAAATTCTTTTTTTCTCCTTACCAAGGATTTCTCAATTCAAGCTTCTTCATGTGTGAAAGCATTTTGAATTACTTGTCGCGAAACTTTATCGAAAATACCTATTGAAGGAACGGCTCATTAGAGTACGCTGGCTGGAAATAAACTAAATGAATAAAAGCAAACTGCGAGTGCAAATTCTTTGGTAACGGATTTAACAAACCAATAATGAGCTATGAGGAACTCGAGAAAGAATTAATTACGCAGCGCGCGTTCCCAGTATAAATGTAGAAAACAATCCTTAAAGTATTTGAGAAAGGATAACTCGTTAGTAAGCGCATTTGTCAGTAGAAACTTTTGCATAGGCAGGCAAAGGTGTTTCATGCATGTCCTCTTATTTCCGTTGTCTAGGTGTATTCTGTATTCGGAAGGAAATCCAGTAGGATTGTTTGCGAATCAGACCTTCAAATCAGGAATGCTATCAACAATGTATGCATTTTTATTTAATGGTGAAGCAGATGAATGGCAAATATGTTGTCCCCAAGCCTAGTTTAGAAATGAGATAAATGCGAAGCAATGAAGATGGCAAAACTGTTAGTAAAAGAAATACCAATTTCATAGTTACGCCGATCACTCTCTTGGAAAACTGTACTCGAACCGGAGTTACGTCTTTTAGAGAAGGACTGTGGGTTCTGATTCCAACTTTTGAAAACCTTTGATATGGCTGTTTTTTGAGAACTCGGTGAGTTTTGCTGTTTTCGAGATGGAGGCTCCAGCTAAACGGCACCAACAGTAAGCCCTTTTTGAAAATGGTGAAAGATCTGTCGTTTTACCCATTTTACTTCATTCATCGTGAAAAGCGCTTATACTAGCATTCTAACTACGTGTAACCAACGTCATAAAAATTTACATATTTCAACCTTAGCACGCATTCAAATGAAAATCTCAAAAGTTTTTAATTCATTGGCCATTGTGTGCAGAATGAATTTTAATGAGGGTTGTTTAGTAATGATTGGATTTCATAGTTAATTTCGTTTCGTTTCGGCAAGGATAATTGATATGAAGTATTTTCGTTAGAAAATCATTAATTATTAACATATAACCGTAAATCATTATCTGGTCCTGGTTATGCAGTAATCGTTAGTATTAATTTGTAATAGAGAAAATTATTTCAAGTAGTGAATTCTAGTCAAAATTATCTCATATTTTGCTCCAATGGCTTCTTAAAGAGGAGAATAACTAGAAAAATAAAGGAAATATTTTATTTGTATCACAGCGATGAGGAAACGCAGTTAAGAAAGCTTGTATTTGAATCCCTCGGGCTCATGATTTTGTCTTTAATATATTCAATGAATATTCGATCACGAAATGGAAACGCATCCGAAATAAAAATATCATGTCAAATTTACGGATAATAATGGTTTCATTTTGAGAAAGAAAAGTGCAGCGGTTTGTACATGAAATATTGCGTGATTATCTTTTGGCTTTGTGTGATTTCGCAGTTAGGTCATCATATTGAAGCTTTAAAACATTAGTTTCTTTTCGTGGAGACGTAACGTAACAAATAGATGAAACTCATCTCTAAAAGGAAAAAAATTAGTTCGCAGCAACCGTCCTTTAGGTTTTTCAAACCTGAGCTTTATTGAATATTCGTAACAAATCATTCAATAAATAAAGTAAGAATACATTCAGTCGTGCAATGTGATATTTAAGAAATGAGCTGGCATGTATGCGATCTAATGTCGAAAGCATCTAGAGCAACAGTACGAAACATTACTTATTGAAAGGCTATATTTTACTTTTTTAATTAGTATACTTTATAGAGAACATATTGAGAATTTAATGCACAAAAATATGTTTCTGTAATATCTTTACATTTACATTACAGGTTCAAATCCTGCGGACGGGCTGGCTGCTTGGGCGTTTTCGTGGTTTACACCTGTGTAACGTGTGTACGAGCCAGTTTCCCTTAGAAAGTCCTCCACGAAAGCATCCCTCCCCTTAGGCAGATAGCCCTCGAGGCTGAAACCAAACAGCCTCTTTTCAATTAAGATCTGTTTTAAGTTTGAATCGTAACTATGCATTTATTGTAGTGTCAAGGAATCGTTTCCATGCAAATTAGTCATAATCGCTGGTGTCCTTATGGGTATTTATTAATAAGTTACTAGTATAAATTATACCTCAAAATTTGAATTAAGTATAAAATTAATTTCTTTGCTGTTAAGAACCTAATTGCTCGGAGTTGAGACATCATAAAAAAATTATATTCTCATATATTATTCTTTTTAAAAGTATCAAGCATAGTAAAAGATGCAACACGAACTTGTCTAAATACATGTATCAGTTTAATTTACAAGAACAGTTATGTATATATTAAGTATGTATATTATAAAATATATATTTAGTCTAAATGAAAATATTAAATATTGAAATTCGCATACTTGTGATTGTTCAGAATGAAATTAAAGTACGATTAATGCATAGATTTGGAAAATGAACTGAAATTTGCAATTAATGCACTGCTTTTGAAAACGAATTTATGAATACCGTTTATATGTAGATTTTCAAAGCGAAGTTTTAATACCGTTAATACATAAATTTTTAAAATGAACTTACAACAGCAATTGCATACGCTTAGAACTTTCGAAATATACAACTGGAAAACACAAATGTTGTCCAGTTGTAATAATTTAGCAATAGTTTTAGAAATAGTACACATATTACGTTAACAAAGTTAAAAGAAATTGAAGCAAGGACTGCTTAATCTAATTGTGTGCTACAAAGAGTTATTCCATTAAGTGGTCGCTTTTACCATTAATTGCTCCTGGTCTATCTTATCGTCTTTAGGATAAGCACTCGGTTTTAATTCGATTTAGTTCGTTGAGTGTGGATCGCGTCAACAAAATAGACGGGGGCAAACTTCGATCGCGCCAGAAGTGATACCTTGTCTTTGTAATTTCGATCCCAGCGAAAAAAAAAGAAATCTTTATTCTTAGGAGTAGCGAACTTCGGTAGAAAGGCATTTAAACTAAGATTAATCTTCATCTGAGAGAAGAATTAGAAGTCGGAAGTGTCAGCAGACACGGGAGACATGGCTTTCCGAAGGCTTAATGGTACAAGCTTAAATCGTTGTCGTGTTAGTACAGTAACAGTTGATTGTATGACTAAATGAATATTCACATATTGTTTTAGTTGCAAAATTGTATATATTACTTTCATTTCAAATTGCATTAATTACAGTTAAAGAGTAACATTAGCTGTATGTTGATTATTATTCATTTGTTTTTATTTTTCTATATTTTTCTCCTTTTTTTTTCATATAAAGAGCAAATATTGCGCAAAATTATTTTTGGATAATCAATTAAAACGTTTTCTGGTCCGTTAGGAATATATGTTCCTGTTTAAGTAACGCAAAAAAGAAATTTTTTCTGAAGTCTCTATGATGTTACTAAGAAAATCAAAAAATGTATTTAAACGGAAATAAGAAAAAGATTGTTACGTTCTAAACCGAATAATTGCATAATTAATCATTATTACGTATTCTTAGAATTAAAATCTCAATCTTTTAATTCTTTCAAAGAAAATACATGATAATTAGACTCAAAATTTTGCTATAAATAAATGTTCAGTGTGCCATATATTGTTCGTATCTTTTACAGTTGATCTGCAGCAGACTTTCATGTTTAGATTTTAACAGATATAATTATTATATCTAAAATGAGATGTTTGCGTCTACGTTTAACAGCTTTCTAGAATACAAATTTAAAAAGTTTTGAATGATAACCTTTGTCAGCAAGAGCCATCAATAGTGCCAAGAGATCCCAGATTCATCTCTTCCAAAAAAAAGTCTTTATGGTCCTTATAGTCTTTATAGGCTTGACTACGAAATTAATACTCCGTAATAATATTTAATACTTCGAAAGCTCACCAAACTTTCAATATTATTGAAATTTATATGTTTTAAAATTGGTTATGTCCGTATTGCAATTTTCTAAGCGATATTGCTTAAATATTTTGTAGTACTCATAAATTTCTTTTACGGCTGAAACATTTTCCTAAATGATTAAATTTCTACAATTTATCTCTAGAATCGTAAGGTTCCGAAATATTTAAAACTATTTCTAGTGTGTTCCTGAAACGAATAGTTTTGTTAGGTTATTAGGCTATAGCAAAGTACTCAAGTGCTATCTACCTAGGCAAAGTGATGCCGTCAGGGAGGTCTTTCTAAAAGAAACAGGCTTATATTCACCTTACACATGGAGAAAATCAAGAGAAACAACCTAGCTGTATCCCTTTCCCCTTGGATCGAACTCAAGTCGAATTACCTCTATTTTGCTATCTTAATTACTCGGCCACTGGTGGGACCTTGAAACGAGCTTTATACATAGTTAAGTGTATAAGGCTGAATCTAATTTATTACATAATTTGCACTTGATTAATCCTTCTTCCTGCGAAGAATTATTGACTTCACAATCGCCCCCGATTGGTATAATCGTTAGCGATATTGCCGTATCGGGTCTGTGCGACATAAGGGCACTTAAAATACTGGAAAGCCAAAGTTCTTTTCTAGTGATTTGGTGGTACGAGAAGAGGCGTGAGAGACCCTCGGATCTGTCCTCGGACGTTCTTCCCGATGCACAGGTCACGGGGTGTAATTGTTAGCCACACAAGGCATCTATTATATCTGCCTTAGCTGTCATTTTGACTTTTATCTTAGGTTTTGTAGTTAGAAGAATTCGCTGCTGGTGGAGTACGTTAACTTTATGCACAGACGCTGATAAGCTGCTTGCCGTTGGAGTAAAATGAGGTGTTCTCGTTCCAAATTGGAGAGGATCTGCACAATTTGGGCCCCGGGATTATACTTGTACGGTGAAATTCTGATATCTCATCCACTTCTACCTGTACCTGTCTTAACAAATTAAACAGAAGCCTAACTAAACTGAAATAACACAGGTAAAAGGTAAAAATCAATTATAATATTTATTTTATGAGGTATTTCTCCTGCCTTCTTAGCATGCCTTTGTGGTGTAATGGTCAAGCAAACTCGACGCTTATTCGAGAAGTCCGTGGTTCGAGTCCTGGCGAGGGCATTGCTCATTTTTCACATCTCCTGCTTCCAAAATAACAAACTTTATTATTTAGTTCAACATAACATAAACAAAAAATACTCACCTCTGTATTCGATGTTTCACAAACTCAAGTGTTTAAAGCTGTGAGTCGCAAAATCAAACTTTCACCTATCAATTTGTTTTCGGAAATCGGAATTCCAACCCATTACTCTATAAGGTATTTCTCCCGCTTTCTTCGTATGCCTTCGTGGTGTAGTGGTCAGCACGCTCGACGCGTAACCGAGAGGTCCAGCGAAGGCGTTGCTCATTTTTCATCTTTTCTGTTTCTAAATAACCTAATGTCTCTACAAGTGGCGCCCGAACTAAAAGGCGGTGGATGATGATTGGGGCCCTTTAAAAGGGGAAGTATATAAGGTATTTCTCCCGCCTTCTTCGCATGCCTTCGTGGTGTAGTGGTTCAGCACGCTCGACGCGTAACCGAGAGGGCCATGGTTCGATTCCCGGCGAAGGCGTTGCTCATTTTTCATCTCTTCTGTTTCTAAATAACCTAATGTCTCTACAACTCAAAAGAGATTCACCGAATCACAGATCAGCTAGGATGGCTGCTTATTTTCCATGCTAATTTGCTGTACTGGGTGGTTACCATTGTGCTTATTCTAAACTAAAAATTCGCTGGCTATTTTAATTAAAGCTAATTTGCATTCTGGGTAAGATTGGCGAAAAAAAATGTACAGAATAGAATTAGCTCAAAATTAGCGTGTATCAAAAATATACCTGATAAATTCTATGAATCAAAATATAACAAGCAAAAAAGGTAAGAAAAAATACATTTTTTATTTCATTTCTAACAGTTGTTTTGCATTTAAAAACAATAGTAAACATCTACGTAGCACTATTTAACTAAATATTAACGAACTAAATAATTTTTTAAACTTTAAGAGACAGTTATTCATATGTTTGTTTTTATTCCTCTTATTCTCTGGATATCTAGCTGGTTCTCAGTGTGATTAGCCGAGTGTGACAAATTATGTAACAGAAGGAAGAGCAAAATCAATTCCTTATTTATCTCTAGAAAATTACAGTTATGTCTAATGTATAGATGTCTCTTCTTTTCGACACTCCCGTTTTTAGCATTCTGCTTTCTCTTTTCTAACACTTTTCATTTATGCCCAAAACTTATACATTCTGCTTATTTAATCGCGCTCTGTGACAATCTTAACATGTCGAATAACAGGATGACACTTGCAATGTGACTTCATAAACGAAATATTTCAATATGACTGACTACATAAACAAAAATTTTTAAAAATTTAAAAAAAAATTATTACATAAAAGAAAAAATAAAACAAATTAGCTTTATGTAATTTAAATTAAAGAAAATAGCTTCAGAATGGATAATTAAGAATAGGACATTCAGATTTTTGCTATATTATAAATTAATTTTTAATTATTACTGATGGATTTATTTTCTCAATAATCATTCTGAAATTCTAATTTACTTTTGAAATTTTAATCGTTATATTTTTTCTTAACCACTAAGACCAAATAAAGAATTTCAGAATAACAATCAGGTCATAAGAGGAATTTTCAATCATAAAGAACTAAATCCAAAACAAAGCTTCGTTTAACCTGAAAAGCTAATGTTATTTTTTGAAAAATGGTAGAAGTTTTTTTTTTTTTTTAAATTTAAAATTGTGAAAACTAGGTGCTGTCATACATTATCACCATCATCATCAATACTAGATTGTAGATACGCAACACATTATTTATAACTAGCCGCTACGCGCCCAGCCTTCGTCTGGCTTTTAAATGTACCGAAAAAATGCCTTAAGGGAACACCATTAAATTTAAAAACTAAATAGAATTTTACTCTGCAGAACAATTTTATCAAAAAAAAATTCAATAAAAATGTACATATAAAAAATTACAATGAAATAAGTAATATTCCTTATTACAAATATTAATTGTCCTAATAAATAAATTAACCAACTTCCCGTTGCCTTTTCTCGACAAATGTCCAGTATCCAAGAGAAATATTACATTTAAGAACTGTGCAGAATTATTGCCCTTATTTTCCCGAGTGGCAACAGTGCTCATATCAGCAACAATGGCAACAGTGATATATTAGCAACAGTGGCTGCGTGCCAGTGTTGCTGATATAATGAGAGAGAATTATCGATTTGATGCGATTTCATCAAAAAACATAAAATTAAAAAAAATCTCATTCGAATTTTGAAAAAATCGCTTCGAGGTGCACTCGCTCTTTGTCTAGATGCACCGCCTATGTACCGAATTTCGTAACCCTGGGTCTATTAGCTTACGCGCAGCACGAACGAAAGACACACACACACCCGCAGAGACAGTCACACTCTTCCTTTTATACATATACACAGTCCAGTCACATTAATGTGACCATCTGTCAAAAGCCAGAATAACCACCTTTCGCAGAGCGGACTGCTGCGAGACGTGCAGGAAGAGAGTCACATAGGTCCCTGAAGGTGTTCTCTGGGATGTTGAGCCATGCCGACTCTAATGCCGTGGCCAGCTGCGCTAGATTACGCGGTTGAGGATCCATGGCGCGAACAACTCGATCGAGATGGTCTCACAGATGCTCGATTGGGTTTAAGTCAGGTGAGTTTGCTGGCCAGGGGAGGACGGTAAACTCATCCTGGTGCTCTTCGAACCACGCACGTACACTGGCAGCTGTATGGCACCTCGCATTGTCCTGCTGGAAGATGCCATCATCCTGAGGAAAAACAATGCGCATGTAGGGGTGAACATGGTCCGCAAGGACAGATGCGTACTTGTATTGATCCATTGTGCCTTCCACAATGATCAGTGAACCTAGAGAATGCCAGGAAAACATTCCCCAGACCATAATGCTCCCGCCTCCAGCTTGGACCGTTCCGGCAATGGTTGCAGGGTGGTTCCTTTCAGAGGTTTCACGCCTTATACGCCAACGTCCATCTGTCCGATGGAGCATAAAACGCGATTCATCCGAAAACGCAACCTGTCGCCACTCAGTGGACGTCCAGCTGCTGTACTGGCGTGCAAATTCTAGCCTTCGCCGTCGATGAACAGCAGTCAGCATAGGTGCACGAACCAGGCGTCTGCTTCGGAGGCCCAGACGCAGCAATGTTCGCTGAATAGTACTTTGGGAGACACTTTTGGTAGCCCCTTGGTTCATTTTGGTGGTCAGTTGCTCAACGGTAGCCCGTCTATCTGCCCGAACGCATCTCCGCAACCGTCGTTCGCCTCTGTCATCTATGGCCCGTGGTGCACCACATTTGCCACGTCGCTGATTTTGGACAGTCCCATTTTGCCATGCACGGTACACTTTTACCACGGCGGCACGCGAACAGTTCACAAACTCAGCCGTTTCGGAAATGCTTCCACCCTTGGCCCGAAAGCTAATGATCATGCCCTTTTGGAAGTCGGATAAATCGCTTCGTTTCTGCATTACGCCAACGATTGAAATGTTTTCCGAAGCCCTCACACACCCTTTATATACGCTCAACTGCACTGTGCTGCCACCTGCCTTCTGTGATTGGTTATTTAACTCTGACATGGAAAGTACGTGGTGGTCACATTAATGTGACTGGACTGTGTAGATGAGAATAAAATTTTGAATATTTGAGATTTTTATCAACTTGTATTCATCAGTGAGTAATTCAACCAAATATATACGTACATTATTTCCACTAACATTTTAAATTTTGTTGAATTCTTTTCAACCATCAGTTTATATTTTCTTTCTAATTTATTTTTACTAATAAGTGCATTTAAATGATTACAATCATTTATTGATTTCTAATTAAGAATGTTACTCTTAAGTTTAGACTTTTGCGTATATACTCCTTAGAATTTTCCTGCCAAGATTTTCCTTTCTTTTACTATTTTAACGATAAACTAATTCATATGTGGGACGACGAGCGGACAATTTGTTGAAAGTTTTTAGAGTCATTGGGATTTCTGAAGCAAAAGACTGGGAAAATGTGCAATGCCCTTGCTGGGACTCGAAACTTGACCTCTCGAATATGCGCCGAGTATGCTACCGTTACAAAAAGAAGGCATGCAGAAAAGAGGGAGAAAATACCTTATAAGTCTATCGATGTATTAATTAGGAAAGAAATAGATGTAGAGGGTAAACTGTCTTAAAGAGCGAAAAGTTCAGTCAACGTAATCTTACAATTCTTAACTATTATTTCTTTTCGAAGATCTTTAACTCTCGGAGCTTTTTCTTCCAAAATTATATGTTCTCTTTATTCTCGTGAGGCAACGTTTTAACGTTTTTAAAAGCATGATTTCTCATATTTCCTAACTGTATGGAGATTTGGGTTTTTACAGCTATTAATATTAGCAAACTGATAACTAAATTTTTTTTACCCACTTCATTTCCTTCTTTAACATAAATAACTTAACTCAGTATCGCACTGTAAAATAACGGAAGTTCAGCACAGATGAAAGTAAAATTTCTCTGTGATATTTCAGTCGTAGAAATTAAAGTAAGCTTAGCCACGATTTATAGCTTTTACATTCACACTTGCTGCTTCGGAGAAAGAATATTTTATGAAATACATTCTGTATTCTTGAATCTATCAAAACAAAGAGCTACTGGAGAAAAAAATCAATGCTCATTTCAGCTGCAATCTCCTATACTTTTTCACGCATTGCAAAACCATTTATGAAAGAAATGCTACATATTCTAGCTTCCAGATCCATTCCAAAAGTTTTTTTTTCTATAGTGTTATCATATTTACTAGTTTTTCTTTTGTTAGATACAGTATCTAAAAAGTTTTTCGTACTAAGAATTTATTTTCGCTGAACTACAAATCCGTTTAATGCTGTTGTCGGTAATTGGACTCCTTTTGCTAATTGAAAATATGCAAATTCGTTTTCTGATCTATCTTTATGATAATATCCAGTTTCCTAAGAGGCTTAAAACTTTTTTACGAACGGCCATATTTTTCTTCAGCCTATCTTTCTGAATAGAATACAAATTAAATTAATAAATTTCTGAATAGAATGCAACCTAAATGGAAATCAGTTATAAAACTAGTTGTATAATCAAAAAGAGTTGCAATCATCTCTGCAGTAGCAGAATAAACATGTGACTTGTTCGCATGTGGAAATTTCACAGACTATATGAGCTCAAGAGAATGAAACTGTTTCTTTGAAATATTGGAATAAGCTTTCTAATTTATAATATTTTAGCTAACAGAAGTAAATATTTCCAAACAATGCAATGATATCAGTTCTTTTAAAACAAGTGCTTAGCAAGCGTGAAGCTCTCTTATTTGGTCCATCGATCAAGTGATAGACTATTATATGCCTTTAATAAGTAATATATTACAGACTTCTTGGACTGAGACATGTCATGGAAGAGTTAAGCCATTTCATGTAATAAGAACATACGTAGATATTCAGCTAATCCTATATTAGCAACGAGGGCTCTCTTTACTAGAGAACATTTATTCCGATAATTATTAAGAAAGCATGTTCATGGAATGGAAATTTTTGGAGCGAAAATGTTTGATAGATCATTTAATAGACAACGAAATCTACTAATTGAAATAAATATTTTCAAAGAGAAATATTTTTATCAAGCACTTCTTAAAGATGTTAGATTAAATTTATTTAAGAAGTTGATCTTTATTTTAATAGATAGGATTATAACTGCTTCATGCATATTCACTGACATTTAATCCTTTGTGACATTTTAATCTTTTGTCCCCATTCTTTCCAGCGTAACTCGTGCATTATTTACGAAACGTTAGTTTCTTTCTGCATTATCATGTCTAATTAACAATAGCTAAATTAAAATCTAACTAATGTGGAATATTTTTGCAATTGCCTTTACGAAATGTCGCATGTGAATGAGATATACATACATAAAGAAAAAATATCATTCTTATTCGAAAATATTTGTTTCTTCTCAGCCATTGATTAAGTAGTAATTCAGAAAAGATTCATTTTTAAAAAGATTTTTTCTGAAACTTTCCAAAATCATTTAGAACCAATTGCTATATAGGAAAACTTAGTGATTTCAACACTTTAAGCCATGTAATTAGAGTAAAACTTGTTGATGCATGTGTTTTGCATTTCCCAGATACGACACAAATGAGTTCCTGCTAGTGCCTATAAAATGGGGGGGGGGGTGGGGGGGGGGGAACAGGAAAAAAGAAATGCTGCGCAGAAATACTTCGGGAAGAAAATAACTATTAGAAAACATGTAAAACATATGATTTCTAAAGTAGAAAGCTCGGTAAAAGTTATCTAACAACTACAGTTCAAAATAGCGATGATAAAAACTACACTTTTTTATAACATTCTTTCAACAAAATTAAAAGGAACAAAAATAAAAAAAAAAAAAAAAAAAAAAAGAGAGAAAAGAAAAGGGGGGGAAAGCTTTTGTCATCAGGTGGTATATAGAATCTATGTGTTTTATACAGTGGGGTGGGGGAGAGATGAAGAAACTTTTCTCATTTCAATCCATGATTAATTAGTGAACAACATAAATTATTCTTAAAGCTGAGATCCTTCCCCCCCATATGCAAATAGCAGAAGGATGGGTTGGTATCTGCAGTAAATGAAAAGGAAAGAAGATTGTTCGGGAGCTTTTTGAAAGATTCGCCGACAAATAAAAAAAAAGGAAAGAAAGAAAGACAGAAACAGCTTATTCAAAGAATAGAGAAGAGTAGAGGGGGAAGAGGAAAAGGAAAAAAAATCTATGCATTTCTTTGACGGTTAATAAGAAATGCCACTGCCAGAAGTATTGCTGCCTAGGTAGTTTGAAGTGTTAACCCTTAATATTCAATTCGCCATTACTATAATACGTATACTTTGCGTATACTTCATATATCCGTTATAAAGCCCAGACTTATTAATCATCATAAAATTGTGAAAGATATTTTCTTCCAAACATTTTAAAATTATTTACCTATTTTTCTTTATCATAATAAAAGATCATAACGAGTTAAAAGAAACATTAATATCAAGAAGCATCAAGAAAAGCAATATTGATTGCTGCTATTAAGTACGGCTATATTTAGGATATTAATTTTTATGAATTTGTATGCATTTTCTAATCGCTACGCTTCCCGGCTTTTAAATGAATACCATCACAGCGCACTCTTTCTTTTCTAACACTTCTTTTGAAACTCGTGAAATCATTAACTTTGAAAAATGGAACATTTTTTTAAACAGCACTCTTGGTAATTAGTTTTCTTAAATGGAGTATCTATCAGTAAAACAAACCTTTTAGTACTAAGGTCTTGATAAATTATGCAAAGCAGTGATTTCAGTTATAAAAATTTTAATAATCAAGGGAATTTTAATCGTATTCTGTAGTGTATTAGAAGAACCGATTTATAAGATTCTCTTTAAAAATTAGAAAAACGATTCAACAGTTTATATCAATAGTTCCTCTAATATAACATAATCTTTTGTTAATCAGAGATGGGTTAAAAATTTATTCATCTCCTTTTGAAGATAGATTTACGAATACTTTGCAAAGTGTACTCGACTGAATTTTCTTCAATGATATTAATCTGTATATTAGGGAACATTTTTCTGAAAACGTTCAGCGGTATTCACGAAAATACTGGATTTACTGGAAGGTACTGACGTACTGGAAAATGTTGTATTGTAGCAATTCAAATTAATCTACTTTTTTAATGATTTCATTAAAAACTAATATACAAAACCTAGATGGATAATTCTAGCAATTTATTCTTCAGAAGTTTATATACAAAAGAGATTGTATTTCTCCGGCAAAAGAAAAAGACAAAAAAGTATCTATTCATGTTCTAATTGTATTTCAATGACTATGTGACTGCCTATAAAACACTGAAATAATACCGAACTCCTTAGTTCAGGCTTTTCGTATTATTACACAAGATTTTCATTTGCCTTTGATTTATACCGAAAAGTACTAGAAACTTGTAAAAAGTCGCAAAAATGAGAGATAAAATTATTATCCCATTTCAGCTTCTGATTGATCTTACTTAAGGATGCTGGCGGTAACTTCACGCACTGTTTTTCACAGCTTTTAGCTAAAAAAAAAAAAACCATTAGGATTGCGTTCAGATTCAATCCGTTTAAGAACACAATTCCTTTCTAATTAATGCAGTACGTGCTGTTATTCCTTTTTGTATTTTTTTCCCAGAGACCAAAAGATCATTTCGTTAATAAAAAAATTCCGAATTATTTTCCCGATTTTGAATTCCTATCATTTGCTTGAAACATGATCCATCTCGATGAGAATTGCGGAGCAATTAAATCATTGATAAATTATGATAGCCATTATAGTAATTAAAGTCACCTCGAAAGGAAGAATACAATTAACGAAAGATTTTCATGGAACATTAACTTACGAAGAAAAATAAAAAGCTGTTTCTCTTTTTACGTTGTGTGGTCAAGAGTAGAATTTATTTTTGCTGAAGTGTAAGAAAGGAAACGCCAGAGCAAATGCATTGAGAAATAAATCTCTTTTTTCTTTCTTACTTATCGCGTAATGTTGCACTTCTTCTAGTTGCTGTCATTTATTCTAAAAAGTCACACTTTTATTATTCTTTTCTGAAACAACAATTAGCGGGCAATAATGATTAAGTATTCAAGATTATCAGCACAACTTAATGACTTCTCATTTCTGATTAATACTGAAATTTTTTGCACTCTCTCTCTGTCCAGAGGGAAAAGGTACCGCTAAGACTTCTAATAGTAATTCTTTTGTATTATTCATAAATATTCTCATATATGTGGGTTATTAATAAATTTGCACGTACAGTTTGTAAAGTGTTTGCGTATATATGTGTGTAAGATAAAAATTTGATTTCAGTTTTAGACCCGTTAATCTTATTTCTGATTGAAAAATTCTTATCTTAAGTTGCATCTAAATTTATCATATCTATGTCTTGTTTTATTTATATTGAAATTTAACGCTACTTGCTCATTGGAGGCATTTTTCAGAAAGTCTTTAAGTAATGAAAGCATTTCTACCTATTGCCATAACTACCACTGATATTTGGCCTCTTACTAGTGAAAAATATAGGAAAATTCTCGATGGTAATTATTAGCAGCTTCAAACTTCCATCCAATCTTGTATAGGCTGACAGCATTAATAGCCAATAACATAATTCTGTAATAATGAGCTCTAGTGAAATTAAGAATTTTATGCTCGCTAGCGAAATTTCAAACTGAAAACGCTTCTGTCGCTTGATCTCACCAATATGTTATCTGCTGACTCTCCTTTTCATCAGCAGATAAAGACGTGAAGCTTACCTCAGAAAATGTAACGGACATGCGTCCTTGTACGTCTATTATTACAGACTTCGATCTGCTTAACTTTCACCCATCTTTATGTTTCAACATCATTTTTAGACCGTACTAAAAGTTACGCTGTAATCTAAAATAAAGAGAATGTTTGGAGAAAGTACAAGGTCTTTATTATCTAAGGGGGGAGAGAACCAGTGTAGTGGTCTTAATGACTATGCTGAAATATTTCATTACACACATACATGCATATATGTATGTATTATATATATAAGCCAAAAAAAGATAAACTTTAAAGTTAGTGAATTTCAAAATTTATTCAGAAGGACCAAAATGTAAAATCCTGCTCAGTTGCTGCAAAGATAATTAATTCAATATAGTAATAAAGGAAATTATCTCCTAGGAAATTCGAACTGAAATTTAGAATGCAAAAGTGAGCTATTGTGGTAAAAACTGGCAATTAAGAAAGCATTTTTGAGAGCTAGCATTGTAGAAATATAACTGGAATAAATAAAGAAACAACACTGTAAATTAAAAGTAAAACAGTACAATAAAACAGAAGATTCATTGCTGATTCCATGGAAAGATCCCGACATTTCAAGGGTCGTTTGAAACTCTCCATACAAACGATCAGCGATTTATGAAAGTCTCGCTTCGTCGTCTCACAAATACGAAAAAACCCACTTTAACGAACAGTTTAACATATCCGAACTTCATCTTATTATTTCGGTCCACGAAATAATTCCTCAACGCACTGCTAGACCATTGGAAACGATAAAATCAAAAACAAGCAAAGTAATCATACAGAACAATACTTAAAACTTTTTTTTTCAATGGCGGGCCGTCAGCAGACTTCGGCTTCGCCACTGCTAGAGTCAGAAGTGGTGGTCACTTTATCATGGAAGTACCTAATACACTCACGTTTGTGAAAATTGCAACACCATGAAGGACTTACGCGAGTGAGCTGAAATTTTCAGGAAATGCAAAGTAGCGCATGATATGCAAATGATTAGAATTGCAAATCCGTAGCGCATGCGTATGCTGAGCAGCGCCCTCTGAACGGCTGATGGATCCGAATAAATAGACGGCTGTAGCGAGGCGTGTATGGTTATCGGTGGTTATCTGCTAGTGGTAAACGTTAACTCAATCTGTACTTATGCCTCGTCGACGAAAGAGAGCGAGATTTGAACAACTTACAGAGTTTGAACGAGGGAGAATCATCGGCCTTCGTGAAGCTGGATTGTCGTATCGTGCAGTAGCCTCTCGTGTGCAGCGTAACAGCAGCACAGTGATGCGCGTTTGGAAGCAGTGGACGGACGAGTGTCGGACAACTCGGAAATCCGGGAGTGGACCCCGAAATGTGACGTCAGCTCGCGATGATAGACACCTGGTCCGCATGGCGCGGACGGACCGTACAGCTTCCTCTAGACAATTGGCAGCACTGTGGTCAATAGCTACAGGTGTTTCATTGTGTGCTTCATCAATTCGTAGACGTCTGCTGCAGTGTGGACTGCGCGCACGGACTCCTTTATACAGGATCCCCCTAACGCACGACCATCGCCGCCTGCGGCTACAATGGGCCAATCAGCATAGAGACTGGCGTGCTGATTGGCAGCATGTCGTGTTTTCTGACGAATCCCGCTTTAATTTGTGGTACCATGATGGCCGCATTCGTGTCAGACGCTATGCCGGTGAACGCCACCTTCCGGAGTGCATTATCGAACGCCACAGTGGACGAACACCCGGAGTTATGGTCTGGGGCGCCATAGCATATCATAGACGATCTCAATTGCTACGAATTGTGGGCAATCTGAACAGCAACCGGTATATCCGTGAAGTTCTACAGCCCGAAGCTGTTCCCTTCCTTCAAAGCTTGCCAGGCGCTGTATTTCAACAGGACAATGCCCGCCCTCATACTGCTCGGATTGTTAAATCCTTCTTTGCAGCGCAGCAGGTACAGCTTCTTCCTTGGCCTGCGTGTTCCCCGGATATGTCGCCAATTGAACATGTGTGGGATGTCATTGGTCGGCGTCTTGCTCGTGATCCTCGTCCTGTTGCGTCTGCAGACGAACTTTGGGTACGCGTACAAACGATATGGAATGCTCTTCCTCAGTCAGACATTCAAACTTTGTTTGACTCCATGCCACGTCGTGTAGCAGCACTTATTGCAGCGCGTGGTGGCCACACAAAATACTGATTCTGATCTCTTGTTCTTGTTTGTTTGCTTTGAACATTTAATCATTTATTTGTACCACTACCACTCAACTGTGTATTAAATTGCATTCAATTATGACGATTCCTTCTTGGTGTTGCAATCTTCACAAACATGAGTGTAGGTGAGCCAACTTTGCGTCCTACGGAGAGACGAACAATTTCAGCAGTGCCTTCTCCGAGATTCGGACTCAGGTCCTTTGGTATTGTAGCCGTCTCTCCTAACCACTATACCGTCTGGGCGGCAATCTTAAACTAACAATAAGAAAAATGAAATAAAAAAAGAAAAATTAAATAAAAAAAAGAAAAGAAAAGAAAAATTAAATAAAAAAGAAAAGAAGAGAAAAATTGAAATAAAAAAGAAAGCAATAACCTAATGGGTCACAAATACAATAAAAACTTTTGTAAAGAATGCCAAAATTAATTTTAAACTCTATTTATGTTTCCCTCTAACAAAAGAAAGTTGAAAACGGCGCCGCAAGTGAAATAAGCATGCGTCGCTAATGGTTGCCAAGATTAAAGCAGGAAAGAATCCATTGGATTGCGAATTGCGCCAATTTGGCTGGATTTGATATTGGAAGGGGTGAAATTGTCGCGAATTGTCTTCCAGTGTAGCAAAACAGCAAACTGAACAGAAAACTGAATTTAAAGAATTGCAAAAATTAAGAAACTCTGAGAAAAAAAAATTTATTTTGAAATAATTTATTTTGAAAACTGCAAGATAGGAAATGCAAAATTAAGAAAGCAGATTAAATCGAGTTTTAGAATTAATTCTGACCGGAAGTCAACTCAAGGGGAAAATTTTTTTTTTACAGTGAAAATTTTTGCATCGAAAAAAGGGGCAGCAGCCAGAATATTTACAGAAATTTTTTATACAGTTTAATTTCAAAATATGCAAATCTTTAAATCTTGCAGGCAACATTTTTTGTCCTCCCACGACAAGCTTATCATTACCTGTTAGTTTAAAGATTAATAAGATATTTAACGCCATCTTTATTAAGATAATAGTTAATAAATTTGGTGGGAATATGATTTTCTTCTAGTACTTTGTACGTAAAACTATCTCCTCTTTTAAGTCATATTCTTTTAAATCTGTTAATTTGATTGAGTATTGTATTACCGATAACTTTTCTAGAGATACTGAAGTTCCAGTTGATCAGTTTAATTGGTAAAAAAATTAAAGACTTTTCTGTTGTGAAAAAGTGTAATTGTCTTATAATTAATTATATAAAGATCAAGATATTCTATTTTTTGTTGGCTCTTATTGGTTTTATTAATTTTTAAGCAAGAAAGGCTATATTTAGAATTTCACTATTGCATCAAAATTATTAAATGTTATAATATCATCAAAATACCTGTAGGTGTTACTACTACTCAGTCACTTTATGATCATAAGCTGATTCTCCTAAGTGAAAAAAAAATAGAATTTAAATATGGGAATTAGGCGTATTTCTAGGAGGACAGCGGGCGTGTGCTATCAAGCGGGCGTGTGCTATCTCTAAGGCGAGGATAAAAGGAGTAATACACATAATGTAAAATCTCAGCTAAGTTAAAATAAGAAAGGAGCCAGACTGGGATAGTTCAAATTCGGGAATAAAATTCTCATAATCAGGGGTTAAAGTCTTGCTCTGGTTAAAAAGTCATAATCGGGTTAAAAAAATTAAGAAATTTTAATGCATAATTTGGTAAAAATATTTTATTTAATTTTGAATAGCAACAGGTATTTTACTATTTCTGCCATTTAATTTAAATTCACTTGCTGGATTAATAGGTCTGTGCCTCGTAAAATGAACAGTTTCTGATTTCTTTTTAGTAAGGTAATTTGGTTTAACTGACTCCTGCTCAT
The DNA here is from genome assembly GCA_000611955.2 of Stegodyphus mimosarum. NCBI lineage: Eukaryota > Metazoa > Arthropoda > Arachnida > Araneae > Eresidae > Stegodyphus > Stegodyphus mimosarum. The sequence goes on along the minus strand of KK121483.1, from coordinate 71,778 downwards.
AAAATAAGCAACTAAGGCAAAGCACGGAATAAAACAGAAACTATGTAATGGATATGCGCGAAATTTATCCAAGAGGTTGATGTGGCATTGCTACACCACATAACAAGCAATAAAACAAAGACATGCAAAAGCACATGTATTAATACCATCCATGCCCATATATATCAATTACCACGGTCTGTGATAATGTGAATGTACTTTTTAGTAGAATTATGATAATTTAAGCCACCAACAGATAACAGTTCAAAAGGTTCACATACAGGTGGAAATGCTTGCATGAAACAAAATGTCTCGTTTACTTTTCTTATTAAACTGACATATTTCACAATGTTTACAATAATTTCGAATATATTCCTGCATAATAATACTTTGACGACAACAGATTTAACACTGAGGAGAAACCAATATACCCTAATTCAATATGAGCTTTTTTAAGTAATTCAGTACGAAAAGCCGTTTGACATTCAGACGTCCATTTATGCGCCGTATCCTTTTGTAGTAAATTTGTTAAAAGGGCTCTAATTCTTGCATAATTTGGAATAAATTTATTATATACATTAATACTTCCAAGAAATCTTTGTATTTCTTAAACATTTTAGGGGGATGTAATTTTTTAATAACTTCAATATTTGTATTACTGGGTTGATATTTTCCTGCCTGAATTTCACATCCTAGAAAATTTAATTTTTCTTCAGCAAAATGAACTTTGACTCTTCTAATTTTATATTTTATTTTCCACACATCGCAAATATTGTTTTACGATGCTCTAAATGTTCTAAAAAATTTGAGAAAATACTATTATGTCATCAAAATAGTTCAAGGCGAACGGAATTTGATAATTATTTAAAATTTGTCTAAGGGTCTTTGAAAAACAGCTGGGGAATTTTTCCAACCTATTATATTCATGAAGACCAAAATTAGTTGTAAATGCTAATTTCTCAGTATCTTTTACACTGAACTTTCCAATTATCAGATGCTAGGTCTAATGCAGAACACACGTTTGTATTAGTAATTGATTTAATACTGCATGTGTTTTAGATAGGTTCAGAGTCTATTTTATTAACTTGGATAAGTTTTCTGTAATCAATACATAATCTAATTTGTACATTTTCAACTCATTTCTAGGCTAAAGTTATAGGCGCACCATATTGTTTTATAATACCTGCATGCAATAATTCGTCTATTTGTTTTTTAATTTCAGTATTATCTTTAGCTGTTGCTTTATACTGGCGATAAGCGATTTGAAGTTCTGAAGCCAATACTACTCTTGGAAGTTAAATATTAATACAGCCTACATTATATTTATTGTTTGCAAGTATATGATTATAGTTATTTAATAATTCTTGCAACTTGGTATTTACACAGGAATTTTAACACTCATTATATGCATCATGATTAGCATAATCTTTTTCATTTTGAGTATTTTCACATAAGTATAAGACATTATATTTAAGTGGATTATTCAGACATACATCCTTACTTAAGTTTCTTAAACTGATATGCGTCATAATCAGCAGTGTTCAATCGCAGTTTAAATAAAGGAACACAAGATGAAGATAATAATAAATAATTCAGATGAGAGTTACAAGTAACAACATAAAATATCACATTTCTATTTATTCTTCCAACTTTACATGGCAATTTAATTAATTTAGTGACAGAAATGTCTCCATATAAGGAAAGTAACTTTCTTGAGGCTTCTTTTATAAATGGTTCCAAAAGTATCAAATCATCTTAAAATATTTCCAGAAATTACAGTAATCCAGCTAGCTGTATCAATAATAGGAGGAACTTTATTTTCCCTGTCTTAACATTAAACTTAAAATACTGTCGTTTTTTAAAGGAATTTTGATTTTGATAGGATAGAGGTTGATGATAATTTGCAGCGGGATACTGGGAATTTGGATATCTCAATTGTGATGCTTTAACATTTCTCCTGACCGGATTTTGAGGCAAATAAGACCTAGGATAAAATGGTCTTGGAGTAGGATATCTTGGATAATTAAAATATGGACGAGGATTTTGCCTAGGAACAGAAAATCTGGGCATATTACGGGTGCTTTCTGGTTCTTCAGGTGAGCTTTAGGTTGGGAATACTTTTCGTGGTAGCATAATCCAATTTTGAAGAGAAGTTATGTTTTGAAGATAATAACATACGATGTTCTCTTATAAACCTTGATTGAGAGATTATGTTAGAATTTCGTCGCTTAATTTCAAAGCAGACCCTAATTTTAATTCCTGACTAAAATACTTATCTACGGCCTTAAATTTACTGTAAGTGACTGAAACAAAATCATCAAAGTTAACATGTTCAGAACTAGAAAAATTTATGCTTTAATAGATCCCAACTATTTATTTCGACGCACTCGCGAATGCAGAATGTCAATGCTTTTTTTTTAAGGCAATTTGGAAATAAGACTAATTTTTCTATTTAAGAGAGATTTTCTAGACTAAAGCGTTTTTCAAAGTATTTTAAACAGTGATTAACGGGATAATCTGTTTTTTCGTCAAAAACTAGACATGTAAACTTTTCTTTGTCCCCAGAAACAGTGGCAGAAACATTTGTAGATTAAGATATTTTTGTTTACAATCTTATTTGTATTTAAAATACTAAAGTCAATAAATTAATAACGTAAAGATACAAAACTCATTAAACATTATAGATAAATCATGCAATATTGAAAATATTTCATGGCATTAAAAAAGTGTTAAGTATACATTATAGTAAAAAACATTTCAAAGGAAATTTTAAAATATTAAAATTTTTACTCGCCCGATAATTCTTTATGGACAGAAAAATGAATGTTTATTTTACATACTTATATTGAAATCAAAACACGGAAAAATTATTGTATTAATCCTGAGCAGCGACTGGGCTATAGATGTCGCAGTGCAAAGAGATTGCAAGGAAAGAGTAACGTAACATGCGGCAGAGTGATGCAGCAAAGCATATCTATTAAAGCGGGGATGCGTTTAATTAAAATTTATAAATTTTAAGATCTATTGCTAAATGATTCCAATTAAGTTTAATTTTGTTTCATATTTTATATTTTACATACATATGTAATAAAGCAAACTTAGAAATATTGATGGCGTAGAATGTAAAATGCTGAATCCTTAATGAACAGCAAACTGAGCAGCCGGGACAAATTAAATATTCATCTTTATTTTAAAAACAATGTTGCAGCCACAAAGAATTTGGCGCACTACTCGTGCCTATTTCAAAACGTTTACATCTTTTGTAGCTTTGCACCAAGAAAAGAGCAGCAAGCAGCAATCTAGCCAGGCCGAAATGTAGAAAGCCACGTGACTTCTGTTCAAGATGAAATCTTAATTCAGAATGACTTAGTTTTGAGTCTCGGTGCATTTGAATGAATAATTAACACTGTTGCAAAATTATTATTGGTTGCTTGAGTTTATTTCCATTTACATCACCAGCGTTATGTGAGAGTATATGACATGGATTAGTCTCGAAATGATGCAATGCAGGAAAAGATTACAATTTTTAAAATAGAGAGAAATATTCAAATTAAACGTTATGGGGCTATTGCTAATTTAAATTATAATTTATCTTTTACATATATATATATATATATATTATACAGATATAGATATACATCATAATATATTATATATACACACATATATAGATATATTTTGCATGTGAAATATGCACCATGTCGTAAAAGTCTTTATTCGGCCTTTGTTTGAATGTCATTTCGTGATACTCTTGTGGTTTATTAGTGCATAACTTTCTTAAGTTAATAATTTTGTTACATTTAGTATTATGAAAGTATTTTTCTTACAAGTAATTTTCTAAGTTTCTAAATACTAAAAATGAGTTAATAATATTGCAGGCAATTTTATTTCTTTAGGGTCATAACCTAAGAGTCATTAAGAAAAATCATTAGACTAGAAATTTTCTTAACTTTTAAATTATGCAAATTAAGCTATGAATTGGCTGCGCGCCTAAACTGAACCTTGCTACTCTTTTCTACAGCACCAATTATGTAAGAATCTGCGAATAACATTTCTCTTTTGGAAAAATTGTATTGATCAAAACGTATATACAACAGTCTGCGTAACAATGTTCGTCACTTAATCTTAGCATCAGAAATTGTTTTCGAAACTGATATTTCTTAGATGCATGCAGATTTAAATATTTCAGTCTTCAATTTGTGTAGGAACCTTGAACACGATATTAATCTTTAAAATTAAATAAAATACCTTGGTCAAACTTTATCATAAAGGAGAAAACATTCTTGTGTCTTATTTTTAGAACAAGTATAAACATTTACTAATAAACTTTTTGTGTTTTATTTTTAGAACAAGTATAAACTTTTACTAACACTAAGTAAAGGTCTGGAGGTCGCATGAAAAGTTAGATTTCTTAACTTTTACAAAATTGATTCTTTTTAACTTTAGAAATGCCATAACACGAATCTTTTCTTTACTTAAAGCATTTTTTGACCGAAAGTTTATATTATGACTATTTATTTATGACTGGAATGAAGGATGCGTAAGGAATTTTATGAAAACGGTATATGTAGGCACGCATATTAAAGTTTAAAAAATTAGTCACAAAATTAAGCTAAAACATGATCACATCTTTACATAATAAGCTAATTATTTCGTATTAAGTTAGTCATTTTACACGATTTCCATATACTTGTTTAAAGAAGCTGCTCGTATCTTTGCAATCGAAAATAGATCGCAGGTTTGGAACTGTTTAACCAATTTCTGCTTCTTCTGATTAAATAAATGGCCTGATGAATCTCCAGAATTTTCATGTTTCATGTAATTTGCCGTCTTTGGAAGTTTTAACATTTTTACATACGTTTCTTTTCAAACAGGAAATTTCAACCTGATTTAAATTTCTGAAATATTGCATCATTTAATATGCATAGATAGAGAGATTAGAAACTGGGTAAAGTTTAATTAATATTCTTACATATTATTGGTCCACCAGTAGCTAAACACTCTTAGTTCGACCTGCGTTTGAACGGGCTGGCTGTATGAGTGTTTCTCTGATTTCTCCCATTGGTAAGTGTGGCTACGAATCAGTTTCCCACTGAACGTCCTCCACAAAGTCATTTCTTCACTTAGGCAGATAGCACTCGCAGGCTTTGCTATAATCAAGCCAATCAAACCAAACCATTTTATTATTTTTGATTTAATTGTCTCATTTTGCGTCATCATTTCTCTGCTTTGCGAAAGCTTTTGCCCGTTTGCTATCCAGAACTCAAACAAAGGATTTCCGTGCTGTAAATGCTTCAGCTGCCTTGTGCGCGTTCATTTTTGCTGTTTGCTTATCTTTAGAAAAGCGACATCTCTTCACTAAGCTTATTTCTCTACTATCTGAAATGTTAACTGCTTATACAAAATTGTGGGGTGTGTATTGCACTCATAATCATGTGTCAGAATGCATTGTGTCTCTAGAATTGCTTTATCTAATAAAAAATATTGTGTTGAATTTGGCGACGTGTGTCTGAAAGTCCGTCATTCCACCTTCGCAGTAAACATGTCTAAGTTACTCTTCGCTATCACAGCTATCACCTTCAAAACTTTCTCGGCTGTGATTTAAAAGTGAATTGGTGTCTTTACCGCTAAATTGTCTCATCGTACTCTCTAAATCATCATATATAATAAATAATTAAAACCTTTCAAAATGCAATTCTCCATTGAACTGTGGCATTCAATGGAAAATTGCATTATTAGAATGAAGAACTGAAAATATATGCATAAATAATGCATATGAATTCCGTAATTTGCTCTTTTGTACATCAGCTTTTAATGCGCATTTGGTACAGTTTATATGTCACTGAATTTCTTGTATTTTTCTTCTTTATATTACATGTTACATATAGAGTGTTTCTAAATGTGTGTATAGATAGACAGATACACACATGTTGTGTATGAATAAGAAGATAACTAAAGTATAATCTTCAGTGTGGATGAGTTTAAAAAAATGCATTAGCATGCATAAATATGCTGTCTGTAACATTACGCCATTCTGATTATATTATAGTTTTAAACACTTATATATTTCATTTCTTTTCCAACTGTAAATTAGATCGTCTCTTCTTTTGCGAAGTTTTTGCATATTTCTTTCCATAGCGAATTTAAACTTTCCGTAATAATATTTTGCATTTACTACTGTTTCTTTGACACCGAGAACTGTGAAGTTGGTCTTTTCTAGTCTATATTCTTTACATCCATCAAAATTTTAATATCATCTTTAAAGTAAATCAAGATAGATAATTTTCAATTATTAAGTTTTATAGCACTCTCTGTTTACTAGTTCAGAAAGAAACGCGGTTTGCATATAGCATCCATTTAGAGGATGAATAATGAAGTAAATAAAAGGTTATAATTATCCAAATATTCTTTAGTAATGAAATATTTAAAGGAAATGACAGGTAATGCGTTCAAAAAAAATATTACTTCTTGTAATATGTTAATTTATCAAGAGCTATCCTACTTGAGGTAAGGAATAAATGTCTGCCTGGAGTCGGATGAATTTTTTTTTAAAAACACTTTGCTGTGAAAAGATATAAAACGGGTCCACGAAAAGTCATAATATGCCAATTTCACATTTCTTTTGCTGCCGCCAATTAAACTGCAAGAAGTCACAAAAGCTGAGTATAGTAAAATGGTCATTATGTGAGATAAGATTTTATAGGAATCCATAGCTACAATTCAATTAAGAGAGCAAACTGTCAGAATTCTGAGGCTCTTGCCCTTTCTTTTAGAAATACTTTATAAAATGAGCTTGCATAATCATCACCTGCCTTTTGTCTCATTTTTATCGTCTGTTGACCTGTTATCTGCAAATCACACGTCTTTTCATGCTAAATGGAGAATGTTCCAAAACTTTGCAACGTGCAAATCACACATTTTTCTGTGCTAAATGGAGAATGTTCCAAAACTTTGCAACGTGCAAATCACACATTTTTCTGTGCTAAATGGAGAATATTCCGAAACTTTGTAACTGAAAAAGTTGCCTGTCTTATTTCATTAGCAAGACAGAAATTACAGCTTCAATTGTCCACTAAAGATATTCAAACATTCTAACCCTAGCATATAACCACGTACCTGTTAGTTAGACCCTGCGTCTACAGCTCTAAGATTTCCGTTCGAAAGGTAAAAGGATGAGTAAGAGCTTAAATGGAAAAGTATGTAAATATAGGCTTGGAAAAAGGGCTAAAAGCAAAAAATATCATGCCCACAATGGAAAATTACACTTTGCGTTTTTTCACAAATGTGTAAAACAACCAGATTTATGGACATAAAGTTTTCTAATCAAACTGTAATCAAATTTTTTTTAGCTCCTGCAAAAGTGGGACCTGTGTCTGGTTACCTTCTTAATGGATAGAGTTTTACTCAAAATCTACACCAAACCGAGACTGCATTTTACCTAACTTGTAGAGTCAATTAGGCATTTTATCTCGAAGCAAGAGATTTGAGAAATTGCAGTGCACTCACCTGGAATCAAATTTCGGTCCTTCCGATTAGTAGCTTGACGTGCTTTCCAATTACATCACGAAGGCACGTGCTAAGGAGGCAGAAAATACCTTACAAAGATAGTTTTATACTGGTGTATTTCTCTTCCAGTTTACATTTTTCTACCAACCTTCATTTTCGAGAAATTTCTGACAGTTTATTTCGTTTGCCTTGTGAGATGTATTTTAATTTTATAACAGTTATTTTAATTTTGAAACCCTTTCCTTTCAGTTTCTGTTTCCCACTTGCAACTCCCTACGAGAATGAGTTTTTAAAATCGCGTTGAATGCAAATGAGTTAGGAGTAGTATTTATAGGAAGTTCTACTTACTTCGAGAGAGAGCGAGTGATTAGGAGTCCTTAGTGGCGCGTGTTTGCTTTCTGGCTATTTCATTCTTGAATCTATTACGCTCGGCCGTATTGTACGTGTCTATAGATATCCGCTGGCTAGTTTAAATTAAGGGCCAACTCCTTTAGATATTTATGTCTAGCTGCGGCTCAGTCTATTTTAGTTAGTTTAGTTTCTCATTTTCTTACCCTGATTTAAAAGCCCAAGTGCAGGCTTTCCCATAAGCCCGAGAAGGGGGCCATCTGTTATCAGTTCTGTAAGTGAATAAAAGGGTATTTTTAGCCTTCTCGAGTCTACATTGCTATTGCTTGAACTCAGCGATAATTCGCTACACAGTTCACTAGGTTCCTCGATATTTTATTATAGACAACGTAGTGAGGATTATTATAGCCTCCTTGAGCCATATTGCTATTTAGAATATCATTTTACATTTATGTTAGAATCTTTAATCTTTAAAAGTTGGTGAGATTTTCATCTCAGTTTTTTTTTATCTTTTTAAGCAATGGTGATTTAATCCCTATTTGATATTTTTTTAATTTTGCAAAATTTATTTTTGTTCCTAAAGACCTGCGTCTGACTTTTCTGGAAACCCACAGAGTTTCTTTTATAATCCTTTTTTCCTAATTTAATTTTTGAATTCGTTTACGCTAATAACGCATTTCGTTTACGCATTTTGTCTTGGAGTGCTATCTATTGACAATTCTGTAATTTTTCTCAGGTCATTTTGTTTTCCCTTTCCATCCATATGATCAGTGGCTTAGACTTTAGGAGATAATTATGTGCTCCCTTAAATGTTCTAATAGGCATCAACTGCTGCATGGTTTATTATAGGCCATTTAGCAGTATTTTCTGCAGAAACAACCAGCTTGTAGCTGTTCGCTTATAGTTAATACTGTACTGTAACTATTCACATAAATTTTTATATTGCATGTTATTTCTCAATTATAAAGAAGAATAACTAACCAGTTTTTCGTTTATCTCCATTTTTTAATTAAGCTTTCTTTTTCAAAACTGTTCCTTTTTTCAACCTTTTAATGGTTGTTGACTCTTTAATGGCACTGACTTGTGACTACCATGTATTTGTGAAGAATTTTGGTAGCGTAATATATTCGTTTTTACAGTACTTTAGATTAAGCTAATAGGGCTGAAATAAAAAGGGTCAGTTTTATTAAATTTTTAACTTCATTTAGATTTCTTAAATATAAACTGACTTGTGATATTTGTTTAATGCAATTACATACTTGGTGATACGTAAAAGTAAATGTATGGAAATCGGAATTTGAATGGATATGTTCTTTTATAAAGCAATTTTTTTCGTTTCCCTTATTATTACAACATGGGTACGGTCATATACAGTCATTAATACCGTCATGTTTATATGTAACATAGTTTAGCCAACTCTGTTCTCTAAAATGCTGTGGTCTGAAAAATATCATGCTCTACGAACCGAGAAGAGGGAATGATTCTTTTTATGTCTCGAGTCATTAAAATGTCGTCAATCTCTATGTCATTTCGCATAAAATTTTTAACGAGATTTTCTGCTTTACACCATATTCAAGGTAAGGCTTCATATTATTACTTCTTTTAGTAGTACTTCCGAGTCCAAAAGTTAGATGCAAATTTTCTATTGAACTTAGAGAAATTTCGTAAGTTTTTCGAAAATAATGCCATTATTATTCTCTACGTACTACCTCATCATTTATTAGAATGTACTTATATCTATCAGTTTGGTATAAGACGGTTAACGATTGAATTCATCAACAGTCCTCGTGCCTGCATTTATTTCTCATTTCTCATTGCCAAACCCTATCACCTGTGTACTTGATCTCATAAAAAATTATCTATCAGTTTCCAAAAGTTCTTTCTTCCATTATCGTCTTTTCGCTCTCTCTGCCGCTTAAGGCTTTTGCTTCTAAAATCATTATTGGAACTTAAAACATTTGCTCCGTGACGGATCTCGAAGCTATTGTGTTTACTTTCGGTTTTAGCGAAACATGGAATGACTCCGGCTCTTCTGACGTCTCTTCAATTTATAACCAATTCAACCGTAAACAAAATACTTAAGCCGTTCTTTGGGAGCACAATGCTTTAATCCATTACTCAAATCACCATAATTACTGCAATGAACCATGTCATCATATACACACGTATGCACGCAATTTGAATTTGAATATTCTTGAGAGATTTCTCAGCGTTTGTGTTGCACAATGTCCATTATAGCTAATTTCCTACGAAGTATTTTCGCACGTTCTTTAGTGCCTAAAAAATAAAATTATATCCCGTCTCAATGCTCGTGTGTAGAGCAACTATCTGAACTACTGAGGAAGTTTGTAACGAGTTTTATTCTCATTCAGGGCAAAGAATAGAAACTTCGATTTTTAAGTGTTACCTTCGTTTCTACTAGTCATCGCTATTAGAAACGGATTAAAAATCAGTTAGATAGTTATTAGTGTATGTATTTATTTTTATAATTGAATCAGAAACAAAACTTTCAAACAAACGGAAGCTTCGATCGAACTAGCATTTAAAAGTTTTCATTTGCTTAAGCACTAATCTAGTTGGTATTATATAAAAGTTTATTGAACTTTTAGAATACTCTAAAATTTTTGCACTCTCTCTCTTTTTAAATATAAAGTCTAAAATACCCCCAACAAGTAATCCCTATAGTACATTTTATTCCAGGAGAACAATTTAAAGCCTATTGTGTTTAAAATATTATTCATACTCAAAATTAATAAGTAAGAATTTTCTTTCCGTCGAAGATTGCAACGTTGTTTAATACATTATCTTTGAAGGCAACTTTGAGGGTTTATTTCATAATTAATAAAGTATTTATTAAAAGCAAAAGCAGTGAAAATGAAGCAAAAAAGTTAGTGGATTATCCCCCAAATCTTCTCTTTTCCTTGTACCCATTTATCTTTGTTTATTTTTATTTCAAAGCCATTCTTTACACAGTTCACTTGGATATCTTTCAGTAGTCATGATGTATTTTTAGGTAACGACTGCATCTTTCTTTTAAGTTTGTTCCTGATTAAATTTAGACATCACGAATTATTTCAAATCAATACTTTCGATTACATACTTCTGCATATAATGTATATATGTTATTATAATATTTGCATGTGTACATATATTTATGATATAGTTTCGAAGCCCATCTTATGTTAGTAAGTTGTGTATTCTTTTAATTCAGATTTCTTTGTGGAGATTCGGGATGTTTATGTGATGAAGGAAAGATTCTAACGGAAGAATTTACGTAAGTAAAATTAATTCCTTTCGCTTCAAATATTCTCGTAGATATATATTGCTTTCAAAGTATTTTTATGTGTTTACAGAACTGTAAATGGCATCTATTCTTAAAGAGATTAAGTGGAAAAATATAATGAGAAAGGTTAGAAAATAACATTTTTGGCAAAATGAATGCAGTACAGAGTAGATTCTTATCTGAGTGCTAGCAGCATTCCAGTAAACCGTAAAAGGTATTTTGTCTTAGAGGTTGGAATTAAATAATGATTTTGTAAACATAGCGCAATGAGAGAGGAGCTTGAATAAAGGTGTGCCGCACTTCTCAGAAAGAGTTATCGGTATTTCCTGTTGAGCATCAGTTCAGTAAATTTGAGTTCAAACAAGTTAGTGAAGATAAGTTTGAAAACTGAAAGGAAGATAAGTATTAAACTGAATGATAAATCACCTAATATTTCAGAAGTTCATAAATCGCAGGGATTCATTTTCTTCCTGATCCTGTATTGACCTGAGCTTTAGTTTAAGGAATGCCAAATATCATAATAAAGGTATTTTAAATATAAATATAATTACACTTCATTCAACTTTATTCTGACGATCAAATGCGGATATCACGAGCAATAATTTAACTGATGAAATGATGAAACTCATTCAGACTGTCATCTTTTCCCCCCATGAGCTGTGAAAAATGCTATACAACCTTTTGCACATTTGTTTCTTCAGGTCTTCCGTCACCCCATTTGCTTATTTTTTCCAACGTTGTTTATTCTGCAACTCGCAATGAAACACACAACATCTTTGTTTTTGAGAACTGAGCCTAAACTTGGCGATCTTATACTCGGGACTTAAAATCGATGTTGTGAATCCAGAGGTTTAATGATTTAGTTCTGTTGTGAAGTAATGATAGTATTTTATTCTATCTTGTTTACATGCAGTTAAGTCTATAACCTGTATTCGATTTTAAAACTTCTGTCAATATTTTATCTTCTATCGATGGGTTTATTTATTTTCTGTTCTAAATAAACATAGGCTAAAAATGTGCACCTGTAACGAAACATCTACTTCATTTTGAATGGCATATTGTCTAATAGTTTCAGTAGAAGGATAAAATAAATAATTAACAAAAGCTTTCCTGGTGTTGAAGCCTCAGCTATATAATTTGTACTTTACGCGAACTGAATTCTTAGCCATATGTCTGTGTGAATATGCTAATTAACTTTAAATACAAACTATGAATGTTCTTTTTGAGTTGCTTTAAAAATATATCTAGCAGTCACGCAATATTGATTAAGAATCTCGTCATCGTTTTGCAAATTTATTTCACACTGGAAAATATTTTGTTTTATATTGATGATAACAGAGTGTCTCAGTCTTAAAGCGAATAAATGGTATCTACTTTTTCCATACGAAAACATTAGTTTCAGTTTCAGAAGTAAAAGCGATATACATAAGATTTCATAATTAATTAGATTTCATATGCACTGCTTAATATCGATGCTAATCGAGCTAATAAAATATGAAATTACTTTGAAATGTGTGACATATTATTGAATAAAAGAAAACATGAATTAATGTGTCTGATATTAATGGATAAAGCCTCACCAATAGCCGAGTGGTTAAGAACGCAGAATGCTGAAAGTTCGATTCGGATTCAGTCCCAAGCGAACAGATTCGATGCATGATTGTTTTGTGCTTTCCCATATGTAGAGTGAATACGAGACAGTATCCGTTAGAAAGTCCTCCACGAAGCCATCCTATCCCCTGAGCAGATAGCCCTCGTGAGCTCTTCATTCAAGTAACCTAATCTTATCTTAACCTTATTGATGCATAATATGAAATACGGAAAATGCCCGTGAATCTAGAAATGTCTATCATTTATTGACATCAAAGATGTAAAGGCAGTTATCTATTAAAGAACGTGAAGTTTTATCACTGATAACTCATCAAATATAATTCTTTAGATTTTAAACGATCTAGCTTCAAATCGTATTAAGCGAGATTTTTGCGTCTGAAACATAAATCACTGCACAGTTCAGTAACAAAAACATTTATTAGTTAAGTAATACACTCTAGTCACATAACTTCTGCTATTTGTAGCAAACACCATGTGCAGACTAGTTCCCACTAGTTGCTATTAGGGATTGCAATATCGGTATTTTGGGCCATTTGTACAATTTTGTAATACCGGTATTCACAAGTTTAAGTACCGTTTTTCGGTATTTACTATTGCTGAACATATAGTGGAGACCGCTATATATTCAGGGGTCGCCAGCATAGCAAAACACATTTTTGTTTTTTATGGCTTCCTAACGGGCGAAATTAATTAGACTGTGAATACAAAGTTGCATCGTACAGTCTAGAGAAGTGATACAATATGTGAATCATCGAAGGAGGCGGGCCAAAACTGAACTGTCCTATTACAGCTCAGAGCGATACTGCACACGCGCAGGATTCGTAGTCTGATAATCGTATTTGTGAAAACAAGGTTGTAGTTGCGAAGAAAGTGCGTAATACTTCGAAAAATTTCTATATTTTTTAAATTGGTGAGTTTGTTATTCACACTGTATTTGCATATAATACTTTGGAGTTCAAAATATTAGTCAGATTAATTATATACTCATAATTAATAAACCCATAATAATGAAGAAGAATAAGTTTAAAGAACATAAAAAATCTGTTGATAATACTTCGGTTTGGTTTCATTATATGATGAAAAGAAAGTGGTGGCACAATGTAAAAAATGTTCAAGAGTTATTAAAGTGAGTGGAGGAAGTACAAGTGGACTCCATACACATTTAAAAACGAAATACGATACAAATTTGTTAAAGAGAAAAGACTCTGATTGCGATGAAGATACAATCTAAGCACAGTTTCTAAGCCCAAGCCATCAAGGATTTTAGATTATTTTGAAAAAAAAAGATAATTTTAATGAAATTATAAGTAAAATGACAACATTATATGGTTTGCCATTTCGAGTGTTTTGCACTTCTACTGAATTAAGAAAATCACTATCCGCCAGAGGTTTTAAAAATCTGCCAAAATCGATTAACACTATAAGAAGAATTGTTATAAACTACAGTAACGGTGTTCGCAATTCTTTCAAACAAGAGTTAGTGCAATTAAAAGTAAATGGTGAAAAATTTAGTCTTACATTTGATGAATAGACAAGTGTAAGAAATAGACGTTATTTAAATATGTTATGAAAAAAGTTGGAAAGTTGATTGGTGCAAATCAGCAATTATACTATGTTCATGGAATTCAGTTAGGAGTAACAGATGTATTATACCAAAAAAATAAAGAACAGAAGAACCCAAATACTGTGGATATAGAAACTTCCGATTCCTACTTTGAAGAGAGTGAGAGTGATACTGACAATGAAGGTAATGACAAAAAAACGTAATTGTTGAAGATATTGCTAATGAGGTTGAAATATTAACTCATCAAGAATTGCTTCCTATAATTAATAAAGTTCGAAAAATTATTAAGCTATTTAAATGTTCCCCTACAAAAAAATGCCTTATTACAAAGATATGTACTAACTAAAAATAAAACAGAAGATATGTTAGTATTAGATTCTAAAACATGTTGGAACAGTTTACTCCTAATGATGAAGCGATTTTTGAAACTGAAAACTCCAATCCAAAAAGCAATAATCGACTTAAACCTGCAAATTAATTTTTCCGATAGTGAATTCGACTTTATATCCAGAACTTTATCAGCTCTACTTCCAATAAAACTGGCTGTTTAGGCATTATGTCGGAGAGATTCTAATTTATTAGCAGCTAATGTAACAATAATAAATTTCATGTTGCAGTCACTGAAAGAGCAGCGCACATCATTATATGAAGAATTATATATTACATTGAAAAATCGCACAAAAGAAAGACATACCGAAATAGAAAATGTCTTATGGTATTTACATAATTATAATGATTTTAAAAATAAAAATAAAAATGAAGAGAAGAGAATAATTAAATCAAATTTGATCAAATTTATATTAAATTTTCTTAAAGTTTTTTACCCGCAAACCTATCCACATTCAGAGGAATTCGGTACAGTTATCGAAGATGATGATGACACTAACGTCGATATCGATAGTGAAAAGGAATTGTCTCTTGAACTAAAAGTTAGAATTAACAACAACTAAAAAAATTTCAGCAAACCAAAATACAATACAGAAATCAGTTACATCCAAAACCATCCGACAAGAAATCGATTTATTTGAAGATGAGGGATTTAGAGGTAAATACTTGGAAAAAGTATATCGCGCATTGCTAAGAGTATCACCAACTAGCATAGATGCTGAAACAGCGTTTTCGACAGCTGGTAATTTTTTCACAAACTTACGTTCCAGGATTAATTACGTTCCAGGTACAACTCATGCATTATGTTTTTTAAGAACACATTTCAAAAATTTGTTATAATATCACAGATTGAATAGAGATATTTGCACATTTTTGTAATTTAAATACATAAAATGTTCTTTGTTTCGTTACTTTTTTGAGATTCTTTATGTACTGTTATAATTTATAAATTACAAATGATTTTTTGTGATATTTACTCTCTCTAATAAAACTGGCAAATAAAACAAAGAAACACCTGCGTTTTCTTTCTTTTTCTAAATTTCCCACTAACCGGTATTAAAACCGGTATTCCGGTATTAAGATCTAAAAAATACCGTATACCGATATTGAACTTTTGGTCAAAATTGCAATCCCTAGTTGCTATGTATCAGTTTAGCAAAGCTCTGATTTCCTATTTTTGACTGGACAAATTCTTATTTGAAGAATCCCGAATCTCTTGTTCAAGATTTCTAAAGCCTTCTGATTTGATTTGCACATACAACTGAAATCTGAACTCATAGTCACTTACAAGGAACCGAAGAGAACATCGATTCACGAAACAGTATCAATTATTTTAACTTTTATATTGTTAATCATTTTCTTGCCTATGTCGTTATCTAAATTAATTATGTAAATAAATTAATTATTATCTTTCGTGATAATTCATTTATTCAAAGCACTGAGAGAAACTTGTTCAATTAAATTACAAGAAAAAAATGCCAATGTAAAACGCAAAATTTCTTAGGTTTGCATAGACTTTGAATAAAACTCTTACAATTTCGAGAACATAGGTTCCTCATCTTCAGGAGCAAAACATGTTTGCCCAGAAAAGTTTTCGCAAAAGTTTGTTTATACTCCTGAAGGAAATCGATCTATGTCCGAGTACCCGTGCCAACCTAGGGTAGCCGTTTGCTAATTTTAAATTCAAATTATTTAAAAATAATTCGTTTTATCAAAACATTAATATATTATCATTTATTATTTTATATAAATAGACGTTTTGGGATATTATGAATTGCAAGTTTCTTAAAGCAGAAGGCCCATAAATTAAAAATAGTCAATTAAAAGTCTAAAATAATCATTTAGTAGCTAGTAAATGATGTTCCTGGAATTTTATTTAGTGAAGGAGTATATATGACTAGATAGGAAATAATCCTAAATGGGAAGAGGCTAAAAAAATATATAAAATTTTACTCCTCTGAACAGATATATTTCTCCCTAACTAGAAGGCAATAGAGTGAAAAATTTAAAAACTGGTAAAATTATAACTGTAACTAAATTCTGTCAGTAAGCATATAAACCACGCTACGTTTTGTTTCTCCTTCTAATTTCATGTACATGCTTCTGTGAACTCTAAGTGTTAAGCTTTCCGCTGGTCATTTAAATATAGGAACCTTTTTAAAACTATATCTTAACTTTTGGAAGAGTGTTAAGTAATCGTATATTGTTATCATATTTCTTTAACAATTTTTTAATATGCGGTAGAAAATCTCTTGTGCTAGGAAAATACAATTAGAATAACTGCTCTTAACTGTATGTGGCTTTTCATCAGACTAGGTGTGACTTTTCTAAGCTAGGAAACTTAGATAGCTTGCAATGATTATATAATGCATAAAAAACCATAAATTGCTGAGCAGAAAGTGCAGCACTTCTGGGCGATAAAACATAGAACTACGGCTATTTTTTCTTCAAAGACTGCAATAGAAAAGTGAAGTGATATTTTTATAAAACTCTTGAAAACTTTCTTATGGAAATTGACTTTAACTCGGCTGATTTTTAAAGTTCCAGGAATGAGCAGAGTTCTCGAGGCTTTGGCCCCGAGTTTCAAGAAGCACTTTTTTATCCGGCCGAATGCATTTACTCGGGGCAAAGAACTTTGCAAGGCACTCCCTTTCCAAACCTTCGTGTGGCATAGGTTATACGCCAGATTTTCTTGAAGCATGTTCATGATTGATGTTGATGGACCACCTGCTTGAAAGAAATGTTTAGTTAGCCGATTTACGGTCGAATGTCACGTAATTTATCACAAATAAATTTGCTGCTTGTAAGGAAAGAGGTAGAAATCTTTCCTACTTATTTGGCACACTTAATATAATAAGAATTTCCAACTATAAGTGTTGTGTAGTAAATTGTTGTCAGAATTATACTAAACGTATCGTTGTTAATTGCAGAATTTGATATTTTATTTTTTATGGCCATTTCTTAGGTAAATTTCAAAATTTTAGTCTATTGCGTTATTTCTAACGTTTCTTCTAACAATTTTTTAACATCTAACAATAGGTTTTATTCAAAAAATGAATTTCAG
Source organism: Stegodyphus mimosarum (assembly GCA_000611955.2). Classification (NCBI taxonomy): domain Eukaryota; kingdom Metazoa; phylum Arthropoda; class Arachnida; order Araneae; family Eresidae; genus Stegodyphus; species Stegodyphus mimosarum. Next base: position 54,036 of record KK121483.1, on the reverse strand, counting down.
TAGTATTTACAACTGGCCTATAATCAAAAAATGAATTCTGGTGACCACATCTGTAATTACAATAATTGCATAGTTAAATACTTTGATATATAAGACTATAAGGTATTTCTTCCACCTTCTTCGAACGCCTTCGTGGTGTAGTGGTCAGAACACTCGGCGCGTATTCGAGAGGTCCGTGGTTTGAGTGACGGCGAGGGCATTGCTCATTTTTGACCTCTGCTTTCACAATAACCTAGTGTCTCTACAAGACAACAAATGTTTTTGATCCTATAACGCGATTTCTTTTTTTCCTTACAGAAGCTTCCATTCTTGCGTAAGAGTTCCTAGTCCAGCTTTTATAAGGCGGTTTCTCTACCCATATATGAATGAATTTAAATCTGTCTCATGATGAATATGTCTCAGTTGTTAAATCAAATATGGATATTTTAGCTAAAACTTTTTTAATGTTTTGCAAAATTTAATAATTCCTCTTTAAAAGTCATAGTTGTAGAATGTTTTTCGTAAATAGTAAGGTAAAAAAAATTAAAATTTTTTAATTAAGTTTCGGGTCCGATCAGTCACTTTTGTTTGTATGATGATAATCTAGGTTTATCCTAGAAATGTGGCAAGTTTAAAAGTTTTGCGATTTCCTGCAATTTTGACTTAAATGCACCTTTTTTTTCAAACAATGTGATGTTTATGAATCGAGCGTGTGTATTTTAACGCTTATTTATTTTAGTAGACACTTATAACTCGCTCTTATAACACACTTAAAAACTCGCAGTTGATTGAAGACTTTGATTTCTTTAAACTTTATGTGTATTTAAAAGAGTAGCAACATAGATGAACGAGAGCAGATTTTGAAAACATCTGTGAACAAACCAAGAAGTTATGCTATTTAATTGTGGCTTAAAAACGTCTGAAAATGCTAAGGTTTCAATATTATTTCAAGAAATCACCATGTTCTTTCCAACATAGAGCAAGAGAATATAGACATGCTAATCTGTGCGAGATGCAGTCTTATTTGATGTTAAGTAGACATGTTGTAGCTTTGATGGTAATGCTAAGTTATTTAAGTGCCAAATATCGTCTCAATATAATGAGAAAGTTTGAAAACTGTGAAGTCCTGAAATTAGAGAAAAAGAAATGGTATCTTAATCAAGAATAAACGAAAATAATTTTGATCTTGTTAAAGTTTTAGTTATAAGTGCTTCTGAGTTATGCAGTTAAAATTTGAATTGTTGTGCTTGAAAGTGTCAAAAGTGTGCTTGAAGGTCAAGTGCTTCTGAGTTATGCAGTTAAAATTTGAATTGTTGTGCTTGAAAGTGTCAAAAGTGTGCTTGAAGGCCATTTAAGCAAGAACTGGAGAAAAAAAACTGCGTTTATTTACAAAGTGGATATTCGATTCTAGAAACACTTGCTCCTAAGCAAGTGTTTGTATGCTGTAACATATGTACAACGGAATCTTTTTCAACCAGCAGTAATTAAATTCTTTCAGTGATTGATGGTTAAAATTGCACAGCTTTCTCAACAAAATTTCATCAATATATGAATGTGCCGCAAACACTAAGATGTTCAATCCTGTTGAGAGAAGGACGTATAAAGCAATAAGGCCTTAAAACCTGCAATTTAGAGTATTAGTATTAATGGATGGATAATTTTTCAGGAATCTTGCTACGCTTAGCCTACAAACTTCCAACAAAAGAGTAGCAATCTGTAGAAGATTAAGTTTGACTAAAATTCAAAATTGTAATTTATTATTTTCTATAGTTTCCCAGTTTTAATATCTTTTCTTCATTTACCAGTTTTCCAGTTTTAATACTCACCTATCTTATTTTAAATTCCAAGTGATACGGTAATATAATCCAGCTTTATTGCTAACAAGGTAATAATGATTTGAACATAATTAATGAAACATAATCTGGAGTTATGCAGAGAAAATACTTTTAAGTCACTTTTATTAAGCTCTGACCCTGTTATAACTAGAAGAAGAAAGCTGCTAGAAAGAAAGTCCGAGAATTCAGCAAAAACAATATTTAAAATTAATTGCTTATTTTACATGTAAATAAATTATCGTTTAAAATACTTTAAATTTCTTTGTATTAAGTTATATCTATCTGTAAATTATCTGTAAATTAAAACCAAAGTATCTGTAATTCCAGTAATAGTAATAAATCTGTAATAGTAATAAACCAAAGTAACCGTAAAGTATCTGTAAATTAAAACCAAGTTTTGGAGTCTCTTGCCCTACTGTACCGCACCCTAAATAAGGTAAGCTGCCGTAGCTCTTTGTTACAGAATTGAAATATAAACAAAGAATTTTATTATTATCACAACGCTCTCTAGCAATTCGTAAAATTTCAATGCAGATACCAGCTATTAAATGTTTTCCCTGTTTTCTTCGCAGAAATGCTAAAGGACAGGGTGAGCAATCGGGTGTGAACTCATCCACATGTCGGATGCTTCCTTTCAGGAAGTGGAATATTTACGGCTTCGTTTAAGTGCGCTTCCTTCGGCAAAAGAACTTCGACTGTTTCCGAGTTTTTGAAAATCACGTTCCCTAACCAAGCGAAAACGCATTTAATGTTAAAGCTTACATTTTAACAGCATATCACGGTATCTGCTTGCGATACAGAATTATTTGAATAAGGGACCAAAAAGACTAAAGATATTACTAGATTGAGAGAATACTAAAGAGGAGAAAATGGAGCTTCCTTAAATAAATTCGTATTTTTTAGTATAAAATACCGCAATCCTCAGTGACTGGCAGTTTTATTAACTGTGAGCAGATATATTAGATGTGGAGGTTTATGTTGCCGAATTAATCTAAATTTATCATTGCTTTCCTATTTATAGAAAAAAAATGTGTATATGATATTTAGATAATTTTGCTTATGAATTTCTGAAAAAGCATTCCATATTGCAAATGAAATCTAGATAAAGGATGTTTAATTAAAATGTTTAGAGACAATAACACAACAAGAAATTAATAAAGGCCAAAACGCAGATCAGTTAAGAAACACCAGGCGGAACATTAACTCATAGTAACTTTTTCTCTCTCTCCCACATGGCTGGACACTTGCTTAAAGGTATTTGTCGCGATTTACCGAAACCTTCCGCATCATCATCCGGAATAGCCCAAGGAACATAACTGGAGGCGGTAGGCCGCTATTTCAACCACAAGAAAGAGGAAACATACATGCGAACAGCCAAACCGTATGCGGGACTCGAACCAACCTCCTTTGTTTTCGAATAGCAGTCAGTTTTCACTAACCACTATACCTTCTAGGAGTAATGGCTCCAATAGGGTGAATGCAGTGACAGGCCTAGAATATCAGCTGCGTTATTAGTTATTCAGAACCACTTTACCACATCTTCTGGATATATAGTGATGTCATAAAGCATCGTTTCGAGGACGAATGCCTTAATATGACTATGATCTGTTGTTAACCAATGAATCATTGCTCAAAGGCAATTTGTCTAATGGATTCATTTGTTCATTGGCTATGATACATTTCTCGCCATTTTTGCGACATCCAATACTAACGCTTGGGCATCGACAGCAACGTTTACCCTGGTGTTGCAGCTCGTAAGATCTAATGTGGACATATACTTTGTAGAGGTAATATTTCGGATTATCTCTTCGATTATCGGCAAAGGATATACAGGATATTTTGGGACGGCATTTAGCCTTCTGTAATCTATAGCAAAACACCACCGCTTTGGGTGCGTAATCGGATAATCATTATTTTTCTTGCATAAAACTACTGGGCTAGCATAACTGCTAGAAATCGGGGTAATTATTTTATTTTTCAACATTTCCTTAATATGATATTCAATAGCTTCTTCTTTCACCTTATCGTCGCGATAGGGCTTTTGCCTTACTGGTTGGGCATTCCCTGTTTAGATTTCGTGATTAGTAACCTGCGTGAAACCCGGTACATCGCTAAATAAATTTGAAAACTCACTTACCAATGCCTGCAGCTTTTCTTTCCCTTCTGCCGGTAAGTGCTGTAGTTCCAGCTGCGGGGGTTTATCATTCCTTTTGTCCACTGATTGTATTGCCTCCCTGAAAATCTATCTCCGCTTCTGCCAATCTAAAAAAATCCACACCCAGAATAATACACGTTTGCAGGTTTCGCACAATATAAAATAAAATTTTTACCTGCTCGTCGTTGATACGCACAAAAAGTGAAGCTTTTCCTAGGCATCTACACTTCTCTCCTTGGGCCGCTATGACATTCGTGTCTCTTGCACTAAAAATTCTATAACGGCGAAAGTGTTTCTTGAAAAATGTTTCAGAGATAAAGCTGCTTTGCGCTCCTGTATCCATAAGAGCCGTCGCCGGTATGTTGTTAATTAAGACTTCAATCTTCGGTAAACTTAAATTTTTAACTACCACAGTGTTTAAACTAATTGTAGAAGGATTTTGCGAGACTTCGGACTTCTTCACCTTCCTTGAAGAAATCCATCTTAGTTTAAATCCTTCTTCTTATTCTGGTTACCTTCTGCATGGCTTTACCCGTTTTTCGATTAAAATCTCGTCGTTCGCCGCTCGACTTAGGAGATCCATCTTTCTTCGGCCATTGCTTCGCCTTGTTCCTGTAACTCTGTTGTTGCTTTTGCTGGGGTCTTGGCGTGTTCCACTGACTTCTTCGCTCAAATTGGCGACGTCGTTCATTGTCTGCAATTCTTCAACTTTCAAATTGTACGACAAGCTCAAATAATTTATCCAAAGTCGTTGGGTTTCTGAGCTCGATAAAATCTTGAACTTGCGGAAGTAGCCTAGGAAGAATAATTTGAATAATTTCTGGATCCGGCTGACTTCCGTACAAAAGCTTGAAAACCTGGATTTTTCTCAAGATAAAATTTGACAAATCTTCTATCTTTTCTTGGTAACGACTAAAACGTTCCGCCTCCAGTCTGGCTCGATCTTGTACGACAGGAAATGCTTTCGCTAAAGAATTTTTAAAATTTAGCGCTTGGCCCTTCAAAGCGCTGGTGGTAAGAGTGACTTTCTGAAATTCGTGGACTGGATATAACATGAAATGTGCGTCCAATTTTTCCAGGAAGTTAATTACGGCTGACTTGCCATCAAAACTTTCTGCTGGTTTCATGTCTGCCCGCATGGTTTGTACAATGTAGCCTAATCCTTCTAGGGCAGGAGGTGATATCTCAGGGTTCTGCACAGGTACTGCAGGAATCTCAGGTTCATCTTTTTGTCTTTCAGGCCATCCTCTCATTTTTCTTCTTTGGGCGCCAGTGTCAGGAACTGAGTGTTCTGTGCATACTTTTGGCGAACATGGTCTTAACCGTGTAAAGTCCTGATCTTGAGCAGGGAGCTGAATGCAGCTATGTTCTGTGGTAGAATAACTGCAGGCAAGGAGGGTTTTAAAATGACCCTTTTATTAAACGACTATTTACAGCCACTTCCCAACTCGGTAGGGATAACAGAAAATAATGACCGCACTTGGATCTAAACTGAACAATCAAATAATTTAAAGTAAAGTTAAGTAGAAAATTAAGAAGTCGTTGCTCTCAGAGCTATAAACGCGAGGTTGTCCTCTATGCTAAACTATTAATGGTTCGTAGCAACATTTAGCTAATACTAACACACTTAGATTTCTTCAATAAGTAATAGAGTAACAGCGCTAAGGCTTAGAATTTAAATACTAGCTGGTCAGGCGAACGTCGAACAGAGCTGCAGTGATCTGAGACTAAGAACTCTCTCACACCGAGAAGTTCCTTGTTAACCTTTTAAATACAAAACTTGGCTCCACTTCAAATTAGCATAAAGCTGAAATGCGCGCTCATTCTAACGGGAAGTTTAAATAAGAACTTACAGGAAAGAGAAAGTTAACATAAAACGTTGTTAGTTTAAACTAAAACTTTACAACTTTACTAGTTGAAAGCTCAGCTGCGTTGTATTTCGTTGCATTATTTCATATATACAACTGCTTACGAGTATTATTTCTGCATGTGTCATTTAATTACTTATTTACTTGCGGCAGATTTTTGGTTCTTCTACTGAAATATATGCATTATTAGTTCTCATGCATAATTTTACCGTGTCTAATCTCGTGTAAGGACTTTTGTATTAATTTTAATGTATACTCCTGACTTTTATTTTCAATAATACGCAACATTTATAGTTCTCTAAAATTGCAATTAGATACATTGCAGTAGCGATACTTCGTTAATTTAAGTAGTGTAAGGAGCGGTTTCTTATCAATAAATAAAAAGAAAGTTAACCTTAGTTCCTTTTCTTTCTACATGTGCAAATGTATGTTAATATTATCTAAATGATAACACATGTCTCAATTTATTGCGCAGGAATTTGTAACTAACTTGGTCATCTGTAGAAGTAATCTCAAATATTTAAATATCATCAGAAAAAAGCAACGATCGGGTTTTATAGGAGACTTTTATTATATAGATTTTGGATATCCCTCTCCTGTTGGAAAAATATAGGATAAATTTAATATTTTTTCATTTACAGGGGTTATCTTATGTACAAATAAAACGAGTTGTTCTAGTTAAGCAGCATAAAATTATAACGAAGAATTCTAACATAATATACTGTTTAAGAGTATGGCATTTTTGCATATAAAACATGAAGATCAGATATCCTCATATGTGGGCAAATGCTGACTACACCCTTTGTATTTTATACATGTTTTCCCGAAATGTATACCTAAATGTAAATAATATTTCACATATCTGTTTGTTTGATTGATTTAGTTCTGTTACACATTCATATCTTTTATCTATAATTATATCTTTTAGTTTTAATACTATCGACATTGTGTTCCATAACAGTGAGCTACAACAATCATCATTTTCCGAGAAGAAAAAAAAAGCTTATCCCCTTCCTTGGTATCGATCGAATCGAGTTTTGATGTTGTTTTTCTTTCGAGAGATTTTGTGATTCGTAAAGCATTTTACAGGTGATCTTTTTTTTTTCCTTTCTTCCTTTTCTTTTAATCTAAGAAGGGAGAATTGAGTACGTGCCTAAGGTTAATGTTGCAGCGCCACGACAGCAAGTATGTGACTATATATTGGTCTCCTTATTATGTTTCTATTTTCTGTTGTATAGACTTTCATAAAACGCGGAATATTGATAAAATATTGGGATGATACTTAAGAAACTTGTGTTTATGAGCCTGTTTTAATTGTTTTAAAACTGTCACACAAGAGAAATATTTAAATGCTGTTAAGACTTAAGTTTTTCACCTTATAGCTAGATGTTATTCTAGTTTGAATTAAAGAGCATAGTTGACTGAAACTTTCAACCAAAATATTGTTGTCTTGTTTGAAGTGATAAAATTTTAACTTCGATCATGATTATCAGGGTCTTTATCAATGTGGTCGAGAGCTTTACCCATTTTAAGCTATGATGGTTGTCCCAGATGTTGAGGTGAACAGACGAAACTGGCTGCACCCTGATGAGCCTGATTTCGAATCTCTGATAAGAGATGGACATTAACGTCTGTAACATCTTTGTAGAATTAGTCGCATTTACAATCGGCTGACCTGGAAGCCCTCTCTAGACGTTGATGGCAGAAGAAGCGAATACGAGATATTCAGCTACCATTGTTTAAGCTGTTTTTTAACAAAATGAGAAGCAGCTGCGCAAATTGACCTCGCAAACTTTGCTTTAATTTAATAATCTAATTACTTAGCTCTTCTTCCTTGTTTAAGTCAGTTGTACCTCATTTTCAGCTCACTCAGATTCCTTACTACACCAGCTATTTAAAACTCATGTATATAGGTATCTGATCCTTTGCATCAGAGACTGCTGTAGTAGTCTCTGATGTATTGCTTAATGTAGTAGTCTCTGATGTATTGCTTAGTGTAGTAGTCTCTGACGCATTACTAATGTATTGCTTGTATATTAGAGCTCTCTCTAAAGTAACAGACTTAATATTTAGATTAACATAAATTAAATCTTGTCTGAATAAAAGTAGTTTTTGCTGCATACGTTAATCTAATCCCATACAAATCCTGCTGGAACTTTCATGTATAAGTGGTTCATTAGATAATTGAGAAATAAACTAATATCAGCAAAATATTACTGAAACTGAAGGAAGTGTCTACCTAAATAAAACCCCCAAATTATTAGAGCAGCATTACAGATTTCAAATTTCTATTTAAGAACCTGATTAAATTAAACTAATGTTGTTCCGAAATTTCTCAGCAAACTTGAAGCACAAAATTCTTTTAAAAAAATAGCGAATTTTATTAGCTATGCCTTACTTAAACTGTCATGAAATGTATATTCTTGATGTACAGATTAGATGTAGAGAATACTGGTACTCAGGTAAGTAAACTTTTATGAAGTTTAATGGATCTGAGCATTATTTCTAATATTATTTGACAAATGCTCAATTTTTTTTATGTGCTTCAAACTGGTCTGTCTTCTTAGATTTCTCTGAACATTTAAGTTTCGTCTGGATTCGATCCCTCGAGAAATGAACTGGCTGGTTTAAAAGGCCGAATGTTTCGTGACTTATTAAATGAGGTTACGTGAATGGTGACTATTACCTGTAGTAGCTCTGATTCAATTTTGAAAGTTGGTTTTCTTTAAGGATAGCATGCTGTTCCTTGAAAATGGTGAAACCTTCACAACTTAATTGCGCAAAAAAAAACCTTGTTCAGAAACAGCAGAATCTGCTTGTGCAAAAAATTTTCCTTTGCACAGACGGATTTCATAGAGTTAATATAATAAAGAACACAATAATATGAGTATAAAATTAGAGGGTTATCATGAGAGCTGTACTTACCAGTTTTATCGGATCTGACTGTTGAATCTGAAGATTCTTGCTGCTTCGGGATAAGTAGACATCATAAATTTCATGTGTATTTATTAGTTATTTGATCTACTAGTTTCGTATCCCACTGAATTAACAGGCTGCATTTGTGAACTCGCGGTTTATCTAATATGTAACGCGAATACAAGCAGATTTCTCTTAGAGAGCCCTCCACGAAAGTATCCTTTGCGTTCTTTGCTGTATTCGATTGAATAAAAATTTTACTAATAAAATATTAACTACGACTATCATTTAAAGGTGTTGCAGAGACCATCATTCATTTTATTTCGGAGCAGGAGACGTGAAAAATGTGCAAGGCTCGTGCAGAGATTCGAACTCCGAATATTCCAAATGCCGGAAGGACCTGTTTCCAATTATACCTGAAGGCACGCGGTGAGGAAGGACAGGATACCTTACATACTCTCTCTCTCTTAAAGGGCAACTGGGAAGGACGGGACCCTATCTCCAATTCGTGATGGTGACGAATTATCGTTCATCAGGTTTTAGTTCGGGCGCCACTGCACCTTTTAACATCGAGAAACATGGAGAATCATATCTATAGGCAGGTCGAGATTCAAACACCGGATCTCCCATGCTAGCCGGACGTGCTTCCAGTTACACCACGAAGGCTGGCGATAAAGAATGAGTTTCAGCTCTTGAACGTTATATTCTTTGAATTAAAATTGCAGAATTTAGTGGAATTAAATTTTGATTTGACAGCTACTGCCATGAAAATAACACTTGCATGTTTCTGTTCTCTTTCATAATTTTGTAATGTAACTTTCCCTTTATACATCATCAACTTCCTTTATATCTTTTCATATTTTCAATGCGTGAATACGAATTTCAGTGATTGACTGTGTGCTTAGCACGAATTCACAGGTTTTTTTTTTTTTTTTTTTTTTTTTTTTTTGAAGTAGTAAAGGTAATAAGAATCTTTTTATCTTGAAGTCAGTTATGTATGTTAAGGAATTTTACTTTATGAAACTCCTTGTTTATTTCATTTATTGGTCGCTATTAATCACGATCGTATATCACAGAAGCTTTCCAGAGCATATTTTGTGTCGTTAATCAATGTGATGATTTAAAAGAGTTTGAAGTCGTAAATTTCCGACTTTCGAAAGAGCTCTCTCCTCCGGACGTAAAATGAGCCCGCGGGGATTTGCGTTTGTGTATCCTACTCGAGTTAATCGCTTCGTTTAAGCGCTCCACGGAGAATAGGAATTCATTTCGAAGTCGAAATTATTATGTAACAGCTAACCGAAGATTCGTGATGACCGATTCTTCCTTCAGATGTTTTCCATTTCTGTTATTCTCAATTTCGTTTTATTCGCAACTTGAGTGCAATTCAAAGTTTACTGATGAAGGACCGTTTGCGTCCAAATCGTATTGTCGAATTTCAATCGAATGGTGAGTGATTGTCCCCTTATTCTAACCTGCACAATCGATAAGCGAGCGAAGCGATCTCAAGCATAAATGATCCGACGATTTTGACAAGAAGATCTATGAATGCTTAGATTTTTATTGCTGTTTTTGTTGATTGATGAGCATATTTGTAAAGCGTATGTTCCTTTGCTTTGCTTTCGCGCTATAGTGTGATTTATCATCATAATTGGATATGATCTTGTGTTAAGGCGATATATTAGGTCCCCCTAAGCAGAGGTTAACGGAAACTTGTTTTGTTTGAGACGCTATATGCCCTAAGTGCTGATTTATTATTCAGTTAAATAATGATTTTTTCCAAAATTATGTATAAGCGTCTAATTTATTTTTAGAATTTTTATTATTCTATTAAGTTCTTGCGTGAATTAATCATGAGTAAGACTGTAAGTATAATTTAAATGTTCGAAACTTAATCTTAGGGATATTCTTTAGTTAGATGGAACTTAGACAAGTTATAAATTATATTTCCGCGCACAGGACTAAATAGCTCAGAAATGAATAACTAGTTGCTTTAAAGATACTAAATGTTATTGTTTATTAACAGAGCTAGAATATAAAATGATAATGATTTAGCATTCAGTAACAGAAGCAGAAACATAATAAACAGTCAGATAGGAAAATGATTGATCACAGTTTGGTCTTCAGAGAAGTGGAATCATAAATCAAACAATGCGTTTGCGTTCATGCTTACGCGTATGTAAGCATATGCTGTTGTTGTTGTTGCTAATGCTCATTTGTCTTGACTTATACTTAGCCCAAGCCCACGAAATTCCTCCTAGCTCGAAGCGCAAGTTCACGCCTGTTTTTGGCAACAGCCTTGAACACCTTACAGGTGACAGTGCGATTTAGCTGAACTCTGCCCCAAATTCTGATGGATAGCACCCAGGCGGGGGACGTATCCGATGGTCTCCCACCCCTCTTGCCCTACCTTCAGCCTCTCGAGAGGACTTTCGGTTCGCCGCATATTTAGAGTGCTCCCATGCCGAACGGCCACTTTACAATTACAAACATCCATGCCTTCTCCGGGATTCGAACCCGGGTCCTTCGGCAGTCAGCGACGCTAACCACTAGGCTATTGGGCGGCGTAAGCATATGTGTATGCTCTTATTGGTTGGCTTTTCTATCAAGTGATCAAACATAAAAATACATTTATGTGCAAAATTAAGAGAATTTGTGTATTATAACGAATTTCTGAAAACATAATGGGCAGATTTCAATAAAATTTGGTTTGAATATACATTTATAACAGAGAAAGAGATATACCATTCAAAAATCATTTTTCGTACGTATGATCATCAATAAAGCTCACAGTGCATTGATGTCCAAAATCCACACTGGGATATTGATCTGAAAATGAGTTTATGACGTTTGGTCCCCTCAGCCAGAGAGGTCGCGCAGCCTGAAGGCATATTGAACAGGAGGCAATGGAGGAGTCCCTGAGGCAGTTGATCTCACTCATGCAGCAATGCAGTTTTCAAAGCTGGGATGGTTCTCGGAAGGGGATGGCGAAATGAAATTGCCCTCCCAAGAGCGTCCCAGACATGCTGTATAGGGTTAAAGTCAGGAGATCTGGCTAGCGGATCCATGCGGCGAATATCCTCACTTTCCAAGTAATCGTCTGCCAACTGAGCCTTATGTGGACATGTTATTCATTAACAGGAACCCAGGACCAACTGCAAGTCGAACATAGGGCTCTAAGATCTTCTTTCTGTTCTTCGTAGCAGTCAGGGAGCCTTTGTCAAACACATGCAGGGTTGTGGGGCCTTTCCGACCTGCCCAAATCATTGCACCTCCACCACTATAATGATCCTTTTTCCATGCTCTCTCCTGATACAGTTACGCCGAAAATCAGTGTTCAGGCTAAATCTCGACTTGTATGTAAAAAGCACAATGCTCCACTGAAGTCTGGTCCAAGGCTCATGTTTTCTGCGCCATGCTAAACTCGCTTTCGTGTATGCTGTAGTGAGCTGGACCCAAACAGTGGGTCTTCTGGCATATAGCTTTTTCTCAAGAAATCTTCGAGCAACTGTAGACGGTAAAACTCGTGTTCCGGTGGCAGCATACAGCTCATGTTAGACTTGTCAAACTCTAGCAGTTCTGTGTCGCGGCGCTGAAAGGGCCGAATAACGATCCTCATTCGTCGTTGTGGATCATGGTCGACATTCTACGAGTCTTGTCGATATGGATATCCGGTATCTTGAAACTGTTTCCTTAAATTGTAGACGACACTGGAAGTTAGAATGAGTTTTGTAGCCACCTGCGCTTGTGATTGGCCTGCCTCCAGTCTATCGACAATTCTCCATCTTATTCCGTCCTCCATACGTTCGTCTTACTGATTTTCCCTGTTACGCATAAAATATACTCAATACTTGCGAGAAACACAGTGAATGTCGCGAAGGAGTACGAGCACACAGACTGCCGAAAACTCTTCGTGTGCTTTTATCCACTCCACAGTCAGCTCCGCAGACACTCACGTATACGCTTACGTATTCGTCCATTTTTCACACGAGTGTAGTTTTCAAATAATAGCTCAATTTTTAATTCATTTTGATACAAATAATTGTAGGTTATCTAGTGTATTTTGCCTAGCTGTGAAACTTTGCTTGAATGCTTTTGAAAGCTCGATTTTTTTTTTTTTTTTTGCTCGTGATACACTCTAGATAAATAGCTGCAGCTTTATAATAAACGTACGTTTTTAAGTTTTGAAGCACTCACTTCCAATAATATCGAATAATCACTTGATATGTAGCTCTAAGTAATAGCTGTTACTCTATTATTCTTTTAATTGTCTTTCATTTTCATTTCAATTCTAAGCTTTCGATAGAATGATTGAACTATCGCTGAACTACTTTACGTGATCCAAGTTTTTGTTTGCGGGGGGGGATACGATCTGAGATTCCATTTGTCAGAGCCTAAAATTAAATCCGTCGTAAAGTTTATCGGATTTTGAAGCGTGTAAATACTTGTGTTGGGAAATTCCGAGCCGCATTCTGGGAAAACGCTTCCTGCAATATTGATTTGCTTTCGATCTTAAATGTTTTATTAGTCTATATAAAGCCTGTATTCTTATTCTCGATCTGTTCCAAAGCAGTTTCACAAAAGGTTTTATTATTTCTTAAACTGTAGTAAAGAATGAATTTCGACTAAACCCTAACTGATGCAAATGATGAAAAGAAAGTTATTGAAGTTTCGAATACTTCTAGTTTTGAACTTCGAATTGAGTTCCCTTCATCAATAGAATTCAAATGGCAGAATAAGGTATAGTTTTCAACCAGAAGTTGAAAGTAAACTTGGCGAAAAATATCCGAAAACGGCGGTAGTGAATGTGTATAGCATCTTCATTTTATTCCGCGTTCATGCCCCAGAAAATTATATATTGAATATTTCCGTCTTCGAAAATGCACTTTATATCCTTCAAAAATGAGATGCAGGAATTCTACCAAATATTTTTAAAAAATGCATTCAGTATATTAATGTAAAACCCTTTTCGAACTTCTGATTTAAATTGACTGCTCTGGTGGATATTTTTTTAAATCTTGCATATTAAAATATCTTTATATATATATATATATATAAATTTATATGTGCATTCTAACCTGCATTTTATGATATAGGATTTGACGATATCGTCGATTTAAAGTTTTTTTCCTGGATCGGTCCGAAATGCGTTTTGCGTTAAAGATTTTTTAACAGATGTTTTGTTCTCTGTATACTTATAACACATCAAAAAGTGGGATGACTCGAAAATACAAACAAACCTTTTTATTTTTTTAATTACTTACCTTTTCTTAATCGAATTAACACGATTCCTTGATTTAACAGTAACTGCGATTCAATAGTCTGTTAGCATTTGTTAAATCGGAACAGGAAGAAATTTCAACCATTCGTTATGTTCCTAAAATTTTTACTTTCGCATTATCTTTAGTTCACAAAATGCAGGCGTAAAAGAGAATAAAATGAATTGTCAAAAATCAAAACCAAATCCAAAAATTACCAATAAAAAGACTGAGGAGCATGAAGTAATACTATGCGCGTGAAAAAATGTGAAAAATAGCAAGTCAATAACAAAGTAAAACTAAAAGGGTTGAATCGAAGGTCGAGAAACATGGGACAAAACAAATGGCAAAAAACTTGCAGGTTATAGTTTTCTAGTCTAAAGAAGAGGAGGAATAAATTTATTTTAAACCATATAAAAAATTCAGTAAGAGTAAACTGACTAAATAATGCCGAAAATTTAAGTTCCTTTCTAAATGTTGTAAAGTATCCTTTCGAACGCTTTTAACAAAGAATGTATGAAAAATCTGCGACTCTGTAAAACAGTGAAATATAAATATGATGAAGAAATATATATTCGTGTAAATAAAAAAACTATAAAATATTATGTAGACATGAATAATAAATGAAACTAAAATTTTTTGAAGAAAGAAGGGTGGAAAGTATATTAGAAAGTAATTTAAATGGAAAGATTACTTTAAGAAATAGTTTTATTACTAGATTATGAATTTAATAAACAATTAATCGGAAGCTGAGAACAGGTCTTAACCATCGTATCTCAATCGCTTTTGTAAACGTAGAAGCGTTGCCAGTTCGGAAAATAAGAAAGCCTATTAGTATTTCCTACTTACTTCTTATTTTTGAAATGAAAGAATATGATACTTAAATAAAGGTGTATCAGTAGATTTTTTTTCATTTTTTTTTACACTGAAAGCAGATATAAGGGAAATAAAAAAGAATTATTTATTTGAAAATGGACACTTGCAATGTATACAACTGTAAAAGTTATTTTATATGATTGATTACTTACATAAATGCTACAGAACTAAGATTTTGATGATTTAAACATAATTACATTAATTACTTCAACTCCCCTATAGGTATATATGATAAATAATATTCTTGTGAAAATAATAATTTTAACAATTTTCTCCTTAAATTTGTTGGAGTGCGGGTTTTTGAATTTTGTATGATGTGAAACAAAATCTCTTTCCTGTGATATTTTTGAAAACGTTTTCTGAAATAGTTTTGAAAACTTACACTACGTGAGATTTTACATATGCATGCTGAATCAAACTTCGCTTGGTTTCTTTCTGATTTCTTTGTTTTCATAGTATTGTTTTACAAAATAGTAGGTATATGATATTACCTCAACAAGTAAATTACTTTTTACTTATATTTTTCTAAGTTATGAAATGGCTGTCCTCAAATGTTTGCGAAGCTCTTATTTTTATCTGCTTTTCATGCTTATTAAAAGAACATATATAATGGATTCTATATACGTGTTTTATTATTTTACCTGCATAATGGTGCAAAATGATAGCATAATGATGCATGTAACATGAAATAACAGAAATGAATATTTTACTTCGAAACATTTATTTTAACACAAGATTTTTAGCACGCAACGTGGACTTGTTATGTAACGGTTTTTACAGGCTTTAGTTAATACTTAACAGAGTGTTCGAAATGTTTGCAGTTGTCGGAAAACCTTTTTTTTTTATCAGAATAAGGACTCTTCTAACTACCATACAAGTTTTCGAAACATTTTCGAAAGACAAAATGCTGTTTTTCTCAAAATACTATTTGGTCTAGAATTAAGTAAATATTTAAACCTTCTTTAGACTATGAAAAATAATAATTAATAACTTGATTTTGTAGGACTTGTAAGAAGGCGCCATAACTGAACTATATTATCAAAATTATAGCGTGTGAGTTTATTTCAGTTATTTACTATTCCAGTTTTGGAGCGCTGGGAAAATATTTAAGCTTTTTATATTTATTTATTTTATAGAAAAATAAACAAAACACTGAAATAAAAAAATGCTATAGCTATTAAGCCCTAACTTCTAAATTCAAAGATGATATTTATTACGAAATCTTTTATTTTTTGAATTAATAAATAAGCCTTCTACAGATTGGTAGCTTAATTACGTACTCTTATTCTTGTCTTTAGTGTTTTTGGTTTATTGCATATGAAATAGGCAGTGGGCATAGATAGTAAAATGATGTAGTAGGCAATGAATATAGGTACAGTCTTTTTAATGAGATGAATATTCTCTTGTATGCAGACTTACAGAATTATATTGCATGCTTTGAGGAACTTAACAAAAATATTGGAGAAGAATAACTGACGACGTACATTTCAATTTCTTTCGTAATGCAACGTGTTTATCTTCTTACTGCATATTACATGAATTGCTGTCTTACCTTGTAGAATATATTAGGATTTTTATCTCGGACCAGGAGACGTGGAAAATATAGTGTCCTTGCAGAGACTCGAACTTCCGACTACTAGCCGGGCGTGCTTAACCGTGAAGGCATGCGTTAAGGAAGGAGAAAAGTCTTACAGCCTGTCTCAGAGACAATTTCATTTCTGTTACAAATATAGCCCACAGGTGGCCAAGTGTTGATTTGGATGCCTGGTGACTGACGGGGCTAGGGGTCTGTTAGGTTCTCATGTTTTTCCCCATGTTTAAATATGAGTTAGCCCTCAGTGGAGAAGAAACCATCCGTTTTAGGACAAATAATCTCCGAGAACTTTTTAGTAGTAAGTTATTGTAAACCTAATGCCTTATTTGCTAAGAATTCTGCATATTTATGGCTTGTTGTTTCTTAGTTGTGCTGCATTTTTATATGCATCGACAAAATTTTAAAGCGTTATTTACGTCGTAGTTTATTTATGCTGCATTTTTATCGCTATTATTTTATACTCACACATTTATGACATTTGCTTTCATACCCAATTTTTCATATGAATTTTTGCTTTCATTGGCTTTTTGTATGTGTAACATGCATATGTGTTTTGGTTCGTTTAGTTTCTCATTGATTTGAATTAAAGCATGAAAAAAAATGTAAGTAATTTAATAATCACGATATGTAGTCTGTCTTTCAATTTATTTTGTTTTTTTAAAGAACATACTTCTAGTGAGAGTTTTTTTAGGAAAAGAAACAAATGTTTCAAATATTGAACAGTTATCTGAATACAGCTAAGAATATTTTGTTTCACCGACAGAAATTTTTAGGTGTTTTTATTTATTTATTTATTTATTTGTTATTGTTGTTGTTGTTGTGTCCTTCAGTGTTTTCATTGATCTATCGAAAAACTCGCACAGAGCAATGAATAAACATGTCTCTGGATACTTTATTCGAATAATGAAGTGTATATAATTATACAGTTTTTTTCTAGCAAAAATTCTCCTTTGAGGAACTTATTTGTATATATTAGAAACTGAATCACGCATTTCTGTTAGAAACTGACTAATTCGTAATTGTGCTAAATTCTGCAACATTTTGCTGTTGATTTTGTTATAACTCAATACTTTCATAGTTTGAGAGTGGGTTGTTCAAAATATGTGTTTTCTGTGAATTATGCCACGTGTACATAAAAGTCCTTGTGCAGACTTTAATTTCTGAACTGTTGGCTATTAACATACACTTCTAATAACAAAAATAAGGCAAAAATTCATACTGTGGCAGTTTTAAATATAAGAAATTAGTGTTGTGAAAGTTACAAAATTTAACATTTTAATAAATTTTCCCGGACTTTAAGATGTTTTTAGTAAAAGATTACACTCGTTATAAAAAACAAAGCACAAAATGTTTGCCTCTCTTATGACAAAAATTTACCGAAATATTTAATTTTAAAGTTCATCTTTTCTGAAAAAGAATTCGTATTATAGAAAACAATAGCAGGCTTCAGATATGGGCAGACAGCTGACTGGTAACATTATTTTCATAGATAGAAACTTCAAAAAATTTCTGGCCCATTGAATTTTTGTATTATCTTATGATTCTTATAAATAAGTAAGTAAAGTAAGTAAAGTTTGTAGTAAATTTTATTAAGTCATAAAACTGCATGTGAATACTATTAATGTAGTTTGAGCATTTTAAAACGTATAAATTACTAATGTAAAAATGTATAAAACATTAAAAAAATAAAGAATGTAAGTAAATCACAAAGAATATCACTGAAGGGCATTAAATAGAAAAAAATTAACTTCGACTTTTTCTAATTTATTTTTAACTGATTCCTGAAGGAAAGCAGCAAGTTTCATCTTCTGGCCCTGAAAACTATAAATATCATAAACTTTAAAATTAAATATTTCATTCAACTTCTCTCATACGGGAGTCGAACT
Organism: Stegodyphus mimosarum; assembly: GCA_000611955.2. NCBI lineage: Eukaryota > Metazoa > Arthropoda > Arachnida > Araneae > Eresidae > Stegodyphus > Stegodyphus mimosarum. Next base: position 35,672 of record KK121483.1, on the reverse strand, counting down.
ATTTATGTTTTACATCTTAAAATGAATATAAAATTTTACTAAATATATGTATCTAGATGGACCGTATAACTTTTTTATAAAGTTACATTTTGTAAATTTTACATTTTATTGTTTCTAATTTTAAAACTATTTGTGTCATCCAAAACTTTTTTGCTGCTGGAAGTACATATCTACGACCAACGTTAGAAAACTAATGGCTCGCGTAGGACACGCTGTACTATATTTTAGAGTAACTAAAAGTTCTAAAGATCTCTTAGGAAAAATTCAGTTTTGCCACTTCTGCTATATTTTTAAAGCTGGCATTTACTTGTTCATTATACACTGACTGCCAATAAGTATTTGGACACCTATGCAAATGACGATATCTGCGGTCCTAAGGTACATCACGGACACCGCTCGTATATATCGTGTAGGAAACAGCATCGCTTTAGTCGCATGCAAGATGTCTCGCAGTTCGGAGCTCTCTGATTTCGAGAAAGGTATAATTATCGGGTATCACAAATGTGGCCGAACCTTAAGGGACATATCTGGCGATCTGAAGTACCCAAAATCGACAGTGACCTATGTGATTAGAAAGTTGAAGGTGAGCGGTGATTGTCGGAATGTGCCCCGAGTCGGCAGACCAACGAAACTGGGAGATAGAGACCGACGAGTGCTGTCCAGAGAAATTCGGAAGAACCGCACCCAACCGATGGCCGTCATCCGCAAGGAGTTTCAACCGGCATCCGGGAGTGTTGTTTCAATGACTACCATCCGTAAGGAAGCACATCTGCTTGTTTTTCATGGTCGTGCTACTGCCCACAAGCCTTTGATTACAAAGTCTATAAGGTATATCTCCCACATTCTTAGCGTGCCTTCGTGGTGTAATGATCAGCACACTGAGCCGGTATTTCAGAGGTCCGTGGTTCGATCCCCGGCGAAGGCATTGCATATTTTTCATGTCTCCTGCTACTAAATAACCTAATGTCTCTACACTGGCGCCCGAACTAAAAGGGGTGTGGATGATGACTCTCCACACCCAGGATTTGGCGACTAGGTCCCCTAAAACCCTAGTCGCCCTTTAAAAAGGGGAGTATATAAGGTATATCTCCCACATCTCCGATGCCTACTGCACTATTTTGGATGACAATGTGCTTCCTACGTTGTGGCAGTTTTACGGGTTGGACCCCTGTTACTTTCAGGACGACAATGCCAGTTGTCATGTTTCGACATTAACCAAGGCTTGGTATGGTGCCAACGGAGTTCATCGAATGAACTGGCCTTCCCAGAGTCCAGACCTGAACCCTATCGAGAACCTCTGGGACGAGTTGCATCGCCGAATTCAGGGGTGCACTCACTACCCGTGCAAAATCGGTGAAGGAACTTCTATGTGTTCTCCAAGCCGAGTGGAAGAAAATACCACTAGCTGTCATACAAAGACTTGTGGAAAGTATGCCCCGAAGGGTCCACGCTGTAATTACCTCTCGTGGAGGCTCTACCAACTATTGATTTTGAATAAAGTTAGTTTTTCTTTTCTATCACAGGTGTCCAAATACTTATTGGTAGTCAGTGTACGTATACGAATTTGTTACTCTGAATTTTCTTTTGCATTTGTCATTTTTGCCTCTTCATTTTTTCACTTTAATTCACTGATGCATTTTCTGTTTCTGATATTAGTTATGTTATTATATGTGCATATATTTAATCTTGCTTAAGGCATATAGCAGATTATGTATAAGAAAATTCGAGAATAAAATGATACATTTTTCTTTGAAAATTTAAAAATTTTTCTTCCATGTTTCTCAAGCTACATATTCTAGCGTGTATTCTCAAAACAGAATATTTTAACTAATATCTTATAAAATATTAAAACTTCTGATATGCATTTCTGTTTTTTTTTAATTATTGAAAATATTAAGCTGTTATCGATTTACCCAATTTTTCTACTAGTTCGATTTCCTGTCCATCGTCTAATGTTAACTTTGTTTTGCGCCTATATCTTGAATAGTCTGAACACCGGAAATTAAAAAGTTCTCCACAAAGAAAATTTTGCCTTAAGGCAGACAGACTTCTAGTGCTTTTCTATAAAAATGGAAAAAAAAAAAAAGTTTGCTGTATTCAGCTTCTTATCATTTTTCTTTTAGCTCTGTTCTATCCTGCAGCAAGTCGTAAAATGACGTAATACTTTTCTTTTGAGGTGATCTTTCTCATTGCGATCTATTAATTAAGTGAAGTAATTACTAAACCTTTTTCTAAAACTTTCTAGAGTAGGAGAGGGAGTGATATTATGCTTTGCAAAAGTTGAAAACTATTTTACTCGCGTGTTTAATGCAAGGGACAAAAACAGAAACACTGCTAATTATGAAAAAGAAATTACTTATTTATAATGGACACATTCAGTCAAAACAAATCTAAGCTATGCTGATGTTCTATTGTGTGAGTTTTAAGCAGTTTTCCAACGTATGTTAAAAGAGGATGCACAATAATAAATACAACCCCTCTTAAGCATTTATAGTCAGTCAACGCCCGATCAACCGGGGGCGGATTAACCGGACTCTGGATTAACCAAACCTTGGATTGTTTTTTTATTGCGAAGCGATTGAAAAATTTTTGTCACAAACGAGGAAAATTTCTACGAGAAATACAAAAGAGAGAAGAAAATGCGTGGAAAATCTGGCAGTGATAATAGATGATATTAGAGTATTTAGGAATTGATTTTATCCACAACATTACGCAATTTTATTGCATATAATCTTCAATATGTAATCATTATTAAAATTATTATTATTAAATCATCCGTTAAGAATCTGTAGCTAAATCTTAAAAATAAATTCAGTGTACGGCCATTAATTTTGTCTTTTGCATAGATCCCTATCGAAATGCAAGAGTAACTTCTGATGATTTGTAGGTGCTGTATTTTTTATCACGATATTTTCAACGACGATGTTTTTAAACTCTGAAGTTTTGTGAACCGGTGTATTTTCAATGACGATGTTTTGTACCGCGATGTTTTCTATTTGCTTTCTTTTCTCTCACGATGTTTATACGACAACGCTTCCGCCTTGTGTTGTTTTCTCCACTGCGTTTTGGTGCGCGATGTTTTTGGCGATACCGTACATGTATATTTGTGGGTGTATGTACGATTGCGAAGGTACATGTTTACTAAAACTTGCGTTTTTTTTTGTTCATATCAGTTTAAAATGCATGTGCCATTTGATATTTCAGTAGATATTTTACTTTTTCTGAACATCAGCGCTGCGTTTTTTTGTGTTATTTATGTTTTTTTTAAGATTATTGCTTCGGATATCATATCTAAAAAATGGAGATTTTAGATTAAGTACATTTCCTTCAGGAAAACAAACATGAAATACACTCATGGACAAAAAAATTAGCGCACCAAGAAATAATTGCGGGATCGTAACGAAACTTGCAATGAAGGTACATGTTGGAGAGATATGCAAATGATTAGAAATGCAGCGTGATTGCGCATCGTGAACGTCGTACTCTGTGGAGTATAAAACAGGTAACCAAAGCTTTGTTTGAGTGTGCTAAATCATTTACAAAGGAAGAGCTGACATAGACATGTCATTACGCCGTGTTTGAAGACAATATGAGCAGTTGTCGCAGTTTGAAAGGGGGAGAATCGTCGGGATGATAGAAGCTGGGTGGTCAGCTAGGCCGAGTAGCTCGTCAATTAGGCCGCTCTGATTGTGTTGTGAGGGGGTGTTGGGACCAGTGGACCCGAGAGATGTCATGTACACGAAGACCAGGCTCAAGACGCCCTCGACAGACCAGTCATGGAGAGGACCGCCACATCGTAAGAAATGCACGCGTACAGCCAACTGCTTCATCGGCCGCCATCCAGGCACAGGTAGCACCTTCACTAGGGGCCCCTGTGTCTTCTCGAACCATACGAAGGCGCCTGGCGGAAGGACAATTGGTATCGCGGCACCCATTACGTGTGCTGTCCTTGATGCCCACCCATCGACGCCTTCGTTTGGAGTGGTGTCGAGCACGAGGAAACTGGACTGCAGCGGAATGGAACCAGGTCGTCTTTAGCGACGAATCCAGATTCAATCTCGGCAGTGATGACAATCGTGTTCGTGTGTAGAGAGCCCGTGGTGAACGCCTCAATCCTGCCTTTGCTGTACAGCGACACATCGCTCCCACAGCTGGTGTGATGGTATGGGGTGCCATTGCTTACAATACACGGTCACCCCTAGTATTGTTCCGTGGCACCATGACAGCCCAGCGATATGTTCATGAAATCCTGCAACCACATGTGTTGCCACTCATGCAACGGCTCCCAGGAGCCATTTTTCAACAAGACAATGCTCGGCCTCATACGGCAAGGGTTCACAAGACTGTCTCCGCAATGTTACTACCCTTCTTTGGCCTGCCCGATCCCCAATATCTGGGATCATTTGGGACGACGAGTTGGGCATCCCACGAGTTTGAACGAACTAGAGGCAAGGTTACAGCAAATATGGAACGAAAAGTCTCAAGACATCATACAGAACCTGTATGACTCAATGCCGATCGTATCGCATAGTGCATTCGCGCCAGAAGGGGTCCAACGGGGTATTAACTCCTCCCTTCTTTTGACTTTTTCTCTGAAATAAATTATTCTTTTTCTTTGATTTCCTTATCATTTACTTATATCAAAGCAGTCATTACGTATGTAAAATTTTGTTTCATTTTGACGACTCCTTGTTGGTGCGCTAATTTTTTTGTCCATGAGTGTATTTTGGCTTCGAAATATAAGATTAAATAAACAAAGTATTCCAATATTAAAGTTACAACTGCGCTCTTTTCATTTGACTGGATTGTCCATATGTCTTTCATCATAAATTTTGCTGAAACTGCTTTTAATACGGAGCATAAATAATTTAAATTGCGAAGGGAACCCACCGACTTTCCTAAATGTAACTATGATTTCAGTCATGAATCTGGGTTTTTAAAAATAAAAATGCACTGGATTACGGATTAAGGGAGATACCTGAAATTTCGAATGCGTTAATATAGTGTTGTTGTGGTTCATTAACATGAGTAGCTGGCAGCGGATCCTTATAACATTATTTTTGAAACTAAAACTTTGAAGAAACTATAAATTTTGGAAAAGTATGAGATTCTATTACTTTTCTAACAGTTTAATGTTTTTCTTTTACTTGTTGTTCCCCTGTAGTTACCTATACTTACTTTTATGCAGATAAAGCTTAAAAATGGCTAGTTGTGACCTTTATTGATTTAAGTTTTACTAACATTTAGCTTTATGTTAATTTCTTTTCTTTATTCCTTATTTAGCCACTTAGCCACTCAGTACAAAGGTCTGAGTTAATTTTACGGCAAGTGGCGTAGTTTAAATTTAGGATGAAATCTTAACCCGATATTCTGCGTAGAATTGTGTTGCTGCTTGTCAAAAGAGTCGTCTAATCAGAATAGAAGGTGAAAGCCTAGTCACGTGTGGTAAGTGCAAAAAGCTAGTTGTGCTTTTCCGTCCGACCCCGACAGTGTTGTAGCTTCGCTTAGGGTTATGTGAGAATTGTAATCCAGGCAATATATTCTCGAATGCCTGGCAAGATATGCTAGAATTGCTGTCAACGAGAAGTCGAAAAATTTGGTTTGTATTATTTTTAAATCTGATATCACATTCTGAGGCCGTGAAAAAGTATAATATTAACTTTTTCCTTTTGAATTTTATATTTTTACGCATTTTGTATTTATTTAGCTACTTTTAGTAGAATTGTAATTAAAATTGTTTTATTTCCCCGTGCAATGCAGCGCGTGACGACTTTTAAGAGAAAGCTACGCCGAAAATGTAAAAATACAAGAGCACCCGCATTTAATAAATAGATATCTCGAAATTGTTTTTGCTATCCAGAAAAATCGAGAAAATACCGGAATGGTCTCGTGCATGATTAAAACGCTTATAAAAGCTGGAGGAAAACATCTCAATTCAGTTGTTGTTAAGTGAACTGTAGTTCTTTACTTAAGTGCTGTTATTGATTCTAAGGAATTCGCGTTGAGATCGGATTAGCTTTCTCTGTACCTTGAATTTGAGTTCTGTTTTAAATATAACTACTGTGAGATATTATGATATTGCATGAATATCTCTGAGGAATTCTCAGCATTTTGTTTTATTGCTTGGGATAAGAATAAATTTTGTTAACTTTTTATCGACTTGTGCATTCAGTCCATTACGAAACCGTACGCACGCAACAATGTCTTGTGTCCATAGTAAGCATTAGGAGAAGCAATAACTTGCCAACTAACATAGTTAACATCTAAAAAATTGCCCGTTAATTGCATAGTAAGTAGTTAAGTAGACGGCTTTGTTTGTTATATAGTTGCTAAAAAATGAATCTCATGCGGCTTATACACAAGATGATGTATCTATATATATTTACTGAGAAAAAAATAAATGGCACACCAAATTTTTAGACATAAATTTTATATTATGCTGCTGGTTTATTCATCATGGCCTTGGTTTAGGTTTATTTGATTTTGGTAAAGCACTCTAGGACTATCTGTTTAAGGGGAGGGATACCTTCGTGGAGGGATTTCTAACGGAAACAAGCTCGTATGCAAGTTAAACATGAAGAAAACGCGTATGCAGCCAGCCCATTCGTGGGGATTCTAACTAACATGGCCTTGGAAGTGTTATCATAGAAAGACATTACTTTACGAACTTTAATTACTATTAATTTTAATTAACTATTAATTATTAACCCTTACTATTATTATTTATTAACTTTTAACTTTAATTAATATTAATTAATAACTTTAAATTTTCTATGGCACTGCCTGGAATTTAGTTTCAGAATTTTTTCACTCCATGCAGCAAAAGTTACAAAGTTACTTAATTTTTCTTCCAAATTATAACAGCAGTTGCTTAACAAACGGAACGACTGAAAAAGCATAACTTACTTTTTAAAGATTTATATCTTTATTTTCATTTTAATAGCATATCTAATTGATATGATTTACAATATATTTAACAATCGTTTTTCAATGGATCCCTTCACATATGGGAATCGACGGTAACGAAAAGGCAGACTCACTAGACTAGAGGAACACTTGAGCCACAAGGCAGCAAACCACTTCCTCCAGAGTCACTTAAAAAGCATATTTTTGAGAAATTAATGGATTCTCTTAAATCTGACCAGGCAGCAAAACCAACAGACAAATCCTGGGCTAACATTCAAGACACATGGAAAATGTTTTGTCAAAAACCCCGTAAAGAGGCTGTGGCAAACTTCAGACTGAAAGCATCATTGCATGGCTCATCATCTTATTGAAATAGGCATCCGTCCATCAAGTACATGCCAAATTTGTAATTCGGGCATCATGAATGCAGACCTTCTTCTTATATGCCCAGAACTAGATAGTCTCAGAAATGTGGTGAGATAAGCAAACTATACTGGAGTGCCAGAACTTTCATGAACTCTTTTGTAAAGACTACATCTCTTATACTTCTTTCCTAGTTGTTTACATCAGTACTTTTTTTTTTGTTCCCTTGTTAATTTGTTCTGGTTCTTACTTTAAATGCTTGTTCTTTTTTATTATATATCATTGTTCTTGTGTGATACTTTAGCTGTTTTATATGTTTGATTTTCCAGTAAAGCCACATGTAACAACAGCATAATATATTTAACTGCTACAGTTCATATTACATCGAACTGATAATTTTACTAACATTTACACCATTATTATAATTCATAAAGGATAGTAGCAGAGCGTATTGTTTTTAATGTCATATATTACACATCTCAGTATGGAATAATCGTATGGGGTTACTATTTTAATATAACTGAGTCTTTGCACTTGCGGATAAAATATTTCAAACATAAGAATTTTAGCAACGAATGAAGGCGAAAATTAGTTTTAGCAATGGGCTTACTGTACTTAAAATTCTGTTTAGAAGATTTTTACCTGCCTTATTCTCAGACTTCCAACGACTGAATAACCTCCGAAGCTTGTATGATCAAATTTTTCGAAAAATGTACTGACAATTTCACATATATTACGTCAGCTCTCTTTGTTATGTTCCATCATTGCGTGCTTAACTTTTTAATGTCGAAAGCGTCTTTAGCAATGAATTTTTACGCTTTTTAGTTAGTTGCATAGCCCGTTATGCTAGACGTCTTTATATTACATTATTCTAACACGCGCTCTGGCAAGAATGCTATTCTAAGACTCAAAATATATTTAATTTATAATATACGTAAGTCCTGGCAAGTACTCGGGTTTTACTGTGTTGCGATTTGACATGATGTAAAATTGTTAATTGATCTTTCAACTTTATTGCTTAAAAATTCAACCACTTAGGAAAAAAAACTCTTCTTAAGCGCTTATCTTGATGTAATTTGAAAATGCATAATATTGCGAACTTATAATTTTTATGAACATATGTAGCATTATTATAATTAATCAAAAATGTTTTTAACAATTACTCCCATGTACCTCTACAACTGTCTGACATTTTTAAGCAATAACAGTGAACTTCAATATTTGACTAAAAATACGGTCTGATTAAAGCCACATGCAACAAAAGCACAAGTTGCAGTGACGTAGTCAATCAAATTACTGATTAGTATTAGCCTTCAATCATGCTTGACCCCGCCAGCCGCCAAATAAATTAAATTTTGTAAGCAGAAAATGGAAATGAGTAAGAAATTTTATTACTTCAGTTAATGAATGTAAAAATTTTAATAATGTCATCATTTTTGTTCCTGATATTTTATTTCTAAATAAAGTAAATTGATAGCTAAGCTTACTATTTTATGTTACTGCTTTTACAAACATGTGATCGTTATTCTTCCTTTAACTAATAAAAACCTAGCAGTTCGAATAATTGGCAATCCTACAAGACCAGCGGTTCCTCCAAGTTGGATACCGATTTATGTGAAGCTGCATATAGAATTCTATCTCCCGTGCACACAGCCGGCGGCAACACATCGATGCATGCATATATATATAGAATATTTCTTGTTCATATTTTGTATATTTTAATTTTTTTCGATAATTTTTGCCTAGCGCAACTGTAAGAAAATTTTTTTTAAATGTTGTCTGAGACTTCTTTCCCCTCCTTCCGTCAAGAGCTCAGAACTGCTTTTCGAACTTGGCCTTCGCAGACATTTTTTTTAAGATATGTCAACTATATTTTTTCTTTTGATTTCTTGCGCCTGCTGAAAAACACTCTACATTAATTAATGAAGAACGTAATAAATTTTTCTTCCTTATTTTTATTTCCTTCCTTATTTCTTCCTTGTTTTAACTCACTGTTACGTGAAATTAATTGTAAGTATATATATATATATACGGGTGTGTGTGTGCATTTTAGATTTTGTAATAAAAAATTTGTGTATAAAAATTTGAAGTAAAGTAACAGTTAGACCCTTTAATTTTTTCTCTTTGAGGCTGAATATCTGACATTCTCTGCAAAATATATTCGTACGTTTTTTATGTCTTTTTTGAAAGGTACTAGCTTTCATGCTGCATAGAATGCTGAAAATCTCTAAGGGATATTCCAAACGTAATTTCATTACGTGTTTATTCTAGAATAATTAGTAGCGGTACTGTTGGTGATGTTGCATTTTTTGTATCTTTTTCCCGCCGACGTATAGACGCCTAGATAATTGCTTAAATAACAGCTATTCGTATAGTACAGTCGAATTTCAGTTTTTCGAACTCCAGAAACCCGAATTTCTTATTCCTTTTAGGGCTGGTAGAGCTGAACTGGTTGCTAATTTATTTGCTTATTTTATCATATGTAATTCGCCAGTTCTGGTTATTGGATCAATAAATTTCTCTTTATAATGAAAAACAACAATGATCATGCAATAAAAGTTCTAGAACTTACAAAACTTAATTTTATGTCAAATATAAATTATAATTATTGTAAAATATCTTGTGGTGAAGCAGTTTCCACAATAATCGCTGCAGTTACTAGAATACATATATTCATTTTGTTAAACTATATAATTAACAACAAGTAGCACTGTTTCTGTTTATATTCATCATGTTTTTTTGTATGTATATTAAAAGATTCAAATCCTCCAATACGGTACAAACAATTATACTGTTCGTGATTGCGGCCTTGCTTTTTTTTTTATTATTATTTTGAGCGAATGCATAGAATAGAAAATATTGTTTTCGAAAAACTCTGCTCTTCAGTTTTTTGAATGCACGAACGAAGACAAGATTTAGTATGATAATGAAATTTACGTTCATGTGTTAACTGTTGTTTCGGAAAATCAGGAGGGCTAGTATTATCCAGAATTTAAATGTAGGCCAGCTCAAACGAGAATCAAATGAATTACGCCAGAAATAAAAATTAAGTGCATTTTTTATTTCGAAAAAGAAAATAATTATAATCCGTTTTAACCATTATGGTTTTAAACTTCAAACATTCATCAGAAATTACTTGAGTGTCAATTGCTTCATTAGTTTATCTTTAAATCAGGAGAGTTGTTTTCATCTCTTAGAAAAGTAGGCATCAAGAAGATGAAAAATTACCATTGAACATGCGGTCACAAACTGCATTTAGTGGGTGAAAATCACAAAAATAGACGTCGAGTGGATAGTGAAACCTGACGAAGAGATTGCCCAAACAAATGCCAGGATTAGGAGTAGTACGGTCGAAAAGAAACCTTTCGTATACAAATTTCCAATGTGTATGGGGAAAATAAAAACAGTAGTCGAGAAGAAGAAATCTTCTCCTATGCAAATTTCCTATGCGTATGGGGAAAATAAAAGCAGCGACTGATTAGTGTGCATTGTAGAATTCGCGTATGTTAAACTTCATTCTAGAGCAACATGTCAGATTACACGAATGAAGAATATGTGGATTTGCATCTGATTTACGGCCGAGCAGGTGGCATTGGACGCTTAGCAGAGAGGATGCACCAAGAGCGATATCCAAGGAGGCGTTGTCTGCACCATGCCGTCTTCATGAACATTGATCGACGGGTGCTGGAGACGGGATCCTTCCAAATAGTGAGGCGTAATGCAAGGCAAGAACGCAGTGTGCGCACACCTGGAACAGAAAACTGAGTATTGCAAAGATTTGCCGTTTCTCCGTCTACCAATACTCTATCGATTGCAGCTGAATCGGGTATTCGTCATAAAATGGTATGGAAGGTTCTGCATGCGGAAAATATCACTCTGTTCCACGTGCAGAAGGTTCAACGCCTAGGTGATGCCGACTAATTCCTTCGTATGGAGTTTGTACTCAGGATGCTTGATGCCACACAGAATGATTCACAGTTTCCCGCCGCTGTTTTTTTCTCAGATGCCTGTTTTACGAAAGAAGGCGTATTTAAAATGCGCAATGCGCATATCTGGTCATCCGAAAATTCCCACAGCACTGTCTCATCAAAAGTACAACGCAAGTTCGGTATTAACAGCTGGGCAGGGATTCTCGGAGGTCATCTGTTGGGACCGTTTGTTCTGCCCAAATGTCTCATATCTTGTTTTTGTACAGCATGTCTTCCTGGATATGCTGCAGGGTGCACTGTGCACAAAAACATGTAGTTCATGCATGTTGGTGCACCACATTTTGCGTAATCACTTCGATGTTGCATATCCCGGGAGGTGGATTGGAAGCTGCGGACCTGTTGCTTGGCTTCCATGCTCCCCTGACCTCAATCCCTTGGATATCTTCTTCTAGGGGCACCTAAAATTGGTTATATATCAGATGCTTGTGGATACACTGGATCTGACTACACGGATCTTCGTCGTTTCAGCCGACATCTCCAAGAAGCCGGGCATGTTTGAACGTGTTCGGCAATCCTTCATCCATCGGTATCGGCTGTGCAATAACCTTTGAGGCCGCAGCTTCGAACATTTCCTATAAAACTGTCTCATTGTCTACTTTCTGACGTTGAACTTAAAAGGTATTTCTTCCGCCTTCTTCGCATGCCTTCGTGGTGTAGTGGTCCGCATGCTCGATGCGTAACCGAGAGGTCCATAGTTCGATTCCCGGCGAAGGCGTTGCTTATTTTTCATCTCTCTTGCTTCGTAATAACCTAATGCCTCTACAAACTATGATGTACTATAATCCTGCTTTACTTCAGTTTCTACTTATTATCTGCACCTTTTGTTCCATTCGACGTCACATCCTTCATAACTGTGTTTGCGATTTTCTCCCACTAAACGTGGCCCCGTCTTCTATGGCAGGTTTTCATCTTTTTGATGCCTACTATTACGCTTTTAAATTTATCGGTCAAATTCGGAAACACTCTGTGTATGAACGTTATATATTTGGAAAGGGAAGAAATAGATAACGTAACTCAAAAATATTTATGTTTTTAATTAGATATATTATGAATTAGATAAATATCATAAATTAGATATGTTATGAATAAAGAGCATTTTTATTTAACCGTATCGAATTCAAAAGTAAAAAAAAAAAATAGTATCCTTAAGAACTGCATTTGTTACTTTTAAATAGCTTGGTTTGTTCATTAATAGAAAACAAATTAAATTTGAAAGATAAATATGTTACATCTTATCGAATAACAACAGGCTTGAATGAAAAGTGAAAGAATGCAAGATCGCGTTTCGAAATTAAATAGCCCTTCTGGGCTGAAAGGATCATGCGTATATATTATTGTCAGGAATTCGTAAATTCAGTTCGTAAATGCACTTCTGAAATTAGTCCATAACAGTTTTCCCGCCTTACAAATTACTGTCAAGAGTGAATTAATTTGTAAAGGTGATGTGTATTCTCGCATTTGGTTTTAAGAAATTTCAACTCGCATACGGCTGCTATTTTTCGTAAATCTTCCTATAACTATTTAGTGTACTTAATTGACTATCAGTTGTAGTGAATGAAGTATAAAAATTCGATAACAAAAGTTAAAAAAAACGTAAGAATGGAAGGGGAAAAATATTAAATATTTGCAGTAGAATAGTGATGATAGTTTTAGAAGACTATTCATAGTGGAATTTATCAATTAAATACAAATTCATTGAATTTACCACAATTCTTGAAGTGATCCATAGCAAGGATGCAAAATAATCATAGTAAGGATGCATAATGCAAATTATTTTTGCATTATTCTTAAAGGGTATTAAGAATGCAGAGATATTAAAAAAAATATACTCTATTGCAGTTCTAAATGCAGTATTAGCAAGAGTAAGGAGTTTATGGAAGTGTTTTTCAGTGTCTCAAGGATTTGTTTTTCAGCAGGTAATCTGACAAAAAACCGAATCAAAAGTAAAATTACAAGAAATTATGTTTCTTTTAACCAAAATTACTCTTCATATGCAAATAAAGTTTGACACAATCCTTTAAAAAAAATTAACCGTATGTATGAAACCTTGAAACCAGATTTTATCGATTTATGCAGGTGAATTGATATTCAGTATTTGGAGAATTTTGGTCTGAGAAATGCTGCTGTATTATTTTGGAGAATTGAAAAAAGTACTGGAGCATGTTATTTAAAATACGTTACTTCTGATGTACGCACGTCATACTGAAGACTGGTTTAACTTTAATTATAATAATACTGAAAACTCTTATTGGAATACATTTGATAAATATCACATGTACGTCTAAATTTGTCTAAAGCAAGTAATGTAACAAACTCAGCTGTCTTATGATCAGTAGGAAAATATTTCAAAGTAAAGTCAATATTTAACGCAGAACAGTCAACGCGGAGAAAACCATTGATTCCTTTGCCAAAACAGATGTATCGCTTTAGCTTTGGAGGAGAGACATTCCTTAACAGCTATAAACTTTATAACCTTTTCTCTTCAATCTCTATTCGAAGAATTTTATCAAAATTTCGTGCAGATACGGAAAAGAGAGTAGTAAATATTACAAGTGTTACTTCATTAAAAGTTATACTGAATGCATAATTCTTACAACTTTGTACTTGAAAGACAAATATTTTAATACTGTATCAGCATCTGCTTGCATCTAGATGCCATTAATAATTACATGAAATTTTTACTCAAAGAGCAGATGAAAAAAATTAGGTAATTATTATTATTCACTAAGTTATTCGCTTCGTGTGTTCACAAAATCCGTCTTCTCATCAGCAGTCAGTAAATTTCAGCTTGTTTTAAGTGTTCTCTGAAAGTTATCGTAGAAATTTCTCTTCACTACTATATCAGGTTGCAGAAAAATCATCATGGTGGTTGGTAATGTAATTGCTAAGTTTTTTGTTTTATTTAAAGCAGACTATTGTTTCAGAGTCTATTCCTGAAAATTTTTGCTGAGCTTGCTGAAAGATCTTATGCAGGTTGAGATCATCAAAACTTTTATGAAAAAGTTAATAGTACAGAAAATTCTCTTGTACTTAGATGAAATACGGTTAAAATTAAATTTAATAAAGTACTAAATCTTTGATAATGCTATTTCCTTTAAACTTATTTTTGAAGAAATTTTGAATGATGAGCAGATGTTTGTGAGGAAATAAAAACATGTCGTCAATAATATTCTTCTTAAAATTAAGCTGATCACACATTTTCTTATATTTTGATTGCAGTAGAAATATATTTATTACATATTTTAATTTTTGTTTTCATTTTCCTCTGGTTCCTCGCTGTGTGGGATTTTTTTTTTCTGAAAAATCTCAAAGAAGAAACACAAAGTTCTATAATTCTCTTATTGAAAATAAACTCCATAATTCTGTAATTTCCAAAAACAAAGAAAGGTCAATTATTAATAAAATTAATGCATTTCTCAAAAGAATCGAAAATTTCTTTTTACTGCAAATAAGAGATTTTCCAATTTATATGATATTCCAAAATTTCATAAAAATACTATCAAATTTATATTTATTGCAAATTGTACTAGAAAACTAAAACGAATTTTGGTAATATTTTTACTAATTTGCTTAAATCAATATGTAATTATTATTTTTGAAAATGCCAATGCTGAAAAATACTACTGTTGGATTATTAACTTGCAAATAAATCAAAAAATTAAAATTTTAAAGTTTTGCAATATCAACTGCTATGACTTTAAAAATCTCTATACATTTCTTTCACTTAAAAAAATGTATGGAAGTCTTCTAGAACTTCCCATTTTTTCCTTAAAGTGATTACTATAAAACAAATGGAAAGAATTTACAAAAATGGAAAGAATATCTCTATTTCTCGCTTTTTAATTACTTTATGAGGTACTTTCTCCCTTCTTCCATCATGCCTTTGTGATGTAACAGTAGCACATTTGGTACGTATTCCATAGGTCTAGGTTCGAGTCCCAGGGTTTTGCACATTTTTCATTTCTCCTGCTTAAAATAACCTAATGTCTCTACGGTGGCGCCCGAACTGAAAGATGGTGGGCAATAATTCATCACCACCAGGATTTGACTGTTGGGTCCCCTTGTCCCCAGTCGCCCTTTAAGAGAGAGAGTATATAAGCTATTTTCTTCCTTCTTCCAGCATGCCTTCGTCGTATATAACGGTAGCATACTCGATGCGAATTCGAGAGGTCCAGGTTCGAGAGCCGGCGAGGGCATTGCATATTTTTCACTTGTCCTGCTTAAAATAACCTAATGTCTCTACAACTTTATCAAAAACATGCAAACACTCCTTACCTACAAACTAATGGTATTCCAATGAGAAGTTCTGACTCGACACACTTATGTAACCTGCATTTATTTATTAAAGAATAAAAGTTTCTCAATCAAATTTCAGGGGAGGATTTCAATAAATTTGCTTAAACATTCAGCTGTAGAGATGATATAATTGCGTTTAACAACAATAATCATATGGAAACTAGCAATATCTATTCCAGCTATTTAAAACTAAACAAGATCGATAAGAATCAATTATAGATTACCTGTATCTAAGCATTTGTAATCTAAAAGAAGTAAAACTTTCTAATAAAAAGGAGAATTCAATTTTTCTAAAATTAAAATTATAAATAGAATACCATCATCTCTAATTTTTTCGCCAGTTGCGCCAAAAGGTTTTGTTCTGCAGAGAGTAAAAAAGGTCTCATTCTTACATGACCTATTAATAATTTCTTACTTGAATTATTAAGATTTCATATTACTTGAATTTAGTTCTAGATAATTTTCAGTTTTAATATTTGTAATTATATATATTACATTTTGCTTTATTAGGCAAATTGCTTATTATTACATTTATTATTTTTTTATTTAAATTTGTTTTTATGTATTATTGATTGGAGGGCTACTGTGACTAGGAGGCGCTCAAAAATTTTGGATGATCTAAGCAATTAAATAATTTAAAATAGTTCATCAGATAATTTTGGATAAACAGAAACACAAGGACGTTCTTCCTTTTCTTTATATTTTTGTATTTCTTTTGTTTTAGGGGTTTCTTCTGGTTTAATCCTTTGACTACTAACGAGATATATTTGTCCGACTAAAAGTTTAAAAATTACTGCTGGCTGAAAAAGTACTTAGAATCTCCTTAATGTTGGGGATCATCTTCCAGTAGTTGGAAAATCAAGACGCCTTTGTGCTCTTTGTACGCAAGTGAACATAGAGAAAAGAACAAATATGAGTTGCCCAATGTGTAATGTTGGGTCATACAAAGAATGCTTTAACCTGTACCCCCATACGATGTAAAATCTATTTCATAAAATAAAGTTTTCCAGAATAATAGGTGTGCTTATAGTAAGTCGATCGCTACGTGTGGGATATATGTATCCCACCATTAACTACGGCTGGGATATGTGTGTCCCAGCCTTTGGCATGAAAACCGTTTGTCAAAAAAATCCCAAATGCTAAATTTACCTTATTTATAATGTATTTTGTTCACTTGAATAGAAAATGGCTCAATTTCTTTTAATTCGTAGTCAAAGGGTTTAAATACACTTAGTTGATAGGGTCTTTTTACATTATTTAGACTACATTGGAATTACTACTATTATTGGAAGATTTAGGGATTGTTTTGTATTTCATTTCCTTCATGTCTTTGTTGTTTGGGTTCTGAATTTTTTTATTTTTTAATCTGTGATTAACTTTTTGCACGGAAAGACGAAACATTTTCGAATTTATTAATTACTGTTAATTGATCAGAAGTTAGTTTGTTCGCCTTGAAAAGTTAACTAATGTTTGATCAATGACGATAATTGCTTAGTTTGTTGGTGGCATTTTCACTTTTAATTATACATTTTCAATGTTTCGATTTTAAATATGTTCAGGATTCCATTTTAAATATGCTAATGAAGTGCTTCATTTCAAAAGAATTCTAACTACTTGTTTCAAAGGAGATAATGTATTAAATAATATATTAGAAAATAAATTATTATTTTATTATTTTGCAGCTTTAGCGCAAATATCAGGCAATTTTTACGATTATTTACTTTAATCTTTGATTTTACGTATATGTAAAGCTTTATAAAGATTTGTAAAGGATAGGTTTATATTACCAAATTATTTCAATTTGCTTTGTCACTCATATTATATCGTGTTTCAGGAAAATTTATAGGCTACTACAAATGTTTTTTTACGACTTTCACTAGGTTTCAAACTTACTTTCTCTCTTTCTCTCTCTCTCTATATATATGTGTGTGTGTGATGTACCAAATGTAGTCTTAGCTCAAAGTGTCAGACGATAAGTTTAAAGAAAAACAGGCTCCATTTATTAATTTCCATGAAAAACAGCAGTTACAAAAATCAGATCCCCGGAGTAAATAAAAAAGAACAACTGATAACTTTTTGTATTGAAGTTTACTCCATCGTTACATTAATGAAAAGACCCCTCGATATTCCTCGAATCGAATCGTTTATTCTTGTAGGAGGCATTGACTACGAGGAGTCCTTTCCTCTAGATTTAGATAAGCCTGTGGCATTGCATGCACTGTAGAAGATATGGTACTAAAAAGTATCGTCACCCGAAGGCGTGGAATGGCACGATGCTGGATAAGCATAGCAATTAGGCATAATAACTTAAAGCAGTTGCAATTCTGATTTGGCATAACTGGCGATTTGAAAAAGATACGGCAATTCAGTTCGCCTTAAATATTTCCAGAACATTCAATAACTGTACGTGTAGAAAAAGCCGGAAAATCAACTTGACTACGGGGCTGTGGATGACTACGGGGGATGTTAACTTGACTACGGGGCTGGCCACGTACTTTCAAATAAGAAATCGTCGCCATTGAAACGAAAAGAACATGCATTTAGAATTGATACTGGGGAAAAAACAAAAAGAAAAGACGAAATTTAAGTTAGGATTTTAAGTGTATTTTTGACTATGGAATTTTATTATTACATATATGTATATATATATATATATATATAATCATAACTGAATAAACATTAAGAAAATGACAATGATCATGGTATGTCATAAAAAATTACATGAAAATTCGAAATATAAGTACGAAAGAATGAAAAAAGAATGTTAACATCGCAAAACTGGAAGAGAGATTGCAACATTTTTCTGCTATTAAATCAAACTTTGACGTGCGTGTACTATTTCCAAGTAAGTGACATACAGAAATGAATAAAAACTGCTAAAATACAATGTGTTTGAACGCATAAAATTTTTAACTAACCATGAGTAACAGAAGCTAAAATTACCTTCAGTGAGGTAACATTCACTAAGCAAATTACTGTAGTACATTTTAATGTAGAAAGATTTTTAAAAAAAGTTTTCAAAATTAAAGCTAAGAATTGTTATAAACATTGAAATATGTATACATATTTCAATGTTTATAAACACTGAATATTCAGTTTCATCACACAGGCATGTATACAGATATAGATGCCTGTGTGATGATGCAGTTTTTGCAGATGATGAAACCAACTCACTTTCCAGTCACGGCCGGCAGAAACTGCTGCGTAGATCTGACTGGAGGAAAAATCGCAATTGGCTTGATCGTTAATACATAACTTTTATTTTGGACACGAGCCATTCTTCTTCAGAAATACATTTTTGCTTAAATCTGTACAGCACTAGGGATGCTAAACGCGCCCCCATTTTATATATATATATATATATATGCAGTTTATAGTTTAGGTAATAGAAAAAGAAGTTTCGTGAGACGTGACTCAAAGCAAGCAGCGAAGATGCGTACTAACTGCAGTACTATTTATAAGCTCTGAAAGTCTTGTTTTATTCCTGCGCAGCAATTGGGCAAAGATTTCATAGTGCAGAGTAATCGCAGGTAAAAAATGACGTAACATGCTGCAGAGTTCCGCAAAATGTTGCAAACGTATCCTTGGAAAGGGGATGTGTTTAATTAAAAATTATGAATTTAAATGTCTGTTGTTAATTGGTTCCAATTATGTTTAATAAGTTTGTTAGTAATTTTGTTTCATATTTTATATTTTACATATACGTAAGATAAGAAATATGTAAATCAAAATTATAACTAAAATTAGCAATAGCCTGGTAATTCCTCATTTTAATTTGGGTACTTCCCCTCTCTATTCTAAAAATAGTAATAATGTTTTCTGGACTGCTTCATTTCTATATCAATCCTGTCATGCGACTTTTATATAACGATGATAACGTAGCTAATTCGGAACTTAACCGAAACTTTCCTCCTTATATTCTTCCGTGCTGAATAACTATACACTTGCTTTCTGCAGCTCGGGCTAGACAAACTGCTGCTTGGTGCTTCTCGGCTTACCACAGAACTATTAAAAATGTAAAATGTGTGAAATAGACACGATTAAAGTGCCAAGTAAATTGTGGCCGCAAATGTCAATTGAAATAAAAAGGAATATTTAATCTACCTCGGCTGCCAAATTTACTCTTCATGAGTCTCAACAGCCAATCAATATTTCTACAACATCGTGTGATGTACTTTTATCTACATACGCGTATGTTTTTATGTCTCCTGATATAATATGTATAAACACATATACAGGATGCTTAAAAAATGTAGAAACAGATAGAGAAACTGAAATAAGCAGATTTTGTAATGTGTGCAGAAACGGTGCGTTGAAGTGGTTTTTGGAGCACTATTTAGAGTTCGATAAAAGCGATCTAGTGACGTAAATCGTTATTCCCTGGGCAAATTTCGAGAGATATGCATTGTTACATGAGCACGGAACTCATCAAGTATATTTTTTCTATGGAACTAGGGCTAAAATGCAGCACCAACTCATAGGAAGTTAAAAGAACGATCCCAGTGTATCTTCTGTTTCCGTGCTGTCTGTTGCATCAAATGCGTATGGACGAGCTCCGTGTCCATATAGTGATGCATACCACTCAAAATTCGCACGGAGAATCCTGTGTCACTCAGTAGCGTACTCTTCCACTTCAATGCGTCATTTCAGCTTACACATTCCATTTCGAAATTTGCTTAGTTCGATCCTCTCTACCTGTCTTTACATTTTTGCAACATATTTTTGAATCATTCTATATGGTAAGTGTATACTGCGTCCCCTCATTCTGAACGTGATAGTAGAAAGCTGTCCCCTTTTATAATTTCTTTATTTTTTAAAATTTTATTTCTATATAATATAAGAATTTTTGTGATGATGAAGATGAAACAAGTAAGTGAGTAAATAATAAATAACAAATAAATGAATTAAACTGAACTGCAAATTATTGTCTGTCATCTACATTTGAGAAATTTTTTCTGCAAAACATAACTGCATGTTATGCATTGTCTTTTGTCATTTCTATTCAAATTTCAGCATTTTTGTAATAATTTCTTTTAAATAAAATAGCGTAACTGGTAAAAAAATGTTTAGTACTAGTAAAATTTCTTTTCTAAATGTATGAACAGAACTTTATTTGAATGCGTAGAGATTGTTTTCTTGTAATAACAATAATAATAATAGTTCTTTCTATTACAGGTACCCATCAAGATGTTTTCTACCCAGATCTACATCTACATCGCTATATTTCTATCCACAACAGTAGTTAATAATGTTTCTTCGAAAAATGCAGGTAATACTCTAAGATCGAACCTTCTTAGCTGTCACATAGTTAATGTATCATATAGTTAATGTGATGTCGAAACCTGGCGACTTCTCGCAATAATACCAGCACAGAAGGCGTGAATAATACCAGCACAGAAGAAGGGTAAAACAAACCCTATATTATTCCTCAAACTCTTAGCATAAATGCACATACTTCGTGCTTACAATAACACCGACTACTTGCCGTGGGAATAATTTAACAATAACTTCATAGATAAGTGTTAGTGCTGGACTAACAATTTAATTTAAGGCTAACTAGGCTGACTCAACAAACTGTCCATCGATAGATTTATTAAATGGCCAAAAGGCGTATCAGCAACTCAGCGTAACAGTAGTAAGGACAAACTAGTAACGTGCGCTGGCTAGAGAAATCACGCTCTGGATAAACTTTAATAAGTTTAATCTGTTTTTATACGCTCTTCACTTGACTCTAAATTTGCATCCTGGCGAGAAAATGCGAGGGGAAAATGAGAGGTTCAGGAAAGGTACCAATCTTAAAATAATTTATTATGCAAACTAAGGGAAACCCTACAAATTCAGGAATAACGAATTGCAATTTTTAGATGATATTTTGTTGGGCTATCAACTCGGATTCTCAGAGAAACGGACTAGCTGCGTCGACGGTTTTCGCGGTTTTTTTCCATGTCTAACAAGAGTACGAGCCAGTTTCTGTTAGAAAATCGCTCCACGAAAGCATACCTCTTGTGATTTATTACACTGAATAACCTAACCTGTCTTTTACGTAAATAATTAACCAACCTGATTTTTGGAAATGACTTTAGCCGGTTAATGCATTTCGGCAGTACATACTTTTTTTTAATTTAAAATAAATTTTTATCTGTTGCTTGAGATGACGTTCTTTTCTGACGATTTAGACAGATTTGTCAAAAATATAACCACTTTTATAAAATATTAAACTCTAGTTAACTGTTTTTTATCTTTTTCTGAAATTATATTTGGTTTAAATTGAGTAAATAATTTACCCAGGCCTTTTTTCTATTTAATCAATCTAAATACTTTTTTAATCATGCAAATTTAGATTTTTATTTAAATTTCCTTCAAATAAATATTCATTATTAGCTTCTAATTTCTATTTAAACTTTGTTCTTGTTTTGAAGAATCTTAGTTATCTTGGCATTACGTAGTTGTTTTAATGGCCAGACACTTGCAACTTAATGCATTCGTCAGGAATGGCCAATACTCAATGATCATTTTAGTCGGTTCATCACCGAGAATGTTGCTGAAGATGCACCACAAGGCGAAAACGATTTTACGCCTTCCAGAAAGGGCAAGTTTCGTCTCAATTTTGATGGAGAACATGCTGCGGGACAGATCCTAGTGTTTCCCACCTCGCTTCCCTTGCTACCAAATCTTTCAAGAGAACTTTCGGCTTGCCAGTATTTTAAGTAACCTCGTGCCGCGCAGGTACTGTACATTACAAACATCGAAACCGCTTACAAACATCGAAACCTTCTATGGGATTCAAGCCCTGGTTCAACGCTACGGTAGCCAACATTGATAACCACTATACCGATCAGGGTGTCCATCTTGGCGTCATAAAATTACTTTTAATTTACCATTTGAAAGATTTAAGTATGAATTTTAAGGAAAGTACTCTTTCTGCGAAAAGACATAAGTAGGAATAAACCAGAATATTTTCAATTAACACATAAGAGTAAACTTCATATTTGTGAGAAACGTCTGCGTGATCGCACGAATTGCCTTGGAATTAATCATTATGAAGCACTGCAAAAGGGCTTTGAGTATATTTATTATGCATTAAATATAAAAGAAGTTATTTTTTATACAATTCAAAAGGAAATGAGAAATAATTAAATGAAGGTAACGCATTGGAAAATAAATTGAAAAACTTGTCTGCTTATGATTTAATTCAAAAGTGTAGAAATAACCGAATGATGTATTCCCCTGATTTGCTGATTTAAATTCTTTTAACATATTCAGCTTGAAAAATTACTCAGTTTTTAATATTAATTTGTTTTTAAAGTACAGACATTTAATTAAAACATTCACAAATTTAAAAGAAATTTGTGCAAAAAGTTGCTTTCACTCAAGATTCCCTGAAGAGCCCTTGAAAGTTTCTTCAGTAATGCTTGGAAAGCCTTTTAAGATTCTTACAAAAAATTACAAACCATGCTTAATTTTCTTTATAACCTTATAAGGTATTTCTCCCGCCTTCGGGGTGTAATGGGCACCACACTCGGCGCATATTCGAGAGACCCGAGGTTCGAGTCCTGGCGAGGGCATTGCTCATTTTTCACGACTCCTGCTTCAAAATACCTAATGTCTCTGCAATTCTCGAAACTGAATTTTTCGTTATTTCTTAGATGATAATATCATGAAAGAAACACAAAGTGTTAGTTCATATTGTTTATAGTTCTTTCGAATATACGTGAACAAATATCTGTGGGTTAACTGAATTTTTTCATAGTATTGAGATTATAGCCTTAATGACTTACATTTTCACTTTTAGGGTATAAGGTATTTTTTCCTTCCATTCCACATCGTAGTGTAACACTACGCGTATTGGAGAGGTCCAGGTTCGAGTCCAGGCGAGGGCATTGCTCTATTTCATGACTCCTCCTTCAAAATAACCTAATGACACTGCAAGGGTTGCAGTCTAACTGAAAAAAAAATTATGATTGGTTGGTTGGTAATCATTGTAGAGTACTCGAAGGCTATGAACTGAACAATTAACAGCTGTTTATTTATGACTCCATCGGAAATTTGTCATTGCAATTCAAAAGATTACTTTTAATGAAATTAAGTTGGTAGTGTTTCCATCTCTAATTAATGTCAGCTCTCTTCATTTCAGCCGTAGCTATGCCAAAGTAATTAAAGAAAATGCTGCGCTGAACTAATACTCGGCATTAAAAATCCAGAGTATTTCTTGTAACAAGAAATTAATTACAGTTGTCAGAGAGTGATAAAAAAGAAACTCCACTGCAACTCCTTTTAAATCCATTAGCAAGTTTTCAAGCAAATTGGCATGTTATGATACGTGAATAAATCTTCTGAGTTCAAAGAGACTTTTGAAAAACAAACCAGAAGCTTGAAGCAATTATTTCATAAAGAATTCCTTTCAAAAGTAATTATGCAACTAAATCAATATGAGTCAAACAAATTAATCATATTGCTCACATGATATTGTATATAAAATGAATTAATTTGAATATCTGATTGTTGTAGTAATAAAATTGGCAGAAAGTGAAATTTCGAAGGTTTACAACTTTTTTGAATTTTCTATTTAGACCTCAGTTTTACTTTCCTATTAAGAAATATGGCAATAAAAATGTATGTGGTTAGGCCGCCAGAGCTGAGTTACAGCAGGGTGAACACTAGTTGAATACCAAGCTGTAACAAGTGGGTATAAAAGACCCCCAACAAAATAGTGTAACTGAGCTTAAGTGCTACAGTCTATTATGGTATAGTCTTGGATTTCTTAGCATCGCCAAAGGTAAATGCTGAGAAAATTCAAATTTTTGGTTAATAGTCCTTTTTAGGTTTGGTTAAGATTATTATGGAAAAGCACACTATGGGCTATCTGCTTTAGGAGAAGGATGCCTTCGTGGAGAACTTTCTAATGGAACTGTGTCGTGTACACGTTACACATGGAGAAAACCACGCAAACGTCCAAGTACCCAGCCCTTTCTCCAGGATTCGAACCCAGGTCGGAATTACCAGTTTTTAGTGATTTTACCACTCGGCCGCTGATGGGTCCAGGTCCTTTGTAGAGCAGCGTTTAGTTATAATCTTTGTCCTCTTTCATATTTTGCTCAACAAATTATTTAAAATATTCTTAGAACAAAAGGAGAATAATATACACTGTAGATAAAATAAAATTCTTTTCTCAGTGTCAGATGCCTTTAAACCTCCAGCCTGAACTTGACGAGATTTTTCAGGTCATCTCCAATAAATAAACGCAAGCTCCTTGCATATGTTCCTTCCAGCGAAAATATTGTAAGGTTTCGCTGAATAATTAGATGAAAATTACGTTATTCAGTTTTTTGCTTTTAGTAGAAGTAATAAAATATCACTAGTTTATATTTTAATGATCCGCATGCAATAACTTTGATGCTTCATCCTATTTAATTGTCCCTTATCGTATCATATCAGTCCATTTCATATCCGTTCTGCGTATCATTTTCTGGTGTTTAACATACAGTCAATATAATGCGCAGAATCTGGATTACGATGGCACAGTAATTTAGCAAGACCTGATTTACCCTAGGGTTGGTGTTGCTATTGCCCATCGTCTCTATATTCTCCTATAGTATTTAAAATGCTTCAAATTTTATGTATTTTTTTTCAGTTTTAAGTTTTATTAAATTAAAAGAAGAAAGACTAAATTCTTCTCCCTTTCTAAAGAAAATTCTTCTCCCTTTTTTCCAGTTTCTGGAAAAAAAAAAAATAAAAAGTGAAACAGTTCTTTGCTTTTTATCAATAAACATAATTTTCTGAAGGGCTTATATTTTATACAGCGCGTAATATATTGAAATCATTAAAGCGAAACATATAGAAACAAGTTCATATTAGTGATACGTAATTCATCTTAGTGATATCATATTAATTCTACTTTGGACAAAATTATAAAAAGGTGCCTCCATAAAATATTTTGTCCGAGACCTCCAATTCTGTAACTCGGTCCCTACAGTTTAACGTAGAAAATGAGCTCTAAAAGCGATCTGAACCAAAAACTGTGCCCCCTGCCAAATATATACCCGCAGTGTTTTTTATTTTTGAGATGTAAAATATTTTTAAATTTTGATTTCACTTCTTGGAATCCCAGGATTTCGCGGAACACGATTCGGTAGATGCTGCTTCAGAGTAAAACACGATACTCGAATTTTTTGATGGACATGACTGAATGCCTAAAATATCCCTCACTGTGGGGTTCGCTGGCGGTTCAAGTTGTCTGGGAAACGGCGGTCGCACTCTCTCCGACCTGTTGCTGCAAGACTGCTTTCGCAGTCACGATTTTCACAAAAGACACGCCCCTTCGCTTTTCTTGAGCCTTTAACTTATCCCGCTGTAACAGCAGATGCGCGCTGAGGTGAAAAAAGAAAAGAAAAAAAAAAAAAGAAAAGGAAGGGGGGGAAAAAGGTTCCGAAACCAGTTTCTTATTCACGGCCCTTATTTGGCGATGTGCTGAACTATTATTACTTTTTTAAATCATCCAGCAATTTTTTACAAAATACAGCAGCGTCTTTTATAAAGGAGGGTGCGCGTTAATAAGCCTATCAGTATTATTCGACCCTGAAATTAGAATCCATTTCATTTTTTTTTTTTTTTTTTTTAATTTTGACTGCTTATTGCAGTTTTGTATGAGAAGTGAACCAGCTGAAGACTAATAGCATCTCTCACAAACTATGCTTAAAATCTTGCACATTTGCAAGCCAACGTCAGTCATTTTTTTTATCAAAATCTTAACGAAAGGTGTTTTGTCTTCAAGTATTTCAAGTCTTTTGGTCATCTGAAACATAAAAACTGCACAATTAACGCAAACAGTAATATGTACATTTCCCTTGTAATGGTCGGACACTTGCTGGAATGATAGTAATGTTTATTAGGTAAAATGTTTCATTCTAATACTTGTTCTCTCATATCTAAACATGGAGTTATATGAAGTGCGTCTACAAAGTTTCCAGGCTGAATTTATTAAATCGAGGTTTGTGGAAGTTATCTATAATGCTCTTATCTATATATAGTTACCTATATCACTATATAGTCACCTAAATCACTAAATAGCCACCTATATATGCCATCCATTCCGTCTAATGCTATGCACAAATTGCACGTTCATAGCGTCTGGAAGCCTTTCTTAAAAAAATCTTCTAGATGCTTCTAGTCTTCTGGTGTCTTTGTGAACTCCTGTAAAATCCTCATATTTTTTTCATATGTTTTCCCACATACTTTCAAAAGGGTGGGATTTCGTGTTAAGTAAAAGGAAGTAGTTCGGAGTGCAAAATCTGTCTAGTCATGGACGATAGAGGACAATTTCTCTAACCTTCGCAATAAACTGTTTGACGGTAATTGTATGTGCAGAGGAACACTACCATTCAAAAACCACTTATGTATTTTCTTCAGGCATTAGATCCAGAAAAAGCTTACTATTACTTACAAAATATAAAATTAACCAAAATAACTCTAGAGTGGCGCATTGTGAGCATGAATCTGTAACATCAGATGGCTGTTGCTTAGAGTGAAACAAATAAATTCATTGAAATATCTTTCCATAAGAAAAGCTATTTTAAAGAAACCAAACTGAGATGTTATAGTATTCATTACCAGTAGTTATCATTTCTTAGCTTCGAAGGGAAAAAAATTCATTTCTTAAAGATGCTTATAAGTATGTAAGATGCTTATAGAATTATAATCTCTCGAAATTAACGCTTATCATTAAAGACCTGAAAACCTCTTCTCAAAGATACATAAAATCAAAGATCCTATTAAGCAAAATATGTTCAGTGTTGAAGCATCTAATAAAAAGTAATACATCTAATTTATTTTTTGAAAACACTACGTAACAAGCAGAAACAGATCAACCAAACGTCGGACCTGCCTCGAACTCATTTCTCTCCAACGTTTCTTTATGTATTTCTTTAACTAGAATTTTTTCTACTTCGAGTTGAGATTCCTTATCAGAAAATTTTGAATTTAGAATGTAGTTGGTTCTCCTTCCCCGAAAAAAAAAATCAAAAATGATAAAAATATGTATAACTAAAATGTAGCAATTTTTTTATTGTTATTAAATTTTAATTATGTATTGTACTTATATCAAAATATACCTTGAAGATTTCAGCATTTTATATGACAAGAAAACTCAAGTATTTTTTTAGAGATGTAAATGCACGAGAATACATTTGAAAAAAAAAAAAGAAAAACTTAGATATTTATTAGATAGTTTAAAAAACGCTGAGTGCTCGGAATGTTACTTTTTTTCAGTATTTTTTTGTTTAACAGATTTTAATTACAAGAAATGGAAAAAATGGAAAATGCATTTCGAGTTAATTTCACATACCAATCGAAAATAGATTATGAAAAAAATTTTAGTTCCTCAATATTAATAATACTTTTTTATTAGACAAAAGGAATCTAGGAAAATATATATAAGTGAAAAATTTTAAAGACTTGTCTGCAGAGGACTGCTTCAGAAGCATTCTTGATCCCAAAGGAAAAATGATAAAAAATGTTGAATGAAAATATCACAATTTATTTTTCATTCATAAATTAAAAAAATATATATACTGAAATTGTTGCTTGTCCCCGGAGATTTCACGCATTTGATAAAAAATGAAAACTAGCAGCCTTCACAAGCAATGGAAAGACATAAGAATATATACATTTAAAAAACAAGTCAGATATTTATACTCGACTTAAGAAAAATATTATTTTTTAAGGACCAAAAAGTGATGTCCATTGTGAATTTTAAGAGTTTTTTACTATACAAGTATAGGAGAAATTCATTTGCAATTAAGCTCACATAACAAAAATGTCCTCATTATTATTATTTTTTTAATCTTTTTATTAGACAGAAGAAATCAACGGAAAACATACAGCTGAAATATTCTGAGGCCCCCAGGGATTCACAGTCATTTGAGATTGGAAGTTTTTCACTAATCAAAGATGGAATAATAGTAGTATTGTTTATAAATTGGGTTTTTAATTATTTAAGACAGAAGAAATCAACAGGAAAAGAAACAGCTGAAAGATTTTAACAACCTACCTGCAGAAAATGAACTCGAAAGCAGTTCTGATCTCCGATGACCCTCCGCCCCCTCAAAAAGAAAAAAATATTCTGAAGGAAAATGTGACAAAATTAATTCATTATTATCAAGTTTTTAATACGTATTGGAATCACATCTGAAAAGTGTTGAATATACATTGGAGATTTTCCGCATTTCATATGATGATCTCTTAATATAAACGAAAAGATACAAGGGTATATTTGTTAAAAAAATTAGACATTATCCTCGAATTAAGAAAAAAAAAATGTTTGAAAACTGAAATTGTTTTCATGTTTCCTGTTTAAGAGTTTTCAGTTGCAGATATTTAAGAAACATTCGCTTACAGATGATTTCATATAATATAGAAGATAGGTCATGGGGGAAGATAGAGCTTCTCAACATTGATGAAAAATTTTCTTTTATTAGCCAGAAGAAATCACAAGAAAAAGTGCAGTTGAAAATTTTTAAAATACCTATCCTCACAGAAAGAGCTTGAAGGCGATTCTGATCCAAATGGGGAAAAAGAACTGAGGTTACACAGTCGTCCAAAGCTATAAGGCCTTTAATTAAAAAGTAATAATTTTCATATTGTTTGCAAAATGTATTTTTCCAATATTAGATCCAGAAATCAGCAGAAAAGCAATTCATCTGAAAGATTTAAAAAAATATTTTTACACTCGTGGATTGCCAATATCCATGCACGAAGGGGGAAAAGAATGTAAGTCCTTGGGGTTATTTAATCTGCAAATTTTCTTTCATTAATTTAATTTGGATTATTTGGATTATGGAAAAGCAGGCGTGGGCTATTTGCCTAATGTGAAGAGTACCTTCTTGGAGAAATTTCTAGGGAAACTGACTCGTAATGACGTTGCACATGGGAAAAGCCTCGAAAATTCCCATCCAATCAACTCAATCAAGGGATTTAAACTTCAAATTACCAGCGTTCAGCGATCTTACCGATCGCTGGTGAACTTTCTGTAGTTAAAGAACGAGACTATTATATTATATATGAAAGTAATGCAATAACATAATAATATCTGCCCTACATTACTTACAAATAAAAAAAATAAAATGTAAAAGTGATTGTAATATTAAATTTGAAACCTAATTCTTTTCAGAAAGTACAAGGTTAATTATCAGTATAATCTTATACTGAAATATACTGCTAATTTCATCACTACTTATAATTTATAATTTTGGGACTTCATTGGTTGCGATGGTAAACACAAATGTTTGCTAACAGTAGGTATTTGAATTAGAATTTTGATACACTACGTCAGTGCAGTTTGTGCTCATATATTGTTCATTTCATTTCAGTTAGTATTTTTGGTAAAAACTCGATTTTTTTTTCTGATATAGATTTATGTAAAGTTTCACTTAATATTATTAATTAATATTTTGCTCAGCACTGTTAAAAGATCTGCGAATGAGGTGAAATTTCAATATAATAATAATTAATTTGTAAAATTTTTCGAAATTGAGACAGTGTCGGAATTGTTAAATTAGTTTTTTTCTGGTTTATAGGTTTGAGAAAAATATTTTATACCCTGTGAAACTCTATGTCGAAATATGTTGATAAAATTATTATGAACAAAAGGAAAATCTATCAGTAGTTATAAAAAACTAAACGATATGTATTCATAAACAAGCCCATTGCTTTTTTTCTGTGTTACTTTGTAGAGACATTAAGTTTTTTTGGTAGCAGGAAATGTGCAGCATGAGCAATGACCTCGTCGGGACTTGAACCACGGACCTCTCGAATACGCGTCGAGCGTGCTGACCAGTACACCACGAAGGAATGCTAAGAATGCGGGAGAAATACCTTATATACTCCCCCCTTTTAAAGGGCGACTGGGGATTAGGTGACCCAGTCGCCAAGTTCTGGTGGGGAAAATCATCATCCACCACCTTTTCAATTCGGGCGCCACTGTAGAGACATTAGGTTTTTTTCGGGGGGAAGCAGGAGATGTGAAACATGAGCAATGCCCTTTTCGGGACTTGAACCACGGACCTCTCGAATACGCGTCGAGCGTACTGACTACTACACCGCGAAGTCATTCTAAGAATGCGGGAGAAATACCTTATAACTTTCTGTAAGAAATAAATAAAAATTTATTTTTAAAAGGTGTGAAAAGTAAATAATAATACTAATAATGATTAAAATAAAAAAAATTATTTTTTAACTATCCGTCTTCTCTTAACTGATTTACTTTTTCCAGCTATGCGATGCTTGTCGGGGCTTAATTTTTTTTTTTTTAATATACAGATGATCTTCACCTTTAAACAGAATTGTATATTCTAGCAGAGCAAATACAGAGACTTATTTGAAAGAAGCACTTAAAAGAATAAGAGAACTTAGTTATTTTGTACAAAATATTCATACCGAGACTTTAGCAAATACACTGCTGGCCACCCAAATTGCAACACCAAGAAAGACAAGAGATATTACAACTAAATTTATTTAGTAGATAACATGTTGACCAAGTATCAAATGATTAAATTTATAGACTTCTGTGAAGTGTGGTTCCTTCCAGAATCAGTAGCCAGAGTAGCGGCCATTGTTGGAGATCACCGCTGCCACACGCCTCGGCATTGATTCAAAGAGACTTTGGATGTGTTCTTGGGGTACAGCAGGTCAAGCACTTTTCCACACGTTGCCAAAGTTGATCTGGTGGGGCAGCTTGGGATGTAATCTGGGTCAATCGTTCAGCAACAATGGACCACATGTTTTCTATCGGGAAAGATCCGGAGAGCAAGCCGGCCAGGGAAGGAATTCAATCTGGCGATTGACGAAGAACCCTTGGACAATGCGTGCCATGTATGGTCACGCATTATCCTGTTGAAATATGGCTGTGGGCAAGCCCTGAAGGTAAGGAAGGACAACTGGCTCCAACACCTCGGAAATGTAGCGCTGGCTGTAGATGTTTTACGTTAAATAAATTTTAGAGTATGAAAACGAGTAGAATTAGAGAGGAAGACTTTGGATTTTCCAGAAATGAATAAGAATGTTGTTTTTGCAAAATGTTTTCCGGTTCGAAATCAAATTAATCGGCGATATCCAAATACTGAAAACTCGTTTTAAAACTGTGACCGGCCATGAAATTTCAAAAGAACGTACACCATTTAAATGTATTTTATGCAAATGATCTTCATCTTTAAACAGAGTTGTATATTTTAGCAGAGCAAATACAGAGACTTATTTGAAAGAAGTACTTAAAAGAATAAGGGAACTTAGTTATTTTATACAAAATATTTATACCGAATCTTTAGCAAATATATATTATAGTACTTTCAAACAAAAGAAACCATTTCTGCAAGTTACTACTGACTTGCATTATGCGCCTTGTATTTTTCGTTTCGATAAACCCCAATGCATCTGACTATATTTACTTTTTGTCTATAACTGACTAATTTTTTAGCAGCATACTGCGTGGAAATAACAATAGGATAATTTTGTTTTAAAATAAAAAATTTGTTATTTTATATATAGATATGTATTCTTCATTGCGTATCATTGAAGAAATACATATTCATATTTGGAATTATGAGTATCGCTCATTTAACAAAATTAGGTACAGATTCTACTTTTGTGGAGAGCAAAGGTGTTAGGAACTAAATTATTTCCAAGCTAACTTCTGACTACGTGTACACAGTTAGACTAAAGGCTCGTATGCGTATGCGTTGCGGTGCGTATTGGGAGAAACGCATTACGCAGACGGACAACCGTTTACACTATTGCGTTGGATTTACGCTTACGGAAGTTCGGTGGTCAGTTGCATTCATTGCCACCAGAGGTCTCTGATTTAACTTACGGGATTCGGACGATGTTATTGGAAATTTTTAGTTCTGCTTATGAACTGTGAAAGTAAAGAAGTTAGCAA
>KK121482.1:116257-135023 GCA_000611955.2 Stegodyphus mimosarum | reverse complement strand
TTTCAAAACAAAAATTATTTAAATAAATTACATTCTAAATTTAAAAAAAAAATTAACAGAAATTCTGATAAAAAAAACTTACACCTTAAATCAAATTAAAACATGTTTCTCTTTGCCTAGATACAATATGCATTTTCATATGATTAAATTCTCTAATAGATTATAAACTGTCCTTTAAAAAGTTGCAAAATAGCAGTATGACCATGTTATGTGCAAATACAAACAATTTACAAATAAAGAATCATTGTGAAACAGTATGTAGAAAATGCTGTTACAAACACGGCTAAAAATCTTTGCTCCAAGAACACCATTACAATGTTACTATTATTTTTTATTACTATATACGTTTTAGGCTCGAGTTTGTGTTGTTAGTTTTATTCAGCATCTATAATTTACTCCTAAAATTCACGCACAAATAATTTTCTGATAATAACTATAAACATAAACAAGATATGACATAAAATTTGGTGTAAGTAATATAGCAATTCATTCTATTTTGCAGTTCTGAAAAAGCTTTTATGTAATTCTGCATAAATGACTTGAGTGATGAAAGAAAATAAACGTTTTTTTAAAATAAATGGGGAAAAAACTTGAACACAGAATCTCCGAGAAGAATGCAAGTATGACAGTTTGCTACATGTAGCTAATCAAAAAACCAGACCCTTAATTAGAAAGAAAGATCACATACTGTTTCTCCTGTTATTTAATGATCTTAGAAGGGAAACACAGCTATCATCTGTCTCCCTCTGTGGTCCCATAAATGGTCAATTGCTTCAAAGTTCACTAGTACTTTAGACAAACTCCAAAATCTTCAAAGTGCTAGTTACAGTTTCTCTATGTAACTTTAACTGATCAACCTATGCAGTTGAGAATCAGCATTCATTAAAAGAAATGAAATTGTTTTAATACATGTTACTTCTTCAAGAATGGTTCCTTTCTAGAATACTCGAGTAGCTACTGGAATACTGGTCATATCCCTTCCATTTTCCAAATTATGACATGATGTGAGTTATATTGCACTGGTTATCCAAACTGTCAGTCTTACTAAGTTACATTATAATCTTCTCGTTATGTGGTCTCTTGCCTAATTTAAGAACATTTAGATTACTAAACAACCAAAGATCTTATGACAAACAATCCATATAAGTGAAGCCATTTTCTCAGAATTGAAGTAGATCTCTGTATTCCTTTTACTATAAAATGATTGGCACTGAGATAAAAATAAAATACAGTTACTAGAAGAACTATTTTCTCATTTCCTGGCCTTTCTAGCTAGAAGGGCCAGAAAATGAAAATCAGAAGGGGTTGCAGTCAATCTGAGATTGCTGCTCTTGAAGATTTCTTTGAAAGTAATGCATTTATGTACATAAATATTAACAGGTCTCAGGTGCTGCTGTGAAATTCAGTATTTATTCTTTATTTAAAAATTAGTAGCATGCTCCAGTTACAAATTTTTGGATCTCCACACATTGAATTTCACACTCTTATCATTCTTCTGAGCACTATAGAGGGAAAATCATTTGTTTCTTAACTTCTGTAAAGCACTGTTTAAATCCAAAAATTATTCAAATTTGTAAAGTTTATACTTTATTCGGTAAATAATAACAATAAACCACTAAACTTTACATTGATAAAATTTAATTTCTTTGGACCAAAACTTCTTACTTAAGAAACTCAATGCACAGCATGACTTTTTTTGAATGACATCAGTTATTAGCTAGATACGGTTTCATCTGTTACACACATGCACCAAATAAGTATATAAATATATCTAATTGAAGACAGAAACTTAGATTTTTTTCTTTAATTATTAACAAGCAAAGGGAAATAAGAATATTTTAATTCATAGCTTTCATTTAATGTTTAATAAAAACCACATATTTCAGTAATTTATAATTTTATATAAATGATTACTTTTTAATAATGTATCATTCTCTTGGTTATTCTTCACTAACAAGGGGTAGACATGGGATGGCTGCAAAGGGTTTTTGCCCTAGATAATGTCTATCAGTTCCTTTTAAAGTAATTTATAATTTTATATAAATTAACTTCCAGTTTAAACAAGCAAGAATTCTTTTTAGCATATTTGAAGTTTTGAAAATATCTGACACAACGAAAACAATCCGATTCCCAAGATCTTTGAAAATATTTCTTAATCTTATTGGCAATGCACTATGTACCTCATGCATAATTCAAACATTTCAATCATTTAGAAATATTTCATGATGGGAGATAAGAATTACATTAATCAGACAACTAAAGATTTGTCTCTGCATAATTCATAAAGTTGGGGGACACTGATTACATTATACAAATATATCTATTTCATTTTAAATTTATGAAGATAATTTTAGTAAACAAATTCTTTAAAACAGATTAATATTATCCTATGGTCTAATTCTTAGAATATTACCTTCCAGTTTCAGATTATATATACCCAATGTTATAATAAATTTGCTGGAAAATTGAAATGTATTTGAACACATGCCAGGTGCCTTACATGCATAGTACAAAGTGCATAATACAGTTTATGAGTCAAATATTCTTGTTCCATGATGGACAGTAATTAAAATTAATTTTTGGTTAGCTTATTTATCTCCGTTAAGAATTTAAATATTTTGCCATAGGTGGTAATTAGAAATTAATTTTAATTAGCCTATTATTTTGCCTTTTTAAACTGGGTTTGAAAGCATGCCTTTTTTAATAATGTAACATTTTCTCAGTTATTCTTCACTAACAAGGGGTAGACAAGGGATGGCTGCAAAGGGCTTTTGCCTTAGATAATGTCTATCAGTTCCTTTTAAAGTCCTTTACAAAAAACTGACTCTAAGCAGGTAATTTTTTTTTTAATTCTACATCAGACCTCTGCTTTTAGCCATTATTCTCTATCGAGCACCCCAATACAGTCTTGAGAGAAGCAAAAAGTTAACATCTTTTGCACAATTACAGTACGAGAGCAATTTCAGAGGTAATTACCACTCATGTCACAGGCCACATAAGGCCATATTGGTGAGTTTACCAGACCCATATGATGGAGACACTTTTGGAAATAGTCATGCTAAGTTTAGAGATGAAAATACACTACATCCACAGCTGTAGGAAACAAAAGCTATATTTTGCCACTGTAGACTGATGCTGGACTCTT
This sequence comes from Stegodyphus mimosarum, assembly GCA_000611955.2. Lineage (NCBI taxonomy): Eukaryota > Metazoa > Arthropoda > Arachnida > Araneae > Eresidae > Stegodyphus > Stegodyphus mimosarum. The sequence goes on along the minus strand of KK121482.1, from coordinate 131,878 downwards.
AACAACAGAAAAATCAACAAGAGAATGTGGTTGAGCTTCGTTAGAAGCACCTTTGGCCAAACTATCTGCCATGTCAAAATGGCTAGAATTTCATAGTAAAGTAATGTGTTCCCTGCTCTCAAAAACAGACTAAAGAACAATCTGGCAAACATAAAGCAACTCTTCACCACTAAGTGAACATAGAAGAAAGTGTCTTAATGGTAGCCTACAGGAAATAAATATAACAATATTTGACTCTATTCTAGTGAGCCCACCAGCAGCTGAGCAGTCAAGTTTCTGAACACTGGTAGTTCAGTCAAAGGTTCAAATCCCATGAACAGGCTGGCCGCATAAATGTGTTTTCATGGTTTTCCCCATGCGTAACATATACACATGGTATACAAGCCAGTTTGCCTTAGAATGTCCTCCACGAAGGCTCCTTCTCTTTAGGCAGTAGCCCTTGAGTGCTTTGCCGTAACCAAATAAACCAAACTACTCTAGTGATATTTTTCTAAAAATTAAAGTAACAACAGTAACTTCACTATCAAAGTTTTTGCAAAATTTACCATCACCTCAGTTGAGATTAATGGGGATTCAAAACACTATACTAAAAAAACTAAGATAAATATAGCAAAAACGAACCTTGCACTAAATTCAAAAACAATTCAGGTTTTTTATAATAGCAGTTGGCAGTAGATGGCAGTACACATCTGGCTGAAAACAGAATTAAACGAGCAAACAAAAAGCATTTTGCATGTTAGAATTTCCTCAGTGGTATTGGTGTAGCGGGCATTTCACACAAAATATTGAAGACAGGGACCCCTTGATAAGACTATTCACACGTGATATAACAAGTTCAAAGAAACTGGATGCTTGCGTGATAAGCAACAAACTGATCAGCTGGGTCCATCTGCTGAAACCATAAATGATGTATGGGAATTGTTTTTGAGGAGCTCGATGAAATTCTCCATTCACACAAGCCATGAACTGGTGATTTTGCAACCAAAAGTGTGGCAAGTAAAACTCTGCATATGAAGCCATACTAATTGCAAATGGTGCAAGCATTGACATCAATAGACTGCATTTTTCATATGAACTTTTGCATCAATGCCCAAGCTGATGATTCACTGTTACAGAAAGCAATTTTTAGTGATGAATCCACCTTTCAGTTTTCCAGCAAGGTAAACCACCACAACTTACACATTCGGGGCATTGAAAATCCTCATGCAGCAGTAGAACACTGTTGTGATTCCCCAAAGTTAATATATTCTATGGTATCCCCTCCTCACATGTGTACCGGCCTTTTTTATTATTATTTTTTTATTTTTACACAGCAGACTGTTACTGGTATAGTGTACATGAATATGCTAAAATTGTGGTTAATGCTGCAATTAGTGAACATGAGGATTCATTTTGCAACAAGATGGATCTCCATCCCATTTTCTGCAGAATGCGTACGAGTACCTTAACACCCAATTACCTCATTGATGCATTGGGGGAGCTTCTGAAGATGATGTACATTTTCTTGCCATGGTCTCCATGCTCACCAGATATAACATCATGTGACACCAAGAGACTGCATTTTTCTCATGGGGCTATGTAAGAGACTGTTTTCTCACCCTTTGTCACATGATTTAGCAGAATTGTATGAAAGGATCACACATGCTGTCAATACCATTGATAGTACCATGTTAAAAACAGAGTCTGGCAGGAACTGGAATATCACATTGATGTATACCATGTGCCACACGACCAAGGGTTCATGTGGAACAGAACAAGCCCTTGGTCACACAGAACACTTATAGGGCTATGAATAAAACTTAAACTATTTCTGTATTCAGTGCAATGTTCTTTTTTGCTATAATTGTCTTAGTCTTTTTACTAAAGCCTTCTGAAACCCAGAGGGAATTATGAACAACCCGGTATAATAGTTCTCAGCCAATCTCAGATCTATAAATTATTCTACTCTGTTACTATTAAGTTTTGAACACTAAAAGTGACATTCCTGATTTCTATTGAATGCAGATTGTCTAGCTAAATGATGATAATTTTACTAATGAACATATGAAAATACTACACATTTCTCAAAGCAGTACCAAATTCAGAGCTCTACAATCAAATTCTTTTGTTTCTACAACAAATGTATCTGCTGATATAGTATATTATATTCTTGATACATCAGATAAAAATAATTTTATTTGAAATTCGTTTACAATAAACAAAAGAATCTGAAATGTTTTTCAGTCCTTTAGAAAATTAATTGCTCTTGAGTTATATAATTTTATAATAAAGTACTATTTACAGACTTTTTTTCAGTTTAGTTGCATAATAACAATAATCATTAAAAATTGTAAAAGAATTTTTGTCACTTGTATGCTATTCTTAACAAGGAATATTTCATAAATTTGCAATTTTAAAAGTTTATTTAAAATAAAAATAGCAAAGAACACAACTGCTTATCTATCTAAAATGTGGGTTGCCTTTATAAAGGACTTTCTAATACTTTGAACTGGAATGGATAATGGCAAAGAACTTAAGATTTAGGAAAGGAAGCTCTTATGGAGAACTCTCTAAGGAAAAGGCTTATATTTGTATTACACATGGCAAAACCCCAAAAATTGCCCATAAAACCAGCTTGCTTGATCAAATTTGAATTCAAATCAAACGTCCAATATTAGTGATTTTATCCACTTGGCCACTGATGGGCAAAACAAAACTTAAAAGATCTAATGCAATATTTTATTTACTGATCAATACAAATAAAAATGTCAGTTTCAAAATAGCAATTTAATGAAAATAAACATGCTTTGAGAACAAAATAAATGAAAGAAAATCCAAAAGAAACAATGTTTTATTTTTGAAAAAAATAAGATTTACAAAAAGTAAATTGACACACATTTAATTGCTTTTTAAAACAAATGAATGCAAAAGGGGAGGAAATTAATACATGCATTCTCGTACAAAGTGATAAAATTTTAAAATGAAATTAATTTAGATATAAAATATTGATCACAATAAGCACCGGAACACATTATCTTCATTTAATCAGTAATTTATCAAAATAATATATCACATTTTAAATGCTTCTCAAATTTGTATTTCAGAAATAATTAAAAAAAGAAGTCAATTAAAAAATAATATGGTATACAAAAATATATTCAGAAAAGTGTAGAGGCTTTATATTATATTACCCTGCCCCAAGATGAATAAAATCCTCACATAATAAAATGGTCAAAATTCTTACAAAAGATTTAAAGAGTGTTATTCCTCAAAATGTATTTACATTAAGTACAAATAAAAATGCTTTCTCAAAATATATGTTTGGTAATAGAAATACAGAATATGAAAGCAAAAGTATTATGAGTAAGCTTAAATTAAATAAAAGCATAAGTAAAAATAAAAAATGAGAACATCAACAAATAAAGTAACAATAACTAAAGATTTAAGAGCCTGACAACTTAAATCAGTGTTTTACAGAAAAGGTTCTACTCTTCACCAGGAAGGGGGATTTGTTTGTTAAGGGGTTAATTTTGGAATATTAAAAATTATGTGTATATTACATAGGGGACATTAGAATTTAAAAAGACACATGGGGCATGGCAAAAGAAAAGTTGAGAAACACTGATTTAAGATATAAAAACCATAATGAAAAATACTGGAATGTGATAAAAATACCTGCTGAAAATAAGTTTGATTTAAAAAATTCCAATTCATTGACATATAACATAAACAAGTTAATCTTACTCAATTCTAATACATCGTTTTTGGGAAAGTTTATTTGATAAAATATATGCAAAACTGCATTTTATCATACAAATAAAAAGGAATATAATATATAACAGCTAAACCTTTTTAACAACATCACATAAAAATTAGAGACTTTTAATCTGGATATGAATTTTTGCAGTCAGAGAAAAGAAACAATTTAAAGGTACTACATTAAGTACAAAAATATATTAACAGTGATTCACATTTTTTATTCGGTTAACAGTTATCAATAAGCAAAACAAATGATCAAATCAACAAAAAAATATAGCAATTTGATATTTTAAAGAAACAAAATTTCAATGTATATTTAAATCTCACTCATATCACAAAACTTGGCCAAAATTAAATAATAATTACAGATAGGTACATACAATTATTCAATTCTCCGACAACGGATTTAATCCTAATTTGACTAGAATAATAATCACTTAAAAATGTGCATATTTTTTTAAAAATAATGCATAAAATTAAGAAAGAGTTAGATAATATTCATCATTTTGGAAAATAATTCCTCAGCTATTAATGCAAGTAAAGAAAATGCAGGCAAATAAATTGGCACATCTAATAAAAAGTCATAGCTTTTTAAGCATATATATAAAATTTAACATAAAGTAAGACTTTAAATTTAACATGAAATTCTTTAAATGAATTACTTTTAGAAATAACTCATATATGTTATACTCATATTATATACATATGAACATTCTAATCTATTCTATACAATAAATGCAACAAAGAGTAGATTCCATTAATCTTACCATTCACATTAGTAGATTTTGATAAATATTGACTAGAGTCAAAACTTAAAAAAAGAGGGCAATTATAAATTCAACCCCATAAGCAGATCTCATTAGTAACAAAATGCTTGAAAGACAGATATACTTTTGGATGACATTAAGCATTACAAGAATTTACCTTTTAAATGAAAAAATAAATCATCAGAACACACGAAAATTAGATTTTTTTATTTCAAAATTAATTTTAGCACAGTGCAAATTAATCCCCAGGATATCATTTTACCAGCAAATTTTATTCACTGCAGTACACTACCAGATTTGTTTCTGTAAATGTATACCAACTTTAATATATTACTTTTGAAAGCAATGTTCCATGCTACAGTTTTCTTGCCATCAGTCCATTAATTTACACTCAAAGGAAAACAAAGAAAAATTGACTAACAGACCCATCACCACACATAAATATTTTGAACCATAAATTCAGATTAATTAAACTAACTATAGGTCTTTTCTTAAAAATGTAATCTATAACTGAAGCCATACAAAAAAATTTAAGGAGAAGGGAGGAGAGTGACCTTCATATTAAGGCTTGTTAACAAAATAGTTGGTAGTTACATTAAATTGTGTCATAAAAAATTTAAGGTGCTGAGTGGTATACTTTCTGAATATACAGATTTGCATTTCTGAAAACAGAGTTTAAATTCATGCATGAAACTATAAAAACCTGGAATGTTACTTGTATTTCTAAAAAAATAGCAAATTTTTAGTAGATATGAGAAATCTATCACATAGTAAATATTTTTAATTCTTAATATATTCTAATATATCAAAAATTATTAAGAATATTTTTTAAATACACATATTTTAGTACACAAATAATCATAGCAAATAAACTATGATTATTCTGAAATAAAAAAAAACATAAAAATCACCCAAAATAATTAATTTTAAATCTGAGAACTTTAAATTTACATACACATGTATATCAACCAGCATAATTTTTTCGAGTTCATTATTTCTGATATAACTATTGCTTTGTCATAACATTTAGTGTTATTTTAAAAATATATTATAAATACAAGTTTCAAAGATTCAAAAAATATTATATTTGTAATTCATAAATTACAATGGAAAATATGCAAATTAATTCTGTTACATTTATCACACAAAACACCATATTATTAAAAAGAGTTTCTTAACTTTAGTCTTTGAAATAATTTAAAAATATGGCTTTTAATATTAAAGATGAGTACAAATTTAAAGATAACTGCAAAGATTTTGGAATTTAATGTAATGAAAAAAAAAAAAAATCAGGCAATACTTTCAGATACAGTAGTTTTTGCTGTTACCATATACTACTTCCAAATATAAGCCAATCCATGTATAAGTCGAGAGTGTATTTTTATTTCAAAATTTTACCCAAAATTCAAAACCCATATACAAGCCAAAATTATTTAAAAAAAAATTCCTGTAATGATCCAGTATGTCACGAGGGCAAATATATTGCCAAGCAGGTTAAATGGGTGGACTTTTTCCCAATCAAATTATTGCAGAGTAAAATGCTAGATGAGAACAACAATAATTTTACTCTAGTAATCTATCTGAAGTTACAATATGTTTTACGATTTATCTCGTTTTGTATATGGTCTGTGGTACCTGCACTAGTCTTCTTTTCTGTGCCTTTTTATTTTTATAATCTGAAATACGAGCAAAAAGAGAATTTTTTACACAACAAATTTGGGACTATATGCTATCACATTTATGAAAACTCTAACAGTATGACTGCTTGACATTTCAAGTACATAAAAAATAAATGGATAAAAAAAATCAGCAACATAAACAGTTTTGAGACTAACATAATTCATTTTCACAAAACAAATGACTCATTTTGTTTAAAATTAATTTTTTTCTTAAACTAAAGGAATAAAAAAAGTGCTATAAGTGGTGATTTATTGCTTGTAACCAGTTAACGGAAAAGTACCTATATTTTTTACAAGATAAGCGAATCTGCATATAACCTGACCCCTGTAATTTAGCTTCAAAAAAAGTTCCAAAAACTCTTGGCTTATACATGGAAATATACAATAATTTTACTAGGCTACTGGAAAAAATATTAAATTGAAAAATGTGTTCTTAATTGAATTATCATAATGTCAGTATTACTTATTGGAAATTAATACCAAACGAAAATCAAATTTGGTATTTTAAAGTTGGAATTTACTTTTAAGGACTTTATTCTAACTAATTATTTTTAGTTTTACTTTCCTTTCCCTCCTAATTTGTTTCCTGCCAGAAGGTAAATTTTAAATGATGTATTATGCTAATCTAAGCATGTTTCAGAAGCAGTATTTAAGCTGTGTTTCAAGAGTTCAGTAGGAGTAGTAGCATAGTTAGTTCCGATGTTTTATGCTGCTGTTTAAAATTTGCTCTTTAGTCTTGTTAAGACACCTTTCAGTTTATACTGATATTTCTAGGCTCAGCTTTGTTGTGTAAAGCCGATTTAGCATTTAGTTAAACTAAGGAGCCAGTCGTTAGCTATCTTAATTTAATATACATTTTACATTCTTATTTTTCTGTTAATTTAGTTAGCCACAAAGTGGTGGTGAATTGTGAGCACCAAGTGCGTGCATCTGCTTAATTTAGTTTAAATAAAAAAGATTATTTAAACCTTCTTCTGCAGTATTTATTCTTCAAAGATACAGTGAGCACTTGCTACTTCGTCTTCTAAGTAAAGCCCACATTGTTTGCTACCAAAAAGAACACGGAGACTCTATAACTCTTCATTTATTATTTAAGCTCTCGACTAGTTCTTCAGTATGAGCTTTTGGAGTTAAGTGAAATTAAATTTTGCTTTCTTTAACTATTACATGTTCCTTCTACATATTAACATGTTCCTTCCAAATTAAAATAAGCTATTTTTATGAACTACGAGGAAACTATCATATAAACTTATATTTGAATAAATATTCATGACTTATAAGTATGAAACTTATTCCCAAATGCTTAATTTTGCAATTATATACAGATAAATTATGAAAATGAATTAAGTAAATCATCAAAAATGGATTACATATCTTTAAAATGATTAATAAAATCCTGTCTAAAAGAAATGTATAGAAAAATAATGTAATGCAGTGCGATAAAAAAATTCCCAAACTCTTAATCAAGAAAGGTCACACGTTTATTTATTTTATTTCAGGTTTAACTCATAGGATTTCTGAATTATTATAGTAAGAATGAACAAAAAATATCCTTCTTTAGAAGATGATAGAAATGACTACCATGTTCTTTAACACACTAATCAACATGAAGCCTTGTGTTTCTCACCACTTATTTTCAAAGCATTAGTTCAAGTATCATGCACAACTAGTTTAAAGATGATAATTTGCAGGATCTTTCAGCTTTTAACATTCTAACACAACAAACTTCAGCTCATACATGAGACTTACAGAGCAACTGACTGTCCTTACTTCATCATATGAGCATATATATATTACACTCAACATATATATATATTATATATATATGTTGAGTGCATATTTGCCTTGCATTATCCCAAGCAGCAATACTTGCAAATTTGTTACATTGTTAAAGTATATACTTACAATGAGAATTTGGGGATTTTTTGAATGGCATTGTATGTTTTGATTGCAGTTCAAGCTTAAATATTAGAAATTTTACTGGACAAAAACAAAAAACTCTAAATGTCATCAGAAAACTGATAAAAAATAAAATGCTTAATTTTTAAAAAAGAATTCAATTTTTTTAGAAAACTTAGTTTTAAAAATTGAAAGCATATATTTAAATACATGTGCAATATTAGTAAAACCCATTTAGTGCACTAACATGCTAGTTTTATTGCAGTGAAGTTATTTTTGTGCACCAAAAGATAAATAACATAATAAAGTTGAATAATTATTCATTATGTTTTCTTCCAAAGAAATGATATTTTAAATTTTACATTACAATATAGTAATCTTTGAAATACTCATATTCTGCAGTTCATCTCAAGATAAGTTTAATACTGAACAGCAATAGTGTTTACTGTTTTACAGTATAAAACTCATCATTTAAACCTTTGCTTTCCTTCTTCATCCTACAGTTAATCCTATAATCAGTCCAAGTATAGCCAGCACAACAATCAAAATGATGATTATGATGATAATTTTCTAATAAAATAAAAATTAAAATAATAAATAAAGATAACAAAACTGAAAAAACATAATAAATTCATGCAATAACATATATGATGATACAGTTAAAAAAATAAAAAGAACTTTTTAATGAAAACATAAAAAATAAACTTATTTAATACAGAAATAAAACATAACAGATGCAAAAGCATGTACAAATAAAGTTTTGATCTAAAAAATATGGCTATTTTTTTAAATATTATTGTTACTATATAGATTTAATATGCTAAAATTATCAGAAACTACTTCCATTTTTTTGGACATTTTCTTACTAAATAAATATATTATTGTATGAAATAATTTGTTGCTAACAATCCTAATAAAATGAGTGAAATACAATCTGCAATAGAAACGAAAAAACTGGAATTGCCAACTATGTGTAATATAATTTGCAGATTAATAATGATGCTTACTAGATAGTATGTATAAATTTTTATTTACAAAAAGATCCCCCCATTATATTTGTTTTCAGGTGTAATAAATTCAAATAACTAATCCTTTTGTTCTTTCAAAAGTTGTAGAAAGTCAGAATAAAAGAACATTATTTCAATAAAACTGCTTGACAAATTTAAGAAAAATAACAAAAGCTCTAATTTAAAATACTTTTACTGTTTTTTGCAAAAATATTCAATTTATGAACTGCTTTCACAAACCCATATTGCAAATATCTGATATATATTATTATAAAGTCACTTGAATTTAGTTGTACGCAATTTCTGAAAATAAGTACGTCATTCACCAAAAGTAAAGTGTCTTCTAACTGGAAGTAAGAAAACTACTAAAAATGTGCCAAAAAAATTAATTAATAATCTACACTAACAAAGGGAACTGGAAAAAGTTACTGAATATATAATTAATGAATATTCTTTTTGATAATTTAAAAACCCATTTCAATTAAAGAATACTGAAGTACAAATGTGAACATTATATATCAATTCTGTTCCAAATTCAGAAGTAAGAAAAAGCAAACAGCTTTAAAAAAGTTTTATTTCTCCAGAAAACAAATTTCAAAGGAACTTTTACTTATCTGTAAATTTTTACCAACATAGTTCTAGGGGAAACTGTTAAAAAATTATATTTTTACTTTGATAAAATACGAAATGGATAAACTCATTTGTCAACATCGGTTCTGTCATCATGAGTTATTTTACCTGAAGATAAAAAATGACATTCATCTTTTATTTGAAACTAACAACACATTTATTTAGCCACACTGATTGTGAATGAACTGTTTTTGAAGTGGTAGAGCTTGTATACTGGCAGAGAACTTCTATGTTTACATTCATTAGTTTTAATATTAATTTGCCTATTAACATTAACAAAAATGCTAGTTCAAAATCTGAAAATTATTAGAGATAACACTGTTTATGCTGTATATTTGAACATGAATTTCAAAATGCACTTTGTTATAGGAGTATTAACCTGCTTTTAGCAGCTACTTAGAAAAGTGTTGTTTTTGGGTGGGTGGGGAAATTGGATTACTAGACAGACATAAATCTGATAGCATAAAGAATCAGTTGATTTTCGCAGTTGGCAAGTCTCTCCTCCATTTTAGGCACCCTGCCATTTTAAATACTGTTCAAAAGTAAAATTTCTTTTAGTACATAAAAGAAACTCCTTTGCATTTTAAAAAAAGTCATCACAATATGTGCAAACTTCACAAATTTTTGCAATTCTCTGACACATTTTTTAACCATAAACAGATCACTGTGTACACGAAGAGAACCATATTGTGCACAGTTCCAAGTTGTGCATGATGTTGTATAATTGTGCAATTTTCTGAAGCTAAAAGAGATCATAGGGTACATTGGGAAAACTGGAAAAAAATGTAAGTATTATGATAAATGTTTCTTGAATTTTTAATATTATTAATTGGTTGCTATTTCATGTAATTCTTAGTACTGGCATTTTTGAAAATGGCTGCTGTCTTTTGGATCTTAGCTTGGAGACTTTTCAAGTAGAAAGATGTGAAACTAGAAAGTATTGAAGAATATAAATTTATTTCTAAAACCATACATAATCTCTTCTTTTTTTTTTGGCAGAAGGACACATGTTACATGCAATTAAAAATATTGCTAAAACGACTGACTATATGAATATAAAAATTCAGTAATTTATAAATAACAATTTTTAATATATTAGCCATAGTGGATCTATAGTAAATTAATATTTTATTCATCATTTAGGATCAAATAAAATCTATAATTTTCTGATAGTGATTTTAATATGTTGTAAATGGAACCAAGCACATATTAATAGTTAAAATAAAAGATATATTCATCCACAAAATTTTGTATTTGAAAGTTATTACATCTGTATTTTCCTTCTATGCAAAACAGAAATAAAAACATATTAATCTACAATATTTTTCACTCCAAGGAACATAGCATAAATTTTATGGGAAAATATAACTTACTTTCCGTGCTTTGCTTTGGTATCGTGTTGCACGATTGATATCAGTAGCAGCATTATCAACATAATCAGCAGCATTCTGTACATGGTATTCAATTCTATCAATTAGTTCTCCCTAAAATGATAAAATGAGGCAGCAAAAAAAAAAAAAAAAAAAATAAAAAAAAGGGAAAAAAAAAAAAAAAAAAAAAAAAAAAAGGAACATAAGACAATGAATATTTTTGGGTACTTAGGTGTTAACAAAGAAGAACTGATAGTATGTAAAAATATTTGGCAGTAATCTGATATAATTCTTTTTTTTTCTATACTGGATAATGTTTTGGCAATAGCTTCCAAAATAGGTTCACTCTTTTTTTTTCCCCTAAGCTACAACTTTCTGCCACCACATGAAATAAGTATGACTTCAAATGGAATCTTACTATATCCATACATTTCTTGTTTTGCCATTTTGAAGAGCCTCATGTCAGCTAAATATTTTGCATATGAACTCCAGAACGTGGATCGACGAAATTGCATTTGTGGTTCCCTTTTAAAAGCTCGAAACCAGCTTTTTGAAATTCTTATAGCTGGCCCCCGAGTCAGAATATATTGGTCATTCTTTTTTTTTAAATTTTCTTTAATTTCATTTAATAAAGTCATGATTTTTCAATCGGGCACTGTAACAAGAAACGTTTATTTAGTTCCCTGGCAAATACCACCGGAAATTCACTGAGGGCCAACATGGCCAATACTATTTTTTCTTTTTGAGATAAGGCTTTTATCAATCTCTAGAATTAACCACCTATTTTTTTATTTCCATGAATCTGCATTTTGTAGATGCATATTTCTCTCAAATAATCGCTAGTTTATAACAATAGTATCAACCATGTTGAGTTCTTAAATGCAAAATTTTATTAATGTCATTTCCTTATACCAGGAGTAAATGAATCTCATGGCAATAACAAATGGCAATCAACTTTCTGCAAACCATTTTGCATTCCACTGATTCCTTGCCTTTCAAACATTGGCATGTGTTTTTCATTTGACCTGAACTAAACTCCATTTTGTGAAAATTGGAACACTTATAGTCACATAGCAACCTATTGTACTCTTGTAAGAAACTAATAGCACTTATTTCATTATTCGTAGATCCCACAAACTCATAATTGAAGTATAAATTTAAAAAAAAATCCACTCTTAAAACTGTGCTTTAGAGGAGTTCTTAAAACTTAGCAACATCATACAGTTGCAATAGTGATTATTTCATCTTATGATGCCAAAGCTGGCAAATATTCACCCTTTTCTTGTGAAGTCTGGCTTTTTTTCTGTTAACAAATTAAGTATGGTTTTTTATGTACTATTACAAATTTCACATACACATAAAAAAATAAATAAAATTGCAGCTCGAAAACTTCAGATTACAGTCTAATACCTTGAAAAGTGTAACATTACAGTTTTAAAAATTACAAATATAAAAATCAAAAGATCACAACAAAACTGCAATTTGATCTTGATATGCAGATTTCAGCTTAACACCTGAAACAACTTTAGCAGTTATGAGAGGCTTACTACTTAACAGTTAGTCCCTAGTAATTAAATTTACAGAACATAAAATCTCATTTTAACAAGAACTATTTGAAATGGAAAAGTCCGACTGTAAAGGAATCATTTTGCTACAATAGTCTCATCATAAATTAATGTAACATGGAGATCTGTGCATTTCTTTTAATAAAGAAAAGATTTAATTACTCAGTACATAACTTTGGATTTATTTCACTAGGTCACTTATTGAGTATTTCCTAATTTGCCAGGACATAAAATCCATGAATTAAAGTGAGAAATGCCTGAAAGACACTTTCTTTGAGGTGCTTAAAAACAATTTATTAATTAAAAATACTATAATAAAAATTAATTTTGATATTTTATAAAATTTCAAAGCCCAACTGTCTTTTAATACAGTATTGTAAATTTTTATGCAAACATCTATTCTTGTTAGTTTGTGTACTTGTTTTATGCATTTTATATTTTATTTATCTATCTGGCACATTTTAAAAGTGATATCACATTTGTTTATTGTATTTTTTGTAATTTTTAATTTATGGCCACTTATTGTATCTGTGTTTAATTCCTTGAATGTTTATCGAACTTCTATGTAAATAGATACTGAAATTCTGACAACAGCTACAGTAGCTTATAGAGATTCAGGAACATAGGCCATGACAACAAAAATTTGTTTCCAACACATTTGGTGATTTCTCATAATCTTCCAAAAGACACACACACAAGCCATGTCTCCTTTTAAAAATTATCATCATTTAAAGCTGAAATAAAAGTTTCTTCTTCAGCTAGCTTGGTAATTTAAGATCTTGATAATCTTAGAACATGTAACAATATCTCAGTTTTCTAAACTATACCATTTCCAAATAGAAAAATGGTACTACCAGAACCTTTTAGGAAAATTTATTTTACAATCTTGAAAATGTGTTTTCTGGAAACTTCTAATATGACTTTCCACAATGGCAAGAAATCACTAAGGACCAGCAGAAGTAAATACATATATTTCTGATTTCAATTAAGCTCTTTTCACAGTTTCAGTATTTATTTACTAAGAAGTTCCTACAGAATAATAAAGAAGTTCAATTAATTCAAGCATAAAAATTACACAAAATACATAGCAAATACAAAATTATAACATATTAATACTTAATATTGAAATTAGATGTTAACATTTTTTAATTTACAAAGATGGAGTTATATAACATTGTTTTTAAATATTAATTATTTATATTAGTGTACAAAACTTCAGTAACTTTTCTGATTTGGGTTGTAATCTTGCCAAAAATCAACTCAGAAACATGAAACTCATACTACAGTGGCACAATGTGATACTTAAAAAAGAAGGTAGTATAGTACTAAAAATATGAATGGGAAACCTACAGTATGAAACAACAACAACAAAAAAAAAAGGCTTTATTGACAGAATGGTGTTGGTACATAAGAACAATCTGGCCAAGAGGGGGGAAAAAGAGTCTTATAAATGATACGACCTCTAACTGCTGCAATAGTTCCATTGCAATGTCTGTTGGTACTCAACATTAGATTATCTAACAATTCTTAGGTAAGAGTTCTTATTCTTCAAGAAGCATCTGTTTTAGTTGTCTGGTGCCCTCCAGAAGGTAAGATCGAGCCACCAGGTATCTCAATAAAGTATCCAAGTTCAGTGGGATTTAAATCAGAGAAACATGTTAGCCAATCAATTCTGCAGACATCTTAACTTTCCAGAACCTCTTCGGCACGAGTCTTGTGTGGCTATGCATTATCATGCATAAAAAAAGTTGAGACCAAAATCCCAACAGAGATTCTGGAAAAAATCCACATGGGGAAAGATAACTTCATCACAGCAACAATCTCCAATAAGTAAGTCTCTGTTGAAAATGTGGAACTCCATTCTTCCATTCATCATAATGCTTCCCAATACATGTGCACCAGGACCACTCCAATGGTTTTTTTCTCTGGCATTAGTAGAATGAAAATGTGTCCCTACCTCTCTCTATATTAACTCATGCTCAGAATCATCTGTCAGACTGAAACGACACTCATGAGTAAGAGAACATGACTCCATTGTCGACATGCTCAATTTCTACGTCACTGTAAACAGTGCCACTGATGAGCTGCTGTTAATCTTATGCAGCGTTCAGGACGGCAAGTGAACAAGCTACCTTTATGAAGTTTTATGGCCACATTAAACCTCAACACCAGTCATCTGTTTGCGGTGTGTTACTGTTGAGCAACATTTCCCTGCTGTCTGGTTTTGATCTCTTTTCACCTGCAAGGCGATATATTGGTCATCAGTCACGATTATTTTCTTGGGCGACCATCATTAACCATTCTTACAGCTGCAGCTGCCATTTGAAAGGCTTTCCATATATGAGAAATCACCAAATGCTTGTATGAATGAACAATACTTTTATCCTTCCAAACTCTTGTACAACAGACGTGAAACTATGCCCCTCCTCAAACTTTCTAATCATTCTACCATGCGTAAAAGCTTCTTGATGTTTTCTTGCACTCATACTGAACACACAATCTCACTTTCACTTGCACAGAAATGCCTTGAAATGGGAATTCCTTTCTTCTTTTTATGTTGCCTAGTACTGAGCGTAATGATTCGTTGCATTTTACATTTGGTACAACCTGTCTTCAGTCATCTAACATGATAAGTTGTTTAAAAGTTAATATTATGTTTTGTATTTTTAAAATTATATCTTTCACATTTTGCTGCTCTATTGCTTTTTCTTCTACCCTGCTCACCCAACCTTTCTTTTGAAGGGGAGAATATGTAAGATACATAGACTCCAACCTTCAGCAAACCTTGTCAGTAGTCAACGCGCGAACGACATTTTTACAACTTTGAAAATGTGCGCGTAGCGTATGTTGTAATTAACCATTCATTAATTTTAAATTAATAATTAATTGTAATCAATTTTATTACATTTAAAATCCATATACATATAAAACTGAATAATTAAAAATATATCTTGTAATTATATGCA
>KK121482.1:88752-114908 GCA_000611955.2 Stegodyphus mimosarum | reverse complement strand
TGATTATACTTGGTTGATGCATTTTGATAAATGATGCTACACCTTTAAACTTTCCAATCATATTACTAGCATTATCTGAAGAAAATGATAAGCAATTTTTCCATTCTAAACCTTTGTTTTTAAAGTTTTCATTTATACAATTAAAAATACCTTCTCCTGTATTATTCGTGCATTCTAAAATAGAAATCAATGACGTAATTATCACTCCCTTTTCTTTACTGTAGTATGTTATAACCAATGGGTACAGTTTGTTATCATTGTTATCATTACTTCCATCAGTACTTAGAGAAAATGATGTACTGCACACTGATTTTATAATATCAGCAACAGTATTTTCTGCAAGCGTTTTCACAATAGCAGCAGTTTTGGTATGACCGCAGCTAAATTTTTTTGCTATGGCAGAATCCGGAAACATTGCTTTGAAAAGCTCTTTGGAATGATCCGAAACAGAAAGCGGTAGATTATGTTCAATTAAAAAACGAACAAAATAGCATTCGGCTTTTATAGGATCTGTTTCATCATCTTTTATTAAGAAATTTGTTATTTCTTTAGATTTTACGGTGCCAAGTTCTATATGCTTTTGAGAAAACACATGCCGTTTACAGTCATCTTTTCCGCCATGAGCAACTGAGAAGTCTTTGTTGCATACACTGCAGTGTGCGTGATTCACAGAAATTTCGGACGCTTTAATGCATGGAAATTCTGAAGAATATGAATCTTTAAACTTCTGCTTTGATAATTTTGGCTTCTTCGTTCGAGGCAGCATTATGATTAAAAATCTTTCACCTGATTCACAGTTCACAAGACACACGCTAAGCTCTCGCCGTAAACTACACAATGCAGCCGAATGCAGCCTAAACACGCATCAGCGAAGAACCTGGGAGACAGACAATTGGGTGGAACTATTGATAAATCGTTAACAGTTGGAGTTACTGATCTACGATTGGCTAATTCTTCAAAACTAGGAACGCACTCAACACGTGATATATGATAACACAAGTATTCAGCCAATCATTGGATGAATTAGTTGGTTCCGTTTTGCGTACTGGTTCTCCTGCTCTTGTTTCTGTAAAATCCGTAGTTTTTTCCATACTTTTCGTAGCTCGTAGTTTTTCATGAATTTCCGTAGAAACTACGGAGAATCCGTAGTAGTTGGAGTCTATGAAGATATAACAATACGTTAGCTGCTTTAAAAAATAATTGACAACCTGAAAATTAACATTTTAAATTTTGTGCTCTCCCACCGAATTCATCCTTTCTCCCAGATTCAAGATCATTTGAAATTACATAACATTTTAATGCAGATATCTCCTGCCCAATCAAATTATTGTAAGCCAAAACTTTCTCTAACTCGAACTGAAACTATCACTTCCTCCCTTCTTCCTTTGAACTGCTGCATTCTCGTTCGTTTAGGCTTTGATGCTGACAACATTCTATTTTTTTCATGCTGCTGCTTATTTGCCTGAAATGACGTCACATCTTTTTATCTGTTCATATAAGAAACTATCGTAATTGCTATGATTAAAGAGTATATTGTCTACAAGGAATTATTCTAGAGTGCCTACAAATAAAGATGATAATTGGCTAAATGTAGTTTGGTATCAACTCTTTCCTCTAGCCTTACTACTCTGCCATCCCGAATGTGCTCTGAAATTATGCCATATATATATATAAAGTGCTAAAGTTATGACTGGAATTTTTGGTATAATAATTGACAAATGCAGTTCATGGTGTTGTAAATCATTACAGTGAGATGATTTTTTACTTTTTTTTCATGTTCATTAATTTAGCACGTAAGGGAGCTTAATATAATAAAATATACTAAAATAGGGATGAAATAAATAAAAAAAAATTAATGCTTTTTTTTTAAATTTAGTACTTTTTTCTTTTGGATTAGTTAAACCATTATCATATTTGCTATTTCTTCCTAGGATATTGCATCAAAAGAAAAATATCTAAGAACTCCCATTTCCACAAAACCGACCTATGTAGTTGGATTACCATCTTTGCTTAGTAAACAGACCTGATAGCCAAAGAGGTATCAGTTATCATTCAGACTGGCAAAAAAGACGTTTATTTTCAAATCACATTCTTTTCATTTTAAACATGTTTGTTATTTAATAGAAGAGTGGCAGAAAGCATAAAAAAATAAGAACTTTTACGACAAAAGTCTATATGGCTGATATTTATATCCTCACAGCCAGCAGATATTGTTCAGCAAAATGAAGATTAAATAAAGCATATAAAAACATGGACACTCAAACATGTGTGAGTTAGTTACTATTCCACATAACACTTGATAATACGCCCAAAACACATTAATTTTACAGACTCTTGTGATCAGGAGGTGCACATAATGAGAAAAGTATCATATAATTCCTTAAGTAATCATTCATCAAAGTGATAATCAGTTGTGCACTGTATGCTTTAAGTGATGAAATGTTTTATAAGTACATAGCTGTTAAATTTCCTGTTATTCGTTAAGTCATGCTTATACTATGTAAATAATTCATAGGATATAATTATGCATTATACCCAAAACAAAAAGTGTACACTCTTTAATGTCTATGCTCGTCAATTATTTTTCAACTGTGTATTTCATAGCCAGAATAATGTGAAAAGAACTGATAAGTATAGTTGTTGTCAATAACATGATTATTATAAGAACAAGAAGTAACTTTAAATAAACTTTTTGGCAATGTTCATTTTTCTATTCATATATACATATAAATACACATCCAATAAGTCATATAACTAAATATACATAGAGAGAGTGAGAGATGTGATGGTTTAGAAGTTGCTAATTGATGTTTATTAGTATTAACCCCTCAGCGTTATGGCCAGATTATTCCGTATAGAAGGCTGCCTTTTATGTTCATTACACAAGAAAATTTCAGCTATCTTTTAATGTATCTGATTTCGGTTTGGATGTATATTGGAAGAAAAGAAATCAAGGTACAAAATGAGAGAGTCATTTTTAAATCAAAATCAAGAAAACACCACTTATTCATGACATTTTAAGGAACTTCGAAATTTCAGAGCTATTTCAACATACATAATAATAAATCCATAAATTTTAAATGTTTCAATATGTAGCATTTATAATAAAAGTATAGATTCTAATGTACTTATAATCTAAAAAGTATTTCATTAATAACATAAAAATAATAGCATACAAACTTAATGAGCATTCTCATTATTGCATATGCTATGCTTTCCTTTTTATGCACCTTTTATGTTGTTTACAGAATGTTGCTGATTATGCAATAAACTATTGAAATAATAAGTAAAAAAGTAAAGTTGTGCATATCTAAACAGATTTAAAAAAAAATTATTCACCTTAAATTTAGTAAAAAAATTCTATTAATATATAACAATGACAATATTGAAAATATTTCTACACAGTACACTATGGATCAATAAGAAATATAACAAATCGGGTGAACTTTTGGGGACAAAAAATTTGTAAACAAGTCATCAAAAGTACAAGAATGTCCTACAATACTGTCTACTCTGAAATTTCTGCAATTATAAATTTACTCAGTATATAAATATTTTAAAAATGACTCAGACTCTTACATTATAAAAACACAGCATATAAATACAGTTTTTATTTGTATTTCTTCAATAAAATCAGCTTCCATTTCTATCGTACATGACATCAAACTACAGCCATCACCATATTGTAAGTTACCCGTGATCCTTCAGAAGCACAACTTTTGTCCAATTGGTTAATTTCTATGCAGGACACAGATGCAAATGAAACAATTTCGCCAAAGTTTCAAAATGTTCCGCATAGCTAGGACATCACTTCCTCGGCTAGATGGAACATCGCCTCCAGTCATGCTGGTTTTTCTTGGAACCCTCCTGTCTCATTTCTCGGAAACGTACCACCTAACCGTGCGCATTTCTAGATGTGATAAGTGTTTTACTTCTAAATATTTTTGATAGGTGGTCACCCTGCAGATGATAAAAGTATGTTTTTTAGTTGGAACAAAGAACCTCTACGTAAAGAAGGAAAGGCTCCATAGACGTAATGTAAACCACTTTGTCTGCAACGCTGCTACAAAGAAAAGGGAACATTCGCCAAGGGATTTGGTGACGGAATCTGTTGGGGAGAATTTCCCCTCTGTGATGTGCCGGTTCTTTGGTACCTAGCCGACATTTTCCCCCTCCGCGACGTGTATAGGAAATTGAGGAACACGGGTTAATCATTCTTTGACTTGTCGTGATAATTTAAACTCGGAAATGATGAAATATTAGGTGAGTTTCACTTTCACTGGCTGTTGAACTTCCATTGTCCATATCGCTACTCGAAACCAAAGAACCTATTCTTTGTTTAAACTCTCGTTAAACGTAACTGTCGAACCTGTCCAAACCAACTTCCATATTCAGCTTCGAGCTTTGGCGCTTTTTGGCGATAGATATTTCACGCATGCACAGTTGTTTCCCTTTTCGTTGGAAGGGAGCCATTTCTGCTTCTGTGAAGTTTTCCTTCTTAACAGTACATATTCTTTGGCTGGAAGTTTGCCCATATATCTATCTAAAGAAAGTTATTTGGCACATAATGGCCTTGACTGGCAAGATTCCTTAATTCTACTACCAGTGATAGACTTACTGAGGATCCCCTATTTCCCGATATATAGAAGATCTCTTGCAACCATGATTTAATCGGCTTGCAACTACGGCCCATAAATCTGCCTATATCTCTTATTGATTATTTACAATTTATTTACATTTTCAGAAAAGAACAAACATTCTTTAATTAATAACACTCCCTTTTATTAATATTCATATAAAAATCTGCAAACTGTGATTTCCCAGATAAACATATAATGGTGCCCAAAAATTGAATTTTTAAAATGTATAAATTTTTAGTAAATGCAAACAATATAGAAAAAATCTGCAAACAAATCATCCATTGAAGTACACCATTATCTATGCACATGAAAATTTTACCTTCTCACAGAATCCCGTAAATCCATATTTCAATCCTTTAAGTACAGTTGACTATAGCATACACATTTCACAGTTTTCTTACAATGCATGCAAAATAGTAGTGTCACAATTAAGCGAAAGCTGATAATGATATAGAAGCGATAAACTGACTTCTTTCGAAGAACAGTTATCAGAGTAATGCAATCAGAAGAATCGCAGATAAGAGTTTCCAAAGCATTGAATGTGCTAAAAATTTTGGTTGGGATATGTCAAAGAAGGTTTGATTTAGCATATTATGGCAAAATACATGCTGATTATTTGTCTAAGGAGAAAGATGCCTTTGTGAAAGATTTTCTAAGGAAAACTTGTTAATATCCATGTTGCACATGGGGAAAAAACATGAAAATGTCCATACAGCAAGCCCAATAAGCAGGATTTGAACCCAGGTCAAACTACCAGTATTCACTGACTTTGCTGCTTGGTCACTGTGAGCAATTTTGCAAAAGTAGGATTAAAAACATAAGATTACAATTAGCATTAGGCGAGTCAAAAATTACAACCGCTTGTCAGGATGAGCATAAACTAAGGAAAGATGAGTATATTATCAGGTGAAGAGTTCAAGGAGAAGATGAATATTATTAAAACAGTAATAAATTTTTCCAACATACAAGCAGAGCAGAAATTGAAATTTTGTCCTATCTTATGCAATTTAAGGTCTGCTTAACAAGACAGGAATTTAAGTCACCTTTCTCAAAGCAATTAGTGCTTCTTACAAATCCTCACGGATCTTTACCTTTAGTTTGTAGAAATCTAAAAAGGAGCTTTCCCAAATAGTACTTTTATTACTTTTTTCAAATGAAAGTTATGGCTTAAACTTTCTCAAACAACTGCACAGTGATGGCTCACATAATATGGGCTTGAAGCAAGTGATGCATTAGGCATCTGAATGAACTCAATGTTTGCTAGAAGATGTACTAATAGACTTGGTTTTGTGGTATATGCTGGTCACAATGTTTTGTGGTATATGCTGATTCAAGGTCACAAAGAATCCAATCCACTCCACCACAATGAATAAAATGAAGATTTAAGTGTTAATGTTCAGCAACTTCATCCATTCAATCCCAATATTAAAAATTATACTTTTAATCAGTCTATAGTTTAAAATGCTCATTACCTGATTTTCGACTAATACAGCCATATCTAAAAACATATCATGTAGCTCTCTGATACTCTTTTCCAACTTCACAATATCCGCATGACGGGCTTCAATATCAGCCAGCGTTTGTTTAGCTTTCTGAGTTTCAATCACAATCTGAAATGAAAGATACAAAATGTATTCATTTAACTTCATTTAGCCTTTGCAAGAAATAAAAAATATATAGAAAAAGAATGTGAAAGATAAATATTTTACATTTTTGAAGTAACTATAATAAAAAGGGAACTTAAATTTATAACACAAACTTTTCTTTAATTCAAGCAAAAATTTAAATCAATGTATATTAATATGAGACTGGAGTATGAGTATTTTCTGATTATCACCCTCACCCAAAAGTCATGAACTTGGCGATGTTGGAGAAACATTGTTTGTTTGGGTATATTTATGTCTACTTTGATGATGCAATCAGTGCCGCCTACTTTTTTGCATTCATTAAAAAATAAAACATATACCTTATTTTTCTAGAAATCCTTTACCACCTTTTTTCTACTGTTGTTCTCATGTACATAGTGATCTATTTTCACTAAAAAAATCAGAGTTGCAGAACCTCTGCATTATGCACTGGCCATAACTGCCAAAAAACAGTTAGAATTTTAAAATATAGTCCATACAACACTGCAAGGTAATGAAAACTGAAGATGGCAAACTCCACTCTTCAATTACAATTTATTAAAATAAAAACAAATGTACTCAATATAAAAAGAAATACTAACCAGAAAAATAGCCAATGAATTTCAAAAGCACAAATCCAAAAGCTTTCAATCATGCGTGAGCTATGTGCATACCTGGATTATGACATAAATAATTTTTGAAGATATCGCAGGTTGCCACATAAATACTTTTTAGCAACATGGTGTAATGTCTCATCAATACTTTTCATGGTTTTTGGGAGGGAGTGCAGCTAATCAGGAAATATCAGAATATGAAATAATCATACAGCTTCATTATAATTTGCCAGTACAGATATAAAAACATACTTTACCTAATTTGAATTAAATCCTCAAAATTTATTAGTGTAACATACCCCTTCAGTAAAGATTGTTGGATTTCCACTCTCTAACATTTCTTCAATTTCAGCATCAGTCTTTGTGTGTCCAGCTATATATTTTGAAAATAAAGTCAAAAAATAAATGAAAAGTCATAAAGGTATGTAAAATTCAAAGCATAATAAAGGTAAAAAAAAATATATATATATAAAAGTTCATGATAGAAAAGAATAGTTTATTAAATATGAAAAATTGAGGGCCTACATTTATACTGTGATTTGGCTTATGAAAAGTATAACATTTGTAACTTAATGCTAAAGATGCCTAATTTTTTGCTTGGTATCTACATCTGCTTAAGCATATACACTAACGAGCCAAAACACTCTGACCATTCCCCCGTTTTTCAATGAACTTGTCTGGATAACGTGAAGGCCATGTGATTAAGTGGGAATGGTATTTAACTGCTTCTGGAGAAGGAAAGGAATCATTTTTGCACTTACTTTTGCAACTTATAGAAAGGTTGTTGATCAAAGTGAATTTGCTAGAGAGCAGATTGTCCTGGCCCGAAGTCTCGGAATGAGTATCTCCAAAATTGCATGACCAGTTGGTTGTTCACGATCTTTCATTTTAGTATTTACACAAAGTGGATATATGACGCTGAAATGAGCAATAGACACAAAGGTGTTGGACATAAAAAGAAGGATTCATGCATCATTAAAAAAAAAAAGACATCAGAGACTGCCCCTTTTGGTATAACATCGTCAGTGCCAGATAATAGCTCAGCTGACAACCCAATACAATGCAGGTCAAAGTGAAAGTGTTTTGGAACACACATTTCAGCGAACACTGTTGTATATGAGACTGTGCAGCAGACGAGCCACCGTTGACTAAGCATCATTATCCACTACACCTACAGTGCACATAGGAACATTGAGACTGCACTGTGGATAAGTGGAAGACAGCTGCCTGCTCTGATGAATTATGATTTTTCATTCATCATGTCAATGGTCATAGGGTATGCCATCTTCCATGTGAACAGATGCTCCCCCCTGTACAGCAGGTCATACAGTCTGGTGGGATGGTATTATGCTTTGGGGGACATTCTCATAGGCGATTCTGGGATTCTTAGTTGTGGTAGAACAGACAATGAAAGCTGTGGACTATCTGAACATCAGTGGATAACTGCCCTTACATGGTATTTGCTTCCTAAATGGAAATGGAATCTTCCAGCAGGACGACACCCCATGTCACAAGGCTTGAACATTGTTGGAGTGGTTCGAGAAGTGTAATTAAGGATGAAATCCAATTAATGTCCTGCCCACCTAACTCGCTGGATCTTAACCCCATAGAGCACATTTATGATGTCATGGAGTGGGAGCTCAGAGCTCAAACACCACAATGTCGGAACATTTTGCTTTGCATGACCGCTGCTCAGACAATTGGTACAACCTGTTTCCAATTAGGTAGTAAGAACTTGTGACATCCATGCCAAGGCAAGTTGCAGCCGTTTTGGAGACCCAACATTGTGCAACGTGTTAATTGAGTAGGTGGCTCTTCAGTGTAAAGGAATTTAGCTTTTCAGTATAAACGAAAAATATGGGTCCCATACTATTGAAAACTCTTGGATGAAAAATAGAAATCACAATATAAATTGATATCTTGGGAATCTCATTGAAAGTGAGATGAGAAAATGTGAGTACAGAGATAACATAGTGGAATTTAGAAAAAGTGAGTAGA
This sequence comes from Stegodyphus mimosarum, assembly GCA_000611955.2. Classification (NCBI taxonomy): domain Eukaryota; kingdom Metazoa; phylum Arthropoda; class Arachnida; order Araneae; family Eresidae; genus Stegodyphus; species Stegodyphus mimosarum. The sequence goes on along the minus strand of KK121482.1, from coordinate 106,031 downwards.
ATACGATGATAATTGGCAGATAGGCAAGAATGTATATATGAATAAGTGACTTTCATTTTGAAAAGATAATTCAATACAGCAATTAAATATACACAGTGACCAGTAGGAAGCAGCACCATCTTTTGCAGCAATACAAAAAGCAACCCTTCAAGACACAGATGGATGCAGTGAGAAGTGTAGCGATACTGCCCTCAGAGATGGATGATCATATGCTTTTCTTTAGGTTAGGGTAGATCAAGCAAAAAACAGACTATGACATTTCACAAATGCTCAATCAGTTTGAGATCCGGACACCTTGGCGGGTCAATGAAACATTTGGATACCTTGTAAGGCTTTTTTACTGATGACTGGAAGCTAGGCATTATCTTTCTGGCAAACAGTATTTTACGATGGAGTACTACAACCAGCTGCAGCACTTCACCCATGCACTATATTACCTTTATTGTGAATCTGATATGAAACACAGGTGGCCAGCTGTCTATCCATGCCAGTGGTGCTCCAAACCATAATGTCATTTCAATAAACATTACAGCATTCAACAGTTGCTATAGAATTATACTAGTCTTCCTGCTGCTTCTAGACATTACTTAGTGATCACCATTTGCAAAACAGAAGCAAAACTCATCACTGTCCCAACACCATTACAGTTTTTCCCCTCAATGGTTTTGTGTCAACGGCAATCTTTGTTAAGGGCAACATGATTGCAAGCCTTTTTGATTAATTAATTAGAAATCATTCATGATGATATTGGAGCATCTAAAATGCCCTACACATTTTGCATAATGCTAATAGTTGTTCTTTGTGTGGTCAACCCCACATGCTTTTGGATGAGTCAATCCTATTAGGTTTATATATAGCATTGTTCTAACATAGGTATTTTGACACAAAATCGACTTGCCAATTTGACATGCCAATTTTTTTCCACATTTCCACACATGACTAAATATTAAATTTTGTAAAATTCGGTGTGAAATTTATGAAGAAATTCAAAAATTTATCTTGGCACATTTTTTTTCCAGTTTGTGCCAAAAATAATTCATTTGGCGAACTTCTTTATATGGCAATCTATTTTCTTTTCTCTTTTGACATTGTGCATAAGAGAAAAAGTCACATCATTCCTACTTTCAAATAATTTTAACAAACTGCCTAAAACACATTTGATGTTTTATCGCTTTCAACAAATACGCCAATATATAAATTCATGTACATCTTCGAAAATTTTGACTAAAAAAACTAATTTTTTGCAGGCATGCTTAGAAATACATTTACTTTAAGACGATGGTAAAAATTTTGTAGATTATAGACAGAAAAAGCTCAATTTTCTGTCAAAATACCTATGTTAGATTAATGCTATATATAAATCTAATATATATCCTAAGTCGTGCTTTTGAGACATGAAATACACAAGTTGAATTTCGTCAATTGGCCTAGTAGAACAGGAGATATAAAACTATCTGTCCCTTTTTTTTTTGCACAGTGTACCAGTAAACCTGGCATGATTCACTTTTTCAAATCATCTCCAAAACACTTTGCACAGTGAACACATGTAAGTGTACTTCAGTTGCGATATGAAACAAGAATCAACTAGCCATTCACAGCCTAAAATGAAATTCCTTGTGAAAACTGTGATATACGAAAGTAACTTTGATAATATCTTTTGAGTTATTCATGCCTTTTGTAGATGAAAAATGGATTTCCCATTGTAAGAGATTATTATCTGTAGATTAACCTGACATTTTTTTTCTCTTTCACCCTGCTACAATTTTTACGGAATTATTTGAGAAAATTTTAAATTCATTCTACTGATACTCATTCAAATTTTATATGATTAACAAGAATCCATAAAAACAAAATAGTTCTTAATAATAAGTACAATCTATAGCTATAAGTATAATCAATAGCTTTTCAAACTATATTCTCTGTTTTAAATTTCAAAACTAATTTTGTATCGACATGTAACATGAATTTCAAAAGCAAACTTCTCTTTCAAAATATCTTCAAATGCTAAATCATACACTGGCTTAAAAGCACAGAAAAAAATATTACATCAGATTAAAACAAACTGGAAAAAATACTTAATTTTCATCCATTTAAAGGAGATTTGCTAAGTTTTTACTTATATTAGATTTTTTGATATCTACTACACTTTTCCATCTAATAATTACACTGATTTTTTTCATACTATTAGCACACTCTAAAATTCCCCCCCCCAAAAAAAGAGATTTTCAATAAAATTCTATTCATTTCAAGGATGCCCCTTTCCTTGGTCTTTCCCCCCTTCTAATTTGACCATCACCAAAATTGAAAGCTATTTTAATGAAAATCTACACCAATCTAAGGTCACTTTCTGCCCAATTTTACATCTTTCATTGACATGTTTCGTTTCCTTTAGACTAACACATTCTTTTTTTCCCAAGTTTTCTACTTGAAAATAAAACTTGAAATAGAATGGCTATAAGAATCCCTTAAAAGTGGAGAACAGAATGCATTTTTAATGAAACATACATACTACCAATAAACTGAATTCTTTTGACACTAAAATTGTACAAGTTCATACAAATAAATTTTTCCTTATATCCAAAGAACGTACAGAGTTCTCAAATAACTGTTTCAAGTGTTTAAAGTGTTAAATTAATAATAATGTCTTCTCTTCATAAAATGAGATTTAAAAATATTTCAGAGCATTTCTAATTTAATGAAATGACAACAACCAGACTTATTAGTTTCTTTTTTGTTATTATTTAAGGTGAAAACTTAAATTATTATGGAAGAAATATTTCAAAGGAATGCAGTTTTTTGCTTAATTAGTTGAAGTTTCATGTTATTTGTTTTTAGATTCTAATATGCCAAAGGGATGTTCCTGAACTTTATATCAATCAAACTGCAGAGAACTCATAAAGCTTTAGATTTCAGTAAATAAGTTAAGAATATGTTTTAAATACTGCAAATCAAAATTTTAGTTAATTAATAATGTTTAAAAAAAGGTATTTTTTAAATAATTATTTTCCTCCTTTACTCCTTAAAAATATATAAGTACATTTTTCAAAGTGACAAATCTGAAACTAATTAAATAATTATTATTACAACATCATTTTAATAACTATCTTCAGACAGATTCCTAATTTTCCCTAGAAACAGAAAAACAATATACATACATCTATTACATAGCTTGTGATTTCATCATCACATATAAAAAATATATAAAATTTAGCATCAAAACTAACTTATTTCAAGTTGACGTTTTATTCTATCTTTACAGCGCTCTCGGTATTCTGTCTGAATATGGCTATATTCAGTCATGGCATCCACAAATCTTCTAGATAAAGTTGAATGCTGAAACAAACAAACAAACAAGCATAAAAATCATAATTGCACTACCAGATTTATTTTATCAACCTATACTATTATTTATGTAGTTGAATAAACAGTTTGTCAATTCTAAAACTGCAACATCAAAACTGAAAATTTAAAAACACACAGTTCTACAATTTCAAATAAAATAAAGGCATTAAAAAGTGGTACAAAAATTAGACTTATTATAAATAAATCATTTATTCTTGAATGCATTTAAATGCTCAAAGTACTTAAAAGAGGTACAGAGAACAGTTCCCAAGGAACTTCTTCAAGCAGCTGCTCCATTTTTGTCTGTAGCCTTATTGACATATGCATGTCTGCAAGCTCAGCATTCATGTAATGCTTGAAACATAAAGATACATAATGTTTGGCATCCACACTAGGAATGATGATTTTTGCCAGCAGAAAATTTTTATCTACTACTTAACAGCTAGCACCCTTTCCCACCTCAGTGAATCCTTTCTGCACACACATTCCATTACAAAATTTTTTTATTTCAGCCCTCTCCACCTGCCTTTATACTTCGAACAGATATTTTTTAAGCACTCTATAAGCATGTGTACAAACTATAAAACCAGAAGTAGAGTAGTAAAATTTAAGAAAAAGGAGGCAAAACATGCCAAAACCCAAAAATGAATTAAGAAATTTACATATTTTGCTGTATCATTAAGGGTGGTGCAATGAACAATCTCTCTCTCTCTCTATATATATATACACACACACACACACACATATATATATAGAGAGATATAGATAGATACTTATGCATGCATATTAAAAAAATATACATTTTTAATATACACACTTATGCATGCATATTAAAAAAATCCTTTTTCCAAACTTTTTTCCTAGAACTTTGATTTAAAATTATGAAATGAAAAGTAATGTCAGAGCATAGGGTGGCATTTTGCTCCTTAACCTTGGACTCAATAAGAAATACAATCTTTTGTGATAATACAGAAAACATCTTTTCGAACATGGATCTCTTGAATACCTGCCAAGTGTGCTAACCGTTACACCATGAAGGCACGTCGAAAGGAGGACAAAAATACCTTTGGGGATTAGGGGACCCAGTCACCAAATCCTGGTGGTGAAGAATCATCATTCACCACTATTTTTAGTTTGGGTGCCACTATAGAGTCATTAGTTTATTTTTGAAAAATGAAAAATGCTCTCACTGGGACTCGAAACTGGATCTCTCGAATATGTGCCAAGTGTGCTAACTGTTACACCATGAAGGCATGTAGAAAGGAGGAAGAAAATACCTTATAACACTTTCAAAGAACTTTACTGTGACATAGAAATGTTTTCACAGCAGTGCTTTTCAATTCAGTTTTATTGTGGGTCGCACTAAGTTTAAAAAAATATATATGTACATATAGGTAATTAATTTTTATATTTAAAATTAAAAATTTTAAATATGATGCATTTAAATTATCATAAGGTATCACAAATTTGAAAACATAAAATTCTTTTAGTGTGCAAAACTTAATAAATAATGCTAAACATTTTAATAACAGTAACACAGTTTTCCATTTTTTAATTATTAAAACTTTCTCCAATTTTGATTAAATTCCTAAATCTCGACTGTTTATCACTCTTGTAGATGTCAGAGTTTGTGCTTTCAATTTATAATATTCTTTTTATCATATTTGCATATACAAACTAGTAAATTGTAGTAATACGAAAATCTATTTGCATAACATGCTATTTTTTAAGCAGCTTTTTTACAGTTTTTTTTAACTACTTAATATTAAAATTGTGAAAACTTGAATTTCTCAATTGAAGGTTTGGCTAATTACACTTTTATGCAATATAGATCACAAATCAATGATCTATTATCATTGTTAACTGAGGAAAAAACATTATTAATTCTGACACAAGGACCTGCACTGTCACTTGAATTTATAAATCTCGAATTGGACTCTTGCACACACTCATTCTGGATTATGAATGATCGATGAATACTGTTTTTGTTTAATTGATGAACGTCCCCCCCAAAAAAAAACCATAGTTTCTAATAAATATGGTAACAAGGATCGCTGTACTTTCTGTTATCCCCACTCTCAGCAAAAAATTACAAACTTGTTGCAAACTTTGGAGAGAAGCATTTGTTTGGATATCTTACTATTTCCATACCACTTATCTTTTACACTGACACACACACTTCTTAACTTTTTTGTGCTGTTTTTCATGCTGATGCACACAGTGATCTATCTGTTTTTGCTTTAAAAAAATAAATAATATGAGAAGTATAAAACCTTGGAATCAAAATCCTGAAATAAGAAGGAAAAAAGAAGCCAGATTACATTCTGGCTTCTTTTTTAATTTCCTCTCTGCATTCCAGTATTCAATCCAATGCTATACTAGAACACTGAAATTTATCATAGAGAGACCCATAGATCTGCAGTACACTGGTAAAAATGTCCACAGAAGTGGAAAGTTGACTGAAAGAATGCTACTGCACGCATAAATCATTTTTGATGACATTACAGGTTGCCACTTAAATACTTTTTGGTGACATCGCAGACTGTTACAAACTTTTTGGCAACATGGTGCATTGCCTCATCAGTCCATTTTTGCTGCTTTTTGGTGTGGTTATGGATAATCATAAATATCAGAATCATTAACTTTTTTTTAGACATCTCTGATAATAAAATGAATGCATGATGTATGGATGCTTTGTCTATGCTTAAAACGATTCAAGACATTAGACAAGAAATTATACTTCACACATTTGAAAAGAAATATATAAAAATAAATAAATAAAATTGCCCCTAGTCTACTTTTTTTTTTTTTTTTTTTTGTCCCAAGTAGGATTGCTGTTATAGATCAGCACTAAATATAAAAGAATGCTGATTACCTGACATTTGGAAGTCAGCCTATAAGAAAGGAGAAATATATTTTTGATTTATTTACTGTACTTTTCTTACATTTTGCTTATGTTTTGCTGTAAGTGAAAATGATTGTAAACAAACAAGGACAGTATACAAAATTTGCGATACAACTATTTATAGTTTCCTTTTATATTTGCAGAAAATACTGAGTTACTCTTGATTAAAACACTTTCATTTCCAGCAATGCATTCTTGTGCTCTGCATGTTTTTTTTATTTAACAACATAGCTGTTTTGTTTTATGATTTAACCAACAGTAAAAATAAATTATATGAAAGAACAACAATACATGTAGATTAATTTTGTAATAAACTTGAAAAAGTGCATAGAAATACATCAAATGCTTTAGTTAGTCATGAATAAAAGAGATCTGAGCAAAAATTGTAAGGTTCAACAGCTGTTAACTCCTACACGGACTGTTCAGTTTCTGAAACTACTTCAAAAAGATATCAACAGATTCAGAATTTTCATAAGTTAACTTTCTGAAAAAGTATTGATTGGAAAGACATTAATTCATTGCATTTGTTAACTTACAAAATGGTGGGCTTGGAAATCGAGAAAATTGCACACTTCATAAAATCTCAGTACCACAAACCGGAAATAATATATATACAAGCATGAATGTAAAAATTGTAAGGTGGGATCCTTGTCTTTGAAAGGACAAGTGAAAAGAATACCTATAAGTTAATATAAAAAAAAATCTACTTATACTGAATTCGTAATTTTCTGCATTAACCAAAAATTTTATTTATGCACAAGCATAAATTTTATATTTTAGTAGAATATTTTTGCTGATAACCAAAAATATTCTAGTAAACAATTTAAAATGAAGAAACTTTAAAGAAACACTCTAATAATATACAATATCATACAGGGTTAGTTGGACAGAAATATTTTTCTCAGTTTTTTTTTGGGGGGGGGCAATGTTATGCATTTCGTTTGCAAGCCAAATTGACATTCTCCCAGACTATATGTAGAACACTATCTAAAACAACTACATTATTGAACTCAAATTTTATTTTATTGACTCCCGTAAATTTGTTCTACACTGTACTCCGCTATAATTCATCCATTTTATCTACAATTTCTTCTTTTTGCTCTTTTATAGACTTCTGTCTTAAACAATACACACAATATCACAATTTGATAACTGTGTGGCCTTAACCATTCTTATCATTATCCTGCCACTCTACTCTGTTTTCCTCACTTACATTTCGGAAATCTTGATTAATTGAAGTGATTTTAATAAGGCCCAATATTGTTACCTCTTATTCAAGGCTTTTATCTTTTATGGAATCTGGGATATTTTCTTTCAAACAGGACTTAGAGCTAAACTTTTAACTTCATTCCAAGACTTACAGATAAAATTCATTATCTCCCTTCTGCCACAAAAAACTGCGAATTTTTTCCAAAAAACCCACATGTGAGTAACAGGGAGTTCATTTAAGATCATAGGAAAATTAAAAGAGGGCTAGAAAACAAACTTTTCCAGTTCAAGGGACAATAAACAAACACAATAAAAGAAACCTTTTGACAGTATATAAAACCTTGTCTGTCAGATATTGTAAAAGGCATAAAAATAATTGGGTGTTGCTTTAATTTGGAAAAAAAGAAAAAAGAAGTAAAGGCCACAAACCTGAGTTCGTTTAATTCGCAGTTCAGCTGAGGTATTATTTACCTGCTCTTGTTGTTCGATATTTTGTCCCATTACTGATTCATCAAAAAAATAAATAAATAAAAATCAATTAACAATGATATATTTAATTATATCAAGTTTTATTTGCTATTTTCTAAAACATATATAATATTGCCCATAATAATATGCAAATTTTATATTAAATTAATTAACACAACATCTTAATGTGGTAACTAAAATAATTGCAATAATTTTTTAATACAGGAAAAAATAAGAATACTAAGTAGAATTTCATATACATCTGAGAATGTTGTCTCATCTCCATAATATGGAAGACAGAATTTATCATAAATGCAAATAAGATAAATGTTTATTGCAGTGCAGATTAATTTTAATACATACATTTCTAGCATGAAAACAGTATTTCTTTAATCTTGAATTAATCTGTTATTATATAATTATTTTTTAAAAATATTTCTTAACATTGTATTATTCAAAATGAGTGAAGCAGAGCATTAAGAATATTAACATTAAATACATATAATTTAACATTAAACAATGATTTTAAATAGCATCATATAATTCCTCTACAGCACTATTTAGAATTATATCCATAAATTTTTTCTTTGGTTTCATTTTGGGAAAAAAGACTTTTAAATGAAAGAAAATTGTTTTCTTACAACTTATTTTTTAAATTTCTTTTGAACAGATAGATGTGTATAAACACCCAAGATGATAAAATTGTGAATCAGTTGGAACATTAATTTTAAGTTTATTAAAACGAAAATACCATCACTGTTACCATAAGATATTGCATGCCGAGAAAAGCAACTTTCAGGAGGGAATGGAAAGAAGACAGATTTGTAAGAAAGTATCCTTAATTAAAAAAAAAAAAATGATTTACTGCAGTCATTGCAACTATATACAAAATGCATATGCTTACTATAATAAAATACAATATGAATAATTCTGTTGAAGAGTACTACCAAGTAATTGGGGTAACTCTTTATTTGGAACAAAGCTTAGAAACAAATTCTAACTGAAAAAAATTCCTCCCCCCTTTTTTCTTCTTTAAGGGGGTAACTAAAGAATGCAAATTTAGGATTCTTTTTAGACAAAAGAAATGCCTCATATCAGTCATTTAGTACTTCCAGTCCATATGCAAATTCTAAAACTTAGTGGTATTTTTAAGATGGTTAGGAGCCCAAAAATATACACAAATTTGGTAGTTTGATCAATAAAAATTTATTCTCTTCACTTAGCTATGGCCCATAGAGAAAGTCCTCACAGTTCATCACTGTTGCTAATCACAGGCTGAACTGGAAGGAACTAAATACAGTCTTTAAGTTGTCAAAAGTTTCAGCCTAGATCAAAAATCAAAAACATTCAAAATATTATGCTGAAAGCTGCATACTAATTAGCTAATACCTGCATGACCTATGATACCATTTGTCTCACAACCAACAGAAAAGACATTTAAATTTATAAAACCTATAAAACACCATGTGATATTGCCTTTCAAACAACTCACAGGGAAAAGCTCTGACATTTGAGCTGAAGGAAAATAGAAATTAAAGAACATACCAAAATTACTTACCTAAATAGAAATTTTAGATAAATAATGTCTACATGCTGATGAAATATGTCCATCATTTTAATTTATAAGTTATTTATCTCTTTATTTATTATGCATAAAATATATAACAAAGATGAGAATAATGCATATTTCAGTTTACCTTAAAATTTGCAGATTTCTGTGCTTTATTCAACCATCACAAATATCAAAGCAAACTGATAAAAAATAATTTTTAAATATACCAAAAAATCACAATTTTCAGAATTAAGGACTTCTGTAATGGCCTTCTGTTCAATGACCTATGAAAATTAAATAAATATCATATGTGCAGGAACTCTCTTATTAACTGCCCCAGCCTGAGAAGAATGCACTATGCCGTGGAAGTAGAAAACCCAGAATTTTACAAAATGCATTTGTCTGGCAAACCACGCATGCTTGCACACATATTATACCAGAGTAGAATTCAGTTTTTGAAACTTGATAGTCATCTTAGTGGGTGCTGCGTATTAACTGTTCTTAAGTGATCATGATAACAGCTTCTTCAGAATTTGTACAATTCTCTAATTTTTTTTTTAAATTAAAACAGCGCAATGCACACATGGGAGAAGAGCAAAAAAATAGTTTAACAACTGTTTTTAAGTGATTGTGATAAATTTTCTAAATTTTTTCAATTGTCTGATTTTTTTTTTTAAAGTTCAAACAGATCAATGTGTATGTGAGAAAAAATGGAGAGGTGAAAGGTAAGTGTTTTATTATCATATTTCTTGTCTTTTTAATTTAGTTAAATTGCAGATGTTTTACAGAATTTTCAGTGTTTTGTTACAGATGTTTCTTGCATTTTAAAATTTTCTTAACTTGTTGCTATTTTATGCAATTTTCAATATGCTGCCATTTTTAAAAATGACTATTATTTTTCACATTTGAGGTTGATGAAAAATTAAGTCACCAATGACTGGTGACTTTGTGGGAGGATATGGCAGATAATCTGAGTACTTACGTATATTTTAAAATTATACACTGAAGATATACATCAAAGAACCATTACATTATGACCACCCTCCACCTATAAAAATGGGCTTGCCCAGGAACAAAAACACTGCACGTGCACGGCTGAAGTTGGAGTATGTAAAGTGGCTATGCATTGTTTTTCTAAACATAGTGCAATTAGCAACATAATCGGAAAAGCTGCTGATTTATCAGACTTCGATTAAGGTCAAATCGTTATGGCTTGGCAAATGGGAACATCAACATCAGAAATGGCATATTTAGCGGGCTGTTCCCATGCAGTTGTTGTGAGCACATACCGAAAGTGGTGTATGGATGGTAAAATGACAAGTCGACGGCACATTGATTCCAGAGGAGATCGGAGATTAGATTGCTACACAATGTTCGCAATGATTGAAGAGCTACAACAGTCGAAATCGCCACAAGCTACAACAGTGACGACTTAAGACATTGTTTCTCAACATACTGTGCAATGTACATTGCTACATATGGGCCTATGCATGCCATTGAAAGCTGCACCTGCAATGGGCCAAGAAACATCGGAATTAGACATTAGAAGAAAGTTGCATGGTCTGATGAATCACGTTTTCTGGTCCATCACATTGACGGGCGTGTGCCAATAAGCAGATTTCCAAATGAAAACCTAGCTGCCGGATCCACAGTTGGACAGAAACAAGCTGCTGGTGGGGGTATTATGGTGCAGGCAATCTTTCCATGGAGCACTATAAGACCCATAATCCCCACAGAACAATCCCTGACATCTGTGCGCTATGTGAACAATGTTGCAGACCAGGTTTACTCATTTATGACAACAGTATTTCTAGCACAGGATGGTGTTTACCAACAGGATAATGCACCTGCTGGCATTAACTAGAGAGAGTTCTAACCAGTACGTTAATCATAATACCATAAGCCATTAGCAATATTTTTAACTAAAGGTGTATTGATACACCACACCCGAGGGCGAGATCAGTTCCATGAGTAAACTCAGTAGTTAGCAATTATGAAGGCATTAATCTTAGTTTCAAGAGCAGTCGATAAGCAAAGCATCATCCATGGCTGCCGCTGTCAAAATGAGAGAAAGATGTAACAGAGAAGTATTAGGCATTTAGTCACATGATTAGCAGAAGCTAGGTGATTGGTCCATTTAGAGCTTGGTGAAAGTAACATATTTTTGACTAGAAAAGCACAAAAATTAAATTTTTGTAGAATATTTACATATAATTGAAGAGTTTAAAATGTCCTTAATCTTCAAAAACACAAGTATATGTTGCAAAAATAATAGAAATCACTGGAAAAATATTTTTCTGGGATATGAGGCATGGTCATCATATGGTGTGTGTTATCCAATAGTAATTGAAGGAAGTCCTAAAACCCCGAAATAAGTATTACACAGTATTTACATAAATGAAAACAAAGTCCTATCTTTGTAATGAAAAAAATCTTGATTGAATAGTAGATAAATAAAAGTAAAATAAGTGCACAAAGTCCATAAGCTTTGTCAGTGTAAAAGTTCAATTTTTAGTAAGATTATTAGCACAAAATAAGTCTTGAATAATAGCAAAAAATAATAATAGAATTTAAAATAAATTATGTACACTATACACTACCACCATAACACGTTATGGTGTATAGAACGTGGCCTTTGTTGCACCACATGTTCTTCAGTAGGATTGTAATTCGTGAGTTCTCTAATAGCTGAATATGATGAATTTTTCATGCTTTCAAAAAAGTTATGTGCTGAGACTAGTATCTGATCATGAATGGGTAAAATTTTCAAATCCCTGTGAATTCGTGAATTCCTCACAAACCAAGGGGCATTCGTAATATTTCTCAGGATCTTGTTTTGAAGTACATTAATTTTTTGTCTTTCAGTTTTACTTACAGTGGCCCAAGCCTGGAACTGCATACAGGATAACTGGTTGGATTAAAGTGATATAGCTGGTTCTTTTGGTATGTAGGTTTAACTTAGGTTTTCTTCCAATAAGGGAGTAAAGGGCCATGAAAGCTGCATTTACCTAACTTATGATATATTTGATACAGTCTTTGAAATTTAGTAATCTATCTACATATACTCCAAGATATTTATAGGAACTTGCCACTGGTACAGGTGACTTGTCAATGCTGATATTATAATTAACTGGAATATTTTTTCTATATCTTCAAAAGAGAACTACACAGCATTTTGAGGGATTTAAGTTAATTTTCCTGTCCTTGCAGTATTTATTCATAAGGTTTACTTTCAATTGAAGTTTACCGATAGCATTTTTCAGTCTTCTTGAACTAGTGAGAATCACTGTGTCATCGGCACATTTGAGAATATTAGATTAGAATGGAACAGGCATATCGTTGATAAATATGTTAAAGTACTTTGGTCCTAAAACCGAGCCTTGTGGGACGCCTTAGAAGATGGTTTTTCTAGAAGACAAGATGGCTCCACATCTAACTTAGAAGAAGCATCTATGAAGGTAACGGTAGGTGAGCTTTAGAAAAGTATTAGGGAGTAAGAAATTTGATAATTTGTTAAGCAGACCAGCATGCCAAACACAGTCAAATACTTTCTCAAAACCAAGAAAAAAAGGAAACTCAGATATTCTATTTATGTCCATTATCTGACAAGGATAATTTAGAACCAGTTCGTATTTTTTTAGACAATGGTTCGATGAGAAATTTTATAATCAAGACATATCAAAAAAGTGTAAATTACCCAAGACCAGAAAGGAGAATTTTTCGGTATTTCCTTTAGGGTTAACCAGGCAAAAGAACAAACTTGTAATGTTATCAAAATCTAAAACAGAAATGAAGCATCCCTAATGATAGAAACTGAAGCTTTGGAAACTAATGGAATATGTGCAAATAATTTCCTTTTTCCCGGTATCTTAGTTTTCAAAGTAAGCAAAGAATTAAGAGGATTACAGCTTTCTGATTCTTGTGAATAGAGTAACAAAAATATTGCTATTCTGATCAGTGCAAAAGTAACAACAGAAAGACTTGAATGTTTTAAAAATAAACTTACAGCTTCCGAAACAATATTTGAATGGTACCTTCAAGGCTAGACTGATTCTAATGATAAATTATTAAATATGGACATTATTGTTGATGATAAACTGATCCCAAGACAGTTAAAGCAGTTTTGAGAATTAGAAGCACTGGGAATTAAACAAGGAAAGGAAAGTAGTAAAACAGATAATGATACTTTGAAGAATTTTAACAGAACTGTCAAATTTAAAGAAAAGTCATATGAGGTTAACGAAAATTCATCTGATTTAAAAATAAATCAAACTAATGTCAAAGCTCAACTTAATAAACTGGTTAAAAGGTTGAGAAATGACTCACTGCTTCAACAGCAGCATCAGTTAGTTATAAAATAGCATTTAAAATTGGGTATAGTTGAGGAAATTAATTTAAGTTCTGAAGAAACAGCGAGAGTTTATTACATGTCTCACCAGCCAGTTATTCAACTTGAAACTCTTAAGATGTATTTGATGTATCCAGACATTCAAAAAATGAATATTCTTTAAATGATTCCCTTTTTTCCGGTCTTAATTTAAATTCACCATTGTTAGAGATATTAATACAATTTTGTACACATAATATAGCATTTACTGCCAACCTAGAACAAGCCTTTATTTAAATTTCTCTGTCACCTGAAGATAGAGATGCTGTTAGATTTTTGTGGACAAAAAAACCTTACAGATAAAGCTAGAAAATCCATCACAAAAGTGCTTAGGATGACTCGTATTTTGTTTGGAACTCATCCAACCCATTTTTGCTTACTGCTACTATCAAACACTACATAAATACCTTTAAAGAAACACATGAGAATACTATTGAACAAATGTTTACATGCAGATGATTAAATTATTGAACAAATGTTCATATGTAGATGACTTAATAAGTGGTGATGAAGATGAAAATGAAGATAAACTCGTATATGAAGACAGTAAAAATATATTGAAACTGCCAGTTTACATGTACAGAAATGGAAGACAAACTGTTCAAATTTGAAGGACCTTTTTGATGAACATGAAAATAGTAAAATCCAGAAAGTTCTGGGATAGAAGGTATCGGGATATAGATGACATTAAAAGGAAGATCTTTTGAAGCTAGAATCACAAAGTGTAACTAATCAAGCTTAAGAAAAAACAAAGCTAATCACTCAGAAAGAAGTTCTTAAAACCACTCAGAAAAAAGTTCTTAAAACCACTGGCAAACTTAACAATCCTATTGGAATTCTATGATGGCAAACATACCAATGCAGAAAATTTTGATTGGGATGATCAACAGCTAGTGGACTTTAAAAACAGAATGAGAAAATGGTCCAATGAACTGCTAGTGATTCAGAATATAAACATTCGGCGACATTACTTCCAAAAGAGTGGTAGGTCTAAATTGAGAGATATTTAAATGCATTGCTTAACCGACATAAGTCAGAAAGTGTATGAAGCTGTGACATATCTGTGATACATCGCAAAGCATAGTAAAACAGGAAGTAGTTTTGTAATTTCTAAAACCAGAATAGTGTACTGAACCAGAATACTGAAGAAGCTGTCTCTTCCAAGTTGATATGAACACTCTTCAGTGTGAAATTATCCTCAAACGTCAAAGAATAAATCAAAAGAGTCTCCAGATGAATGTACACTTTTGCACAGATTCTTCTATGATGTTACATCGGATAAAGGGCGATTTTAATAAATGGAAGCCATTGATCCAACATGGAGTAATGAAAATATGAGAGAAAACATCACCAAGTGCTGGAATTACTGTCTTGGAGATGAAAATCTGGTTAACATGCTGATCAGAGAAATGAAGACAAATCCATGAAAGGAATAACAAACTATGAATAGAACTATGATATAGTGATATGACCTAAATGGTTATTCTGAGTATTGATTCGTGGCCTAAACTTGCAGAATCAGGAAAAGAATTAAGAAAAATAAAAGTTGTTTGAGTGCTTCTGATATGTAGAATGCTGACTTTCTTTCAGACAAGAAACCAAACTATAAACCAAATGATTGGAGATTTGCTTAGAGTTAATAAGCACCTAGTAACAACTAGATCATTCAAAAAATAGGACTAGACTTTTCAGGACCAGTTACCAAACCTAATATGAAAAGATCTAGAGTTACCTTAAAATCATATATCACAATATTTATATGCATTAGTACAAACGAAGGCTATTCATTTAGAAATAGCATCAGATTTCTAGCACATCTTAGAAGATTTATTGCCATATGGTCCAAACAATCTATTGTTTGGAGTGATAACACTAGAAACTTCAAGGGACTGAAAAACGTTCTTAATAGCCTTCTTAGAATTTGCAGACTGGATCCTACTCAATGCTTTAGTTTTGAAGAAGGCATAATGTGGAATTTTATTCCTCCTTCTTTTTCATATTTTGGCAGATTATGGAAGGCTAGTATAAAATCAATGAAGAGAATTTTGATAAAGGTCGTGGAAACAACAATTTAAACTTTGAAGAGTTTTATACATTAATTACAAAAACAGGAGCTTATCTGAACTCTTGACCTCTACCACCTATTTCTTCTGATCTAATGGATAGACTTTGACTCGAGGTAATTTCTTAATACAACCTCCACTATTGTTGACACCAGAATCAAATGACACTGTACATATTTTGTCCTTCTAGATAGACTTTAATTTAGAAACTTAGAGCTAATTTCTAGAACTGTCAAAGTGTGATAAACCTCAACTATTTGCACACCCATTCAAAACGAAATCTGATATCCAACCTCAAAGTAGGACAGTTACTTCTGCTGAAGGATAAAAACAAGATTCCCATGAAATGGACACTAGCATACATTGAGGAGATCTTTCCTGGTTCAGATGGACTGGTATGAGTCGTGGTCATCAGAACATCAGATGGAATCTTTCATCGAGTGGTCTCCAATATCAGTCCACTCCCATTCCCAAATGATGTTGGACAACTGTTCAATGAGGGCTGGTTGAATAGACATTTTTTTCTGATTCTGAAAGGCAGTATGAAAACCAGTTGAAATGCACTATTTCAAGAATGCTAAATGGCAACATTGTGAACTTTGGAACTTACTTTTAATTTGTTTGATGCAGCTTGAATGTTGCTGATGGATGTTAAATAGATTCTAGATTAAATTAGTAAATTATAGTAATAACTTCCCTTTTAAACTAGACTGAATGTTGATTTCAACAGAAATACTGCTGTAGTAGAAATTTCGATGCAGCATTTAGATTCATGGTACAATTTGCTTATCGACATGGCACCATTATTGTCTACTGTCCCTCTATTACAGCATTTCATATTTTGTACCAGATTTCAAGCTCTACATTCTGAATACTGTTAAAAAATATAAAATAAATTACCAATATAAATTTAGATAAAAGATACTGCAACTTACTTTTGAGCTTTTTTCTTACTGAGTTAGATAATGTTTTGATTTCAGCCATCAGGCTTTCTAATTCTTGTTTTATTTCTGAAAATAAAAAAAAAAATAAATAAATAAATAAAAAAGGTTAAAATATATATTCCTTTTATAAATAGAGAATGAAATTCCCGAAGTGATTTTTAAAATATGATATAGATAGTACTTCACAAATACTTATGATGATGAAAAGTATCACATTGTAGAAAAAATATGTCGAAGGTAACATGTAATTTGTTCCTAAATCCAAATACTTGCTGTTTCCAACTCTACTTATCTGAATATATAGCCAGATCAGGCATTTGGCCAAGATGCAAGGGCCTTGAGCATCTTATTAATGACAGCATAAGTTTGCCCAGTTGCAGCCCTATTTTGATGGAGTGAGGAATGGGTC
>KK121482.1:77918-88740 GCA_000611955.2 Stegodyphus mimosarum | reverse complement strand
CCCTCTTTCCCTGCCACTAACCTCTTGAGTGAACTTTTGGCTTGACAGTATTTTAAGTGCCTTTATATCATAACAATACTACACACTTATTAACATTCTTGCCTTCTATTTAGATAGTTTAAAATTAAAAGCAAGAATTATATTTTTGCTCATATTACTTACACATCAATCAACTAATAAATCAATAATAAATATATGCAAAGCTTACAGATATTGCTTAGCAAATGAAATGCTGAAAAATGTTACACATCAATCAACAAACAATGATGTGTAACTGAAAAATGTTAATCAATGATGTGTAACTGAAAAATGTTACACATCAATTACTTACACATCAATCAACTAATAAATCAATAATAAATATATGCAAAGCTTACAGATATTGCTTAGCAAATGAAATGCTGAAAAATGTTACATAAACCATAAATACGCAATTAAATATTTGCTATTAGAATTGGATTAAGATCAATGGTGTGACATCAGCAGAACTAGTAGAAAGACTAGACTAGTCCCCTAACATTTTGAGAATTAACACTTTCAAGTATATTTCGACTTAACAATCAAAAATATCTAAAGGAACACCATTTTACCGCCTTAAAAACCGAGTGCCATCTGAGTTTAGTCAGGTTTTCAGGTGACAGGGAGGAGCTCGAGTTGCATGGGTTCTATATGAGTAAGAACTAGAAGGTTTTTGCTTGTTCCCATAGCTGCTTTAGACTTGATGCAAATAACTGGCACTGGGTTAGAAGTAATTCTAATTTTTTCATGATTCTTACAAGCTCATCGAATTTAACTTTTAGAATTATATTTTAGTTCACAGGTTCCCAACCTTTTTCCAGCATTGGCCTTATTAAGAAAAAAAAAGAAGGGGAAAAAAAACTTCTTCACCAACCCCCACACATTTATCTCTACAATGTATAGCATACAACATAACCATAATACAAACTGTACATAAATAACTTGAAGATACCAACTAGACTAAGAATATCAATAAAAGTTTTCAGAAATTATTTGTTGCATTTATCTTTTATTAATTTTACAAATATAATCAAATTTTCAGAAACAAAATCACTGATTCAAGTAACACAAAAATTTTATTTTAATTAATGAGATGGAAGTGCTTGATGTATCAATGCAGTTTTTTCAACACTTAATATAACATCACTTAACTTAATTCTTACATCGCTTCACTCAAAAATATACAACCTATTTTCCATAGTAAATTACTGTTTTGATTTAAGCCTGCTTCTACTAGGTAAGAAGAGGGATAACTCAATAACACTGGTTCAGAAACACATTTTATTTTATGACATTTCTCTCAAGTGATTTTTAAATTCTGAAATTTAGTGTACTTTTGAATAAGACTTGTGCTTGAACATACTTTTTCGGCGCAACCAATTCTTCTTACATCATAATATTAAAAGCCGATATACCACAGTTCAGCAGTCCTATAAGCCACGCTGGTGCATTCAAATTTTCAATGTTTGGAAGCAAACATTAAAATCTTTTAGTGTATTATTTATAGTTACTACACATATGCAAATTGGAAGTAGAAATTAAATGTAAAGATTTAATTTCCCAAATTTTGCATACTCATATGCATATCAAGAATTCCCCTACATGATATAAATTAATTTAAATTATTTGGAAAGAAAAACTTTATTTGAATGCCAAAATACTTTTAGAACAAAACATAAGTATTGAATCATATGCATAGTAAGGATGAAAAACGATGTCTGAGTGATTGGAAGAAGAATGAAATAAGCTAATTCCCCCTGAAGAGACAATATTATTTTGGTTTCCTTTCAGTTGCTCATTTTTAAGTAATTTTTTTAATATGGCTTTTATTATCGTTAACAATTTTTGTCACAATTTTATGCACATCCGCTACTATTGGCCATTCCTGATTAAGCAATTTTTTCATGCCAATTTAACTTTTACTATTTGTAAAAATTTTTCTTAAACATTTTAAAATTTAAAAATTATTTAATATTATTTAAAATTTATGAATTTGTAAATTGGAATTAATTTAGACTTTAAATTGTAATTCTTTTATTTTATTAGCTTTCTTAATTTTATTTGAAATATAAGAATTTCAACAGGAGTATTTCTTTTTAATTATAATTCAGTTTAATTAAATCACTGCATCCCAGGCACATGATTCATTATGGTCCTTACTTACATTTGATTATTTGTTAATATACATATAAAAAAAATCAGAATGAAAAAGAATAAAATTCGATATTAAAAATTTTGAAGGTCCAACCTAATTTCTCTGGGCTACATTATAAACTGGTAGAATACAACTAAAGAAAATTACAAAATTTGAATCAAATAATGTCCACTCGAAAGAGTAAAATCATATAAAATGCAGGGAATTTGTACATAACAAACCAAAATTTTACATTATTAATGAATCAATTTAACTGCAAGATTGAAAAATAAATTGTTAAATCAATGCATTTATTACTAGGGCTGGCTCATTTATGTAAAGTATAAAATTTTTGTGAATTTAAAAAATTTTGGTTAGAGTAGAATTAAGGGTGCCCCTTGGATTATCACTAAGTTGTTGTTTCATTTATCATAACCTGAGTAGTTAAATGCTATGGAAACCTTATTATGATGTAATTGGTGAATTTGAATGATGGGAAAAGATTTGGAAAGGCTTGTTTGTATGTCGGATTTTAAATAAGAAGTACATTGTTTTTTTTGTGGTTTACATAGTAAAATGGCTGAATGAAGTAAGATTAATTTGAAGTTTCTGTACTATATGGAATGAAAGGGAAAAAAGCATTAATTGACTGGTGTGTAAATGAAGGTTTACTTAGCAGCCATTATAAGTGTCCTGTTTGTAGGAAGGAAATGCATATGGTCAAACATCAGAGGATATTTTTGACCTATTCTTGTGAATTTATGTGGCTATGCCAGTATACAGATTCTAGTTCAGATAATTTTAGGAAATTTTTGGATGCTGTTAAGGAATTTTGTTTGTTTGAAGACACAAAATTTGTAAATAAGATAAGGGGATATTTCCTTTGTGTAGTGCTAAGATGAATTTCCTTTTTTATGTTATTTCACTGTTTTATTTAAAATGTAGTTTATTGAGATTATACATTTTTTGTTGGCTGCTCCTTTGACTTTTGTGAATATAGATTGATATGTACATCGACAAAGTCAAGGGAGTGCATGATTTCTAAAGTTTGTGCAATTCTCTGATGTTTTTTCAGGTGAAAATAGGTTGATGTGTATATGGATACCGGGTTTGTGCAATTCTTCGACTTGTTATTTTGGATTTGTGCAACGGCGATTCTTAGCACAAAAATCGCCACTACACAAAGCCAAAATAACAAGTCAAAGAATTTCACAAACTCGATGTTCATGTACCGCCAAAAAATGCCAATTATCGCCAAGGAGCACCCATAAATATATTTTAACCAAAATTTTTTGCCAAAGAAAATTAAAAATTTCTGGTAATCTTGTAAAGAACGGGGAAAATATGAAAATGAAAACAAACTATTGAAAAAGAAACAAACTTACCCTTCCAAAAACTTACATGTTAGCAGTATGTCTCAACTGCTAAAATTATAGAAGCCTACAAGTTTGTCAGAATTTTGAATGAACCTTGAAAAAGGGGAAACCAGAAAATAATAAAAAAAAATTTTCCACTATCGAATAGCAAAAGATGTAAAACCATTAAAAAAGGCCACATTTTCTTGGTGTAAAGCAATTGGTGGCTAAACTGGAACGAGGAGGCAGTATGTTCACTAGGAAGAGGCAACAACTGACAACATGGCATCATTTTTAGATGCTTGTCTTAAGAGAAACCATCCAAGATGGCAATTCATTAAACAATCGTTGCCTGAAAAAAGGTAACTAAAAGTAAAACTAACCAATCATGGGTTTTGATTCACATTTGCACCTATGCAGTATAAATTCTGCTTCATTTCCTTTTTTCCAGACTTCTGCCATGCAAACATATCTGCATCGCTTATGCTTCCCTGCCTGAAATGGCATCACATCTTTTTACCTGTGCATATAAGAAATTATCGTAATTGCTATGATTAAAGAGTATATTATCTACAAGGAATTATTCTATTGTGCTTGCAAATCTACAAATAAAGATAATAATTAGCTGAATTTAGTTTTGTATCAACTCTTTTCTCTTGCCTTACCACTCAGTCATGGTGACTGTGCTTTGAAATTATGACATATATATATATGCATATATTTCGATAGCACAGTTTTTATTTTAAGCATTCACAGAATTAAGCTATGTATTATAATATAAATTTGGGAATACCCGTATTCTCTCACATAGAAATTCTTTTGAAAGTGAGTCATGCCCATCATGTACACTGTATGTATCTTTTGGGTATGTGTTACTAATTTGCTTAGTTGTTTTCAGAAGTAATTATTATGAAATTATATTTCAATCCTAAACTATGTTTGAAAATAAGAAAAAAACTTTTAGAAGAAAATTTATTTCTTTGGAGATTAATATATAAATTTTGAATTGTTTGCTAAAAGGAGAAAAGGCACCTCGAGTTGCACAATACCTAAATTTAAATGAGGCAACAGTGAAAACCACTAAAAAAAAGTATTTTATTTAAAAAGTTTTTTTTAAAGGTTTTAGAAATGCATCCCACTATTTTGTATTGGTTTATAGTCTTGTACAACACAGTATTTTCTGTGAACCTATCTATTTCATTATAGGAAGGATAACAGTACTGTATATGAGATAAGTAATAGCAAATATAATTCATGAAAATAAAGACGAATAAAATCAAAAAACTATACTTTCATCTGTAGACGGTGCTGATAGTATAAAACTATGTTTCTTTTTCACTTCTTCAACAGTAGCAACAATTTTGTCAAGATTCTGTGCTATTGATTCCACCTGAAAATAATTTGTAACTAATAATATTTTCTGGAATGGAATATGAATATATATATATAACTTACTAATTTAAAGAAATATAAGGACTGATTTTTAGATACTATAAAAACCTTTTATGTAATAAATTTGAAACTCATTTATACTTCAAAGATATTCTTTGTAATGTCAAAACCATCTAAATGAATTAAGAGAAGAACTAGTAACATTAATTTATTTTCAAAAGAGCTGAACTTTTAAAGTAGATATTGTTTTCTAACATTAAAATTTATTGTTGTAGCTCACATACTGAAATTATTTTATGCTTGTTTACATTAACATATTAAATTTTCATAGAACTAAATTTGTCTAGAAAGCACCATGCTGCTAACAGTAGTAATACTTTACCATCTCCCTTTAATTTTAACTGGAACTCTTACTGCTTTTACCATATATTTCTGTATATAAGGGAATTTTTTGAACTCTTTCTAAGGCTAAATTATAGGGTCACCTTTTATACAGATCTGATAATATCGCAAAAATTGTAGGCACTTTTCCATTAACCAGGCACAAGACATAAATTGCTAAATATCACACTTCTTTATTTGTTAATTTATACTTAAGTTTATGAACAAAAGTTAATTTTAAACGAAATCAGTTACTCATTTTATGAAAATGAATTGTTTAATTTTTGAAACTGCTTATAATGACGGTTTGTTGCATTGTTGAATGAAAAGTAAGTAATGAAAGATCTGATGTTGACAATCTGAAAATCTGCTGTTGATGTATCTGGCATTCTCAACTCTCATACTTGTTTTTCATTTACAAAGAATGTCAAGCAGCCATACTATTGTTAGAATTGACAAGCACGATCATTTGTAGTTTGAAATTTCCCACGCATGAATTTTTCCTTCCACTCATCTTTCAGGAAGGGGACAGGGAATGGCACAGAAAATAAAACTAACATAGAAACCACAGACTGCATGCAAAATGGCAAATGAAGGGAATAAATATGCTAGCTTCAGATAGGGATACCAGAGTTTAAAATTTTCTTGCTAGCATTTGATGTTTTACTTTGCAGCAATCTGATTGCAAATACTCCATTTTGTCTCCATTCTGTCAACATTTTTGTCCTCATGACATGTTTGAACATCATGGGAATTTTTTGTTTCCTTTCAACTTATATACAGTTTTGAATTTTGGATAAATTTTTAAAGAAAAAACTTACTCTTAGCTAATACGCAGATCGGCTTATATACAGAAATATATGGTACTTCGCCATAAACTTTCCAAAGTCACTACCTGAAAATGGATGGTAATGTGCTTAGAGCGGAGATTCTCAACCGGTGGTATGCATATCACTGGTGGTACACAAGAGAAAAATAAGTGGTATGCAAAGAAACAAAGTATTTTTAACTATTAAATTCAAAAATCTCATGAAGAAAAAGAACAATTGATAGAAATGTCCTGTGATCGAACTCTAATTGAAGATTTCAAAAATAATGCACTCATTAGCTGAACCCCCCCCCTCCCAAAAAAAATTCTTTTTAAAGCATTTCAAATAATGCTATTAAATTTTTACTGACTTTTTGCCTTTTGTTATTTTGCACAACCTATTTGTGTGGGAAAAAAATGTCTTGAACGTTATATTTGAAAAATTAATATGGGACAAAACTAAAATTGGATCATAACTTACGGTTAAAACTATGTGAAATAAGATCAGACATAAAGAAATTGATATCACTTAAATAGGTTGAAATTTCACATTAAATTTATAATTAAAGTATTGGGTCCCCACCTTTTTGTCCCTAAGAGCACATTCTAGAATATCTGTTGGATGGCGGGCACCATTTACTTTTTCAAGCTGAATTTATAGTTGAATAGAGTTCATAATACATGCACATAAAAAAACAGATCAGTTACATTTCGCTTTGTGCTGGTTTCTGTATTGGATGCAATTTCTATTTCATTAAAAATGAGAAAAATTTTATTGAAAACTAAAACATTTTTACTGTGATCACACAGCGGCAGGCACATGTTAAACGATAGGCGGGCACCATGGTGCCCGTAGGCAGAGTTGGGAACCACTGACTTAAATTCAGATAATTAAAATGGTAACCAATTTTTAATCTAATATTTTTCGTGTGTGCACATTTAATACAAATAGCCAATAGCTCGAGCAAATGGCAAAATATATTTATTTTTAATATTTCTATTGAGAAATGGAAAAATAATGATTGTAAAATGTAGTGGTGGTACAAAAGTTTTTCAGTTTTTGTTTAGATGGTACACATTAGTCAAATGGCTGAGAACTGCTGGCTTAGAGCATTAATCTCAAACTTGAGGCCCACAGGATGCATGCAACTCCCAAAGCAATTTTATGTGGCCCATGAATATATTTCAATTATATAATTGTTGAAAATATGGTGTTGCAAAGATTTAGAGATTTTAATCATTTGCTTTATTGTCTATTTCATGTTTTGTAAAACTTAAAGAAATTTTGATTAAAAAATTCAACATTTTTAAAGTGAGCAGTGGCAACACTATAGCGAATAAAACATTTTTATCTCCAGTGCACAAGACTGTCTACTGGAAATTCTAAAGATATGTTGTTTTTAAATATTTTTAGCACAATGTGACATTAGCCCAAATGGTCTTGAAATG
The DNA here is from genome assembly GCA_000611955.2 of Stegodyphus mimosarum. Taxonomy (NCBI): domain Eukaryota; kingdom Metazoa; phylum Arthropoda; class Arachnida; order Araneae; family Eresidae; genus Stegodyphus; species Stegodyphus mimosarum. The sequence goes on along the minus strand of KK121482.1, from coordinate 81,203 downwards.
TGTATGCGTCTGTTGGTGGGGGGGGAAGTTATACAAAATCTGAAAGCTTTTTTTTTTTTTTTTAATTATTTCATTCTGACTACTAAAGCACTGACATTTCTAATGGTTAGAATTCAAAACAACTAAATTTGAATCGTTATGCCCCAGAGAAAAATCACCTAAAGACTTTGTTACCCCTGAGAATTTACATCAATGCCAGATATTTATCATGGAAGATGACTTTTTAAAAATGACACTGTAATAAGTCAACAATTTTGTGATGAACAGAAATGATTATTTTTATAAATCTGATTATAGAAATATTACCTCCATGAAGAATTCTGAGAGAAATGGCTCAGTAGAATCCATGTTGATTGTAATTTCATTGTTGGCTTCATAACTTTCGTTCAAAGCCTGGAAAGAAATAAATAAAAATGAGAATTTCATAACACATTATCAAAAATAATAACAACGAAAATTAATTACAATTTATTTAAGCTTAAAAGTTATAATTTTGAAGTAAGGTGACACAGTTCTCAAATTGTTGGAAATGATAACTTAGTAAAAATTTGAAAACCACAAAGCACACAAGTTTCGAAAAACAAAATATCAGAATAATATATTGCATCTAAACACATTTCCTTAAAATATCTATCAGTGCCTCCTCTGTTATTTTTTTAAACTATTTAATTCTTGGCAAATTATTGCAGAAATCCGATCAATGAATAAGTGCCTAAAATCAAACAACTTTCATTGGATTATTCAGTACTGCTATTTGGTGCAATAATCCTTTAATAAAGCTAATTTTAAAATGACGGCTAGCTAAGATATTTAACTAATACTGTTATCTATGAAAGGTATCTACCTAACATTATTTGGTAAATCTTAGCTACAAAACTTAAATTTAAAATGCATAACTTTTTTTTTTTTTTTTTTTAAAGATAGACACCACTACATCTTTTCTCAGCAGTATATATTACTATTTAATTGATAAATACTGTAGCACATTGTTGAATATTATAAAACCAACTTCCCTAAGTAACAAATAAATACATTTTATGAAACTAAATTTCAAAGTAAATAATACAAGGCAAAATTTTAGCCAATCAAAGTATCATTTTTAACACATACTGCAACATATAGATTAAAGAAAAACAAAACTATAAATATTAAGAGTTTTATCTAAATGATAAAAATTTAGTGTTCATTAAAAGTCCTAATAATTTGAAAACACTGTATTCCTTCGATACAGTGTTTTCAAATGATATATGCACATTTATAAAAAATACAATCTTTGTAAAATATAAAAGCAATTTCACTCTAGGAATCTTCTTTAATTTGTGGAAAAAATTCATTTTGCGAACAAAATTATTTATAAATAAATTAAAGCAGAATCTTTAATTCGGATCATAATATGAATCAAGATTCATTTTAAATCTAATCATCAGAAAATTACAAAAAAGGACGGGGCGATCTTAAAGTTAGTGAAAAAAAAAGCGGGGGAAACCTAGCGCATGTTTTTTTTCTTTTCATTTAAATGGAGAAATTATTACGGTATATAAAGAGTATTTCTATGCACCATAAAATTCCTTAAGTATTATGTACTTACTATAATTTATGTACTACGGAAACATATTATAATAGGTAAGAAGTAATATAATTCCTGAAAAATATATAAATTACTTAAAATTTTACGCACGCTATTTTTTCAAAGGCAACATTTATAAATACAAAATTTAGTCACATTTGAAGAATACCAAATTGATATGTATAAAAATATCATATTAACGAATCTTTAGACTGAAAATTAAAAAATAAATAAATAAAAAAGAAGAACTCTGCATTTCTTAACACAATTTATTCCTTTTCCATGTTGCTTAAATTATAAAGATGTGTAACTTACAGCTTTCAAGGCTCCTAGTTTGTCATTAATCATTTTGACTTATTTTTATAAAAAACTTAATTTTAAATATAAAAACACCTTGTACTTTAAAATAAACTACATGAAATTCATTAACGGACAATAAATATCAGTCAAAAACTCATTTTGACATTGACATCTCATTGCTAGAACAGCAACAGGTTACAACAAACAGTCACACTAACAGAAAAGCAACAGGTAAAGCGCTTTAGCCCGAAAGTGTTGCGAGTATTTTCGCTTGAAACGAGGGCGCGGTGTGAATTCAAACAGGAAACAGGAAAAATTATTATTTTTATTTCGTGAATAATAGAAATTTCATAATAATAGAATAATTTCACGAATAATAAGTAGTACAAGTGCTACAATAATAAACTGAAATCTTTCGCATTGACTTGATTGCTAAAGTGCTAATTTCCTTCACATATTCTTTTCCGCTATTTTACAAATTCAAACCTATTTGTATTTCCTTGTACGAAGTGCTATAATACATAAAAAAATTTCGGGTTTCAGATTTCAAGGAAAATAGTCATTTGACAGTTTCCGAAGCCAGTTTGACTATTTTTTTGCGTGATGTTTGTACATACGGACAGAATAAGACTCATTATGGCAAAATATAATGTAAAAGGGATTCAAAACGGATTTTTCCAAGATATTTGTACATACATGTACATAGGTATACGTGGGTACGTACAAAGACATCTGCATAGGTACACAAGCGTACGTAGGCGTAGAAGATTAAAATTTTGTATATAGACCGCTATAACATTTGTTTGTGCACCTGTCTTTCTTTATTGCAGTCGCCAGTACTCAAATGTGTATTATATATATGTCACGCAAAATATAATAAAGGGAATCTACGTTTGAAGTTGATTCACTATTATAATATGATATGATTACATTTCATTAGAAATAAACGACATGAAAAAATCAAAAAAACAGAAGCAGAATCACAAACTACAAAAAATTGGGGAGGAGAAGGCAAAATATACCAAAACGAAAAATGAAATTTATTTCTTTCCCTCCATCGCCATCAGAGGGTTGGGGAAATGGAAGAAATAAATAAATAAACCAACCTGTTTCTGAACCGACAAAGCCGCAAATTAAAGTTTGAAATTTTAAATTTAAAAATAATCTTAGAAGAACAATAACCCCAATTTTTCAATTCAAAATTGGAAATAACAGAACTATATGCACATTTCGAAAACATACAGGCATAAAAGTAAAAAAAACTTAAAAATCTAATAAAAAATTCTTAATATGAGTGGACGAATTCAAAAATATGTAAAGCTGAAATAATACAACGCGTGCAAAAATAAAGAAATAAATCAAAATTGGATCTAAAAGAAAATTATAAAAAAATATAAAATAAAAAATGAAATAGTGGA
>KK121482.1:50223-77867 GCA_000611955.2 Stegodyphus mimosarum | reverse complement strand
TTTTTTTTTTTTTTTTTTTTTTCAGTTATTGCATTCCGTTACTTATCATTTACCCTCGTCTAGAAATGGCAACGGTTTTTGATTAAGTGAGGGAAGTGAGCACTGCGTATATCTGATACGGTGAAGATATAACGATTTACGAACAGGTATTCTAACCTTTTATCATCCGTTTCGAATATTCTCCCATTTCAAGGTTATTAATGATTTTTTACATTAGAAGTTCTAGGAATTGTAAAAGAAATGTTATTTTAATATTTGAATATGCTGAAATGTATATTTCGAATTTGCCGGTATCGTTGTCAGATGCCGGTGTAAGCCTAACGTGTATTTGCAGTACTTTAACGTACATGCATATTATTTATTTTAAAATTCAATATTGTGAAAGTAACTAAAACAATGATTAAAGATTAAATGCAAGAATACTGTATCTAGTGTATTCTTGCATTTAATCTTATATCCATTATCGTCTTACTTGCTACGGTATTAATTTTTTTTTTTCTTTCCGTAGCATGCAAGCAGACCAAGGAGACAATATACCAACGTTTAAAGTAAGTATTTTTACTTTCGCTCTGTTATTTATACATTAGAAATGCTATGTGAATATGATTTATTCCGTAATTTAGACTTTTTTTGTTTCTGACATTGTAAAGATTAAAAAACAAAGTAATAAAAGATTGTTAAATTTTAACTCTCGACATTAAAAACAAGTATAATTTTTTAGTAGCGATTTCAATTTCTGTTGAATTTTCATCAAAATTAAGAGAAAAGCTTAAAAGATAAGACGCTTTTTTGTTGAGAAAATTTGAAGAATCTATTATCTGCCTTGTTCTTACCCAGAGCAGGTAAGTTTCTGCCTAAGTGGGCATAACCAATACAACGGAAATTATTTAGCAACTGTAATTCGCGGAAACGTGTTTGTTGTTCAGTAAGTGGTACGGAAAAACTTTGTTGTGTAGTTTAATGCAAATGCAAGTTTTTCCTTATTCCACGGATTAGTTTATAGGAAAAACTAATTTCGCTGCTCTAAAAATTTCATACTTTATTACGAATAAATAAATAACCTAAAACAGTGGTCCATAACAATCCTTGTTTCAGAGAAATTTGCATACAGTCATGTAAGTAATATTTTAATGAAGATTTGGTACTAGGAAGTTTTCGTATATGTAACCAAATCAATTTCCGGTAAGAAGCATTCCATAAAGACAACCTTCCTGCTAGGCTGGTAGTTTTCATATCGCAGCAATTGGTCAAATGGCTATCTTCAAAGGTGGATAGCCTAATAAAAATGATTTATAAAATTCAATTTTAAATTACGTATCAAATCTTCACTTATATTGGTTACAGTGTACAATTTTTTTATCCCTAAAATGTGTAAATAAGAATCTTATGCAAAATAAAAATCATGAAAACTCATGCAATCGTCTTGAACTTGGGTCAGTTTATCAGTATCGGTCACAATATAGAATTAAAAGATTTATACCTCATAGACTTAAAGGTAATACACACATTAAAGAAAATACTAGTAATGATACAGTCATAATGGATTTTACTCCATCTAGAATCGCTAGGCATGGAACCGTGGAATGAGTATGTCCACCATTCATCAGTCAATAGTTTTCTTTGCCACATGCTCGATCGTCATCAGAATTTTTGCTGATCGTTTGCTTCCTGTGAATGCAGTAATCTTGAGATATACCACTGCAGTTAAGCATCTTATATCGGACAACTTCTTTAATTGAATGAAAATAATTCTATCCATTCATAGTTAAAAAATTTGGAAAAGATACCATGGATATAAGGCAAAATAATATTGAAGGATAGATTAACGTCCACATGTGAACAATGGGTGTGAGGCTACAGTATGTGAAGTTATGAACAACAATATAAAGTCCTATAACAACATAAGAGGAATGGTTGGTACTTCTGAACAAGCAAATCTGTTGGATTGCCAGATTTGAGCTATTAGTGCAGTTGTTGGTAGAGTTTACATTTACCAGGTTCTTTGTGGAAGTACTTCCTAGTCCCCCCCCATTTTTTTAAATTTTTTTTTGGAGTCTGGAATCAAATATATCCACCCCTCCCCAAAATCCAGTTAGCTACCTTTGAAAACTGCTTAAGCATTTATAAAACATTAAAATTATTGGAATACAGCAATACAAAAAAACTGAAAATACTTCTGCTCTTTTAAAAGTACATAATCCAAAAAATCTGCTAATTCATTGTGGCTTGGAAATTTAAAATGTACAAATCTATTTGACAGTGTGGTGCTGTTTTGGAAATTTTGAAACTTTGTCAGTTTGCCATTTATGATCTAATTGATTGGATAAATTTCCATTTGTGATCAAAAATTGGGTTTCTAAGCTTTTCCCCCACTCATTATTTAGAGTTAGCTATGTTTTTTTACTGTTATGCTTTTCCAGATGAGTAGATTCATATATAGCTTCTGAAGAAAAATTGACAGTTCAAATTTGAAAGACCTTCCTTGTTAGCATTTTGATCATATTTATATATATAAGGTGGATGCTTAACTAAAATTAAGTATTTGAACTGTTAAAGAACTTTCCTGTTGCTACTTCAAAGGTCTAGAAATTTTTTTGTCATAACAGTTTTATATATTCGGCTTGCTGCCTTAATGTTTTTGTCAATCATGTTCTAGTATCTTTGTAAGTAAATCTGTTAAGTTATTAGGTATTTCCATGTGAAAAATTAAGCTTGCTTGCATCATATTTTTGCTGCTAAATGCCATCACTAAACTTTCACTAATGTTTTTCGGTAAAGTGCAGAAGCGTCCACTTTGGCGCTTTTTTTTACTAGAGTAAGAATTGCATTTTTGTCAATGTCTTTTGACTTTTTAAGTGAAAATATATCGATGTGTACATGGACAAAGTCAAGGGAGTGTGCAGTGCCGAGTTTGTGCAATTCTTGGGTGTTTTTTTAAGTGAAAATTGTCGATGTGTACATGGATACCCATCTTAAAATCACGCTAAGCAGTGGGGGATTCTGCACTTTCCCCATGTTCCTTTTGTCAGTAAAATTTAGTAGTTAGTATGAAAAGAAATGGGTTAGCAGGAGTGAGGGCAAGAGTAAACTGGTAGATTGAGAGCTCTGTGAGAGTATAAAAGCTTAACATACTCTTTGGGGCGACTGTTAATATCTGAAACTTCAGGTATTTGAAAAACATTTTTGTTTATTTTTGCTGATTCTGTAAAATATGCAAGGATTATTTATCTGGCTGAATGCAGGTAAAATTTCTTGGTAAAAATATATTTATTGGTATATATTCAATTTTTGTGTCAAATCACTGCTACACAAAAACAAAATAAGTCGAAGAATTGCACAAACTTGGTATTGTGCACTCCCTTGTGTTTGTACATGTACACATCGATGTATTTTCACTTAAAAAATCAAAGGAGCAGCCAATTCTACACTAGAGTCAAACAAAAAAATACGATCTCAGTAAACTATATTTTAAATCAAACTAAGAAATAACATAAAGGAAATTCATCATACCATGTAAGCACTATACAAAGGAAATATCTACCTATCTTATTTAGAAATTTCTGTCTTTAATCTGTGGCATGCTGAATTCCTTAGCGACATCCAAAAAAATTTCCTCGAACCATGTTCCCTTTCTAATAGAATGTTTTATACAGTGAGCGTTTGAACCTTTCTTGTGACAAACCTGTTTAAAGCCATCTAAATGGTCTTTACGTTTGATTATACACATTTCGTTTGTTTAAACAAGACACTCATAATTCCGTTGGATGTGAAGGTTTTCTTCTGTCCTTCTCTTGTTCTATACCACAAAATCCCCTTTTTACCGTCAGCCATTTTGCAATGCAAAGCACACAGTACGCAGCATACTTACTAACATCCAACATACAAAGAAGCCCTTACCAATCATTTCCGGTCAATCAAATTTACTGAAAGTCACTCAACCAATTATGTCATAATAGGGTTTCCATAACATTCAACTACTCAGGTTACCATAAATGAAACTACAACTTTGATAATCCGAGGGGTACCCTTAAATATCGGCTAACCACATTCTTTTTTTCATTAAAAGATTAAAGTGTTTAAATTTTCAAAAATATAAGGAAATGAACAAACATAATATGGGTACTTTCTTGTTAAAATAGGCAGGTTGGCCATTTTCTGTATTAATATATTAGTAATACTTGTTAATATTTGGTAGATTTTACTATTGAATGCCTTTTTCTTGCAATTCTTTTTTGATGCCAAACTTGGTACCAGATGTCAACTTCAAGATGGCCGCTATACAAAACCAAAACAAGTCGAAGAATTGCACAAACTTCCTTCCATTTACACATCGATCTATTTTCACTTGAAAAAAAAATCAGACTTGCACAATGTCCTAACTTTGCCCATGTACATATCTGTTTTCACTTAAACAAATCGGGAAGCTAAAATAATGTTAAAACTTATCACGGTAAGCAGAAGTGGGGTTTCATCACCAAAATTGAACAAAATCTGTTTCTAATTCAGGGGGCCCCAATTCTGCGCTAGAGCCTAAAATTTTAAATGCTTGATTGTTTTTAGCGAATTGTTGCTATTTTCTGCCGGTAACTGAAGCACTTCGTACTGCCGATAGTGCAGAAAGTCAGCCGTGTGTGCAGGTGAAAGTTTTATTGCAATGCCTTGTTTCATGTATGTTAAGTCATATATTATTGTAATAGATGAGACTAGTTAAATATTTGTTTTCTGCATATTTAGTGAAAGGTACATAAAATTTCTAAAACTTGTTTTAGTATATCAGATATCTATGCTTGGAATGTAAGATAATTAACCTTTTTAACATTTTAAAAAATTCACATTTTTGTGCCTTTAATGCAAATAAATTGCTATTCTTAGTCTTACTTAAGTTACTAAATAGATTTAAATGCCACTTAAAATCTACATATTACTTGTAAGCCAAAATTTCCACTGTGTCTAGCAAGACACCACTGTTATTAATTTAATGTACTTTGTAATTTTATTCTAATAATTTCTCTAATTTTTTCTTTGTCATACATATCGGATTAGTTTTCAAAGGATCTTGCATTAATAATAAATCAGTGTAGAGTCAACAAATTGAATGTATTTTTTATTCCAGTGTGTGCTTGTGGGAGATGGTGGTACGGGAAAAACTACATTTGTGAAGAGGCATTTAACTGGAGAATTTGAGAAAAAATATGTTGGTAAGTGGTTTTTCATGTATTTATGCTTTTGTATATATTTTAATGGTGCTTCCTTTATGGCAGTATTATTAAATCAGCAATGCAAACCATCCTCAAATGGCCAGTCCTAACGGATGGTTATCTATAGTTTGTGACATTCTAGTGGTGTTTTTATTGTTATTTATTCACAACCACTCTCAATTCTCTCATAACGGAAGTTCTAGTTCTGAATATTCCACACATTAAAGTATTTAAAAAAATGTTCGATTAACCAAGCTAAGAAAGGAAGTTGTTGTATTCTGATGCATTTTACTTTGCATTTGAATGTGCAAAAATGACCATTTAAACAGCTCGTCAATAAAAGCATTTGGAGGTGTAATGTGAAAAGTTACCAAGTGAATAAAAAAGCATGCTTTGTTTGTTCCTCTTTCTCCCACTATTGTTTTAGTCTTAGGCAGAGGAACTGAAGTCTGTTAAGTACGAGCAATTCAGCCTGCAAAAATATAGCTATTTTACTGGATAGAAGTGCATTTTCTACATGAAATCCAACAACCAAACGAGCAGTATAGGTGTATCTAAAATTCTTGCTGACTGGCAGAATAAAAATCAGGTATTCTCATTTTGAAGAGATGGCAGATTGTTTTGGATTTCATGTGGTGAATGTGCTTGGGATGAGAAAATATCTAACCTTGAAAACATGGGAGCCGCATATGTGAGAAGTAAGCCTTACTTAAACTTATTGATAATCCTGGTGCTAACTTGCTGCTTAAAAAAAAAACAAAAGCCCTAATAATGAAGAAGTGCTCTTTAAACTTAAGCTTCGATTTTTTAAATATTTCAAGAGGCAAGAGATGTAAAAAATGTGTAATGATCTGGCTGGGCATTCAGAATCCGAACCTCCTGATTGCTAGCCTGATGGATTCTGCTAACATAACAAAGGCATGCAGTGAGGAGGCAGAAAGTATCTTACAAGTACATGGTACCTTACTAAATTTATGCACATTAACTATTAATTAGTAATAATTATATTATTACTGTTTTAACCTTTAAACTCAAGAGGTGGGGGTCTGTATGACTGTGCCAATATTCTAGAACTGTGAAATTGCTTATAAGTTATATAGTTCTTCCTCTCCTTTATACTACTTTTAAGTTGACATAAAATATAATTATTCCTAAATTTTTATTAAACTCTACCCATTAGTTCTTAAATAATTTTTAAAATTTTGGGCCACAGTCATATAGACCTCACCTTTGTATTTGTTGCTTTCTTGTACAAAGGGGAGATGGCTTTATTACTACTTGGGTCATTTCAGCCACTGGCCTGATAAGAGGTAGGGCCAAATTGAAAAATGATTTTTTGATGGAGATATCAGAATTAGTGAAAGCACATAGGGAATGAAGGCTTCAAAAGCCAACTATGAACCAAGAAATAAAAATGTGTATTCAGAGAGTTTCCAGTGGAGTTAGGAGTACCACTAGGAGTTTCCAGTGGAATCTTTTCTAACCCAGATGTAACTGATACCCTTAAAAAGTGTAAAACAAGCTCTTTGTCCTCCTAGATTGAGGTTCCGTACCTTTTCATATGTGATTTAAAAATTAATTTTTAATGCATTAATTTTAAATTCTAAAAAGAAATAATTCAATATAGTACATAAAGTGTAGTAATGCTTATAATAATAACAATAGTACATTACAGTACAAAGTGCGAGATCTGGATGTCCAATATCCGGAATGATCTAGAAAGCTGCAAAAAATTTGTTTTTGTTGTATGCTTTACACATGTGCATTTGATTTTTTCCTCCTATAAGAAAACACATAGAGAGCCCTGATTCTTAATTTCACTTAGGCACTAAATAAAATACCTCATTCTTAAAGAGACGATCATATTAGCATAAATCTGCCTCCGTAGTTGTGTATCTGCTTGCCGTACATCTCGAACCAAAATATTCTACCTAGATACATCATTGATTTTACACCTGGTATTTTATTACTTCTGGCACCAACCTGGTGAATTATTATTTATTATATTTTGCTTTCATCACTGCATGTTTATCAACATATAACAGCTTGAGTAATGACTCATGCAGTGATGCCTAAACATTTTTTCTATTAGCAGTTGTATAACAGAGTATGGCAACCCTTTATGCTGACATTATGCTTGGCGATGATTACAGATTTACACATGCTAAGAAATGCTGACAAGAAAAAATTTAACAAGAATGTGTTTTCATATGCTAAAAACAGAATTTGTTAATGAAGCTCATAGGCCAAAAGATTACATTTAGTGCTATTTGAATTAAGAATAACTGATATGTTATTCATATAAAGGGAAATCTCAGATAAGAACACTTGGCGTAATTTTTTGCACCATCTTAAATCACCAAAAGTTGCCATATCCTTGGGAGGAATTTTTTTGACCCTGGAAGGGAACTTGCATCAAAAGGTGCTTTCCAAAAATTTCCTCTTTAGGCCAATATTGGTAAAGCTCTGCTGGACTAGGGCAAAATGTATCGTTTGCGTTGAGAAGGGAAAGCTCTGCTTGGCAAAACTCGTGTAAGGCAAAATGTATCGTTTGCGTTGAGAAGGGAAACCATACACATAGGATAAATTGTAGACGATTAGTTGTTGTCGTGATTAAGTAAATCTACATACTTTTTTCATCTTAGTATTTTAGATTATATGTACAACTCCAACATTAACTTTTATAATTCTCACCATTAATATGAGCAATTATCCGTAATAATGGTTATATATGTTTGGAAAGATGTTCTTTATATAAATGCAGTAATGATCATGAAAATGCAATATAAATATCGCATAAAGATGAAAGTTAAAAAATAGGCATATATTTCCACAATATTACATCCTTGAAATGTATTCCAAGCTATTCAATCATCCAGTTTCATCCAGTTTGTCCTTTTTTATGTTATTTTATTGTTTGGTTTAAAATGTAGTTTATTGAGATTATGTATTTTTTCTTCGCCTGTACTGTAGAATTGTGCGCTTCTTTGACTTTTTAAGTCAAAATATATCGATAGGCTATATGGACAGTGAAAATATATTGAAATATGGACAAACTCAAGGGAGTGCGTAAGGCATATTTTGTGCAATTCTCTAATGTTTCGTTAAGTAAAAATAGGTCGATATGTACATGAAAGTCAAAGGAGTGCTCAATGCTATTTTTGTGCAATTCTGTAATTTTTTAAGTGAAAATAGGTCAATGTAGCATGGATACCGAGTTTGTGCAATTCTTTGTCTTGTTATTTTGGCTTTGTGTAGTGGCGATTTTTGGCGCGAAGATTGCCGCTACGCAAGCCAAAATAAGATGTCAAATAATTGCATAAACTCAGTATACATTGCCAAGGGGTACTCTAAAGTATATTTTTACCTTTTTATTTTGTATTTTTAGGGAATTGAGCATAATGCCCATATATTTTAAGCTTGCTGAATAGACTGCCATCTTTAGTAAGCACTGTAGTTGGCAGTACCAGATTACAATTTTCACTTTTAAAAATGATATGTTGATTTAAAACTTCATTGTGAAAATGTTACAGTAGATGTCAAATAATTGCATAAACTCAGTATACATTGCCAAGGGGTACTCTAAAGTATATTTTTACCTTTTTATTTTGTATTTTTAGGGAATTGAGCATAATGCCCATATATTTTAAGCTTGCTGAATAGACTGCCATCTTTAGTAAGCACTGTAGTTGGCAGTACCAGATTACAATTTTCACTTTTAAAAATGATATGTTGATTTAAAACTTCAGATTGTGAAAATGTTACAGTAGAACTCCAATTAATCAAATCAGTTGGATTCTTTCCGAAGAAAGGGTCTACGTATACTTTAATTACTAAATATATTGTAGGTTAAAAATGGGAGAAAGAAAATTGGAACTACTCTTATATCAGTCCCCGGTTGGCGACAAATTTCTCGCCAAACATTTTTGGCGAGAAACTCCACGACACGCCATTACTGTTTAAATTTTTTGTTTACATTTCGGACTTTAAGCCTAAAATGTCTGCAAAAACGCGGTTTTCACATGTGCAAAAAACCACGTTTTTACACACAATTTACGCTATAAGTCCGAAATAAAAACAAAAAATTTACATAGTAAAAGTGTGAAGTTTCTCACCAAAAATGTTTGACGAGAAACCATGTACACAGCGATCTGTTTTAACTTTAAAAAACATCAGAGAATTGCAGAATTCGTGGCACTGCACTGAAATAATCATAGCTCTGACCTCGCTAAAATAAACTAAAATAACAATACATTTCCACAAAAATATACTTCTACCAGCACACCAGTGAACAAATCATTCATTATTAATAACATAATTCCCTTAAAAACCATGTACACAGCGATCTGTTTTAGCTTTAAAAAACATCAGAGAATTGCAGAATTCATGGCACCGCGCAGAATTCGTGGCACTAAGCAGAAATCATGACATTCTGCAAACCTCGCTAAAATAATAACAATAAATTTTAAAAAATATATACTGTAAGCATAAACACAAACCGTGAAGAAATAATTCATTAATAACACAATCATCTTAAATACAATATTCATTAAATACATTACAAAATGCATTAACATTCCCTGAAATACACGAGAAAAAACATAGCTTCACTTACCATTCAAAATTCTTTTGGACTTATGACACGTCATGCTCGGCCTCAAAAACCCTCACCAAAAATGTTTGATGAGAAACCATCTAGAAAGCAACTGGCTTTAACTTTAAAAAAAAAATCACAGAATTGCAAAATCCTAGGCCTTAACGCAACCTAAGCTTTCCCCAAACATCGAAACTCCAAACGCAAAACAAAACCACGGCACCCACTCCTCAACCGGGGACTTATATCAGAGTAGAGCCAAAAAGTTTTAATTTAGAAGAAAAGGCAACTGTTTTACGTGCATGTTATAGCATACTGTACAGTACTTATGTTGTTGAAAGTCATTGCTTGCTGAGCATCTTGGTCAGAGTAAACTGTTTTATTCTCTTCATCTGCTTACGGGCCACGAAGTTGTGTATCTGCTTAACAGTGAGAAGTTGCATGTGGTAATGTTCAGGCTGATGCTCCATCCTCTTTCATGGTTTCAAGGCCAGCAAACGTTTTAGTAGCTGGTGGTTCCGTGTCTGTTTCAACTTTGACATTAAGATCACCTTCTTGACACTTTCTTCTCTCACACTTTCAATAAGTTCATCATCATTTAGAATTTGAAACCAAGGGTCTGATGAATCATACACCATCCATTCTGCTGTATCCTCAGCATTAACTTCTCAGCATCCAGGAATTTTCAAAAGAAAGTTTAATTCCTCACATGGCACATCATCCTTGTCTTGTCTCTTCCCTTTCTTTTTCTTGAACTTTTTCATTTGAAATCCTGAAAGCAATTTTGATGGTCAGAGTTCGGATAATTGGGGAGTTATACTGTATTTGAAAATCAGCAGTATTATTTTTGTAAAACAAAATTCAGCAAACATACTTTTGTTCATTGAAAAACCTTTTTGAGGGGTAGTTTCTTGTATTAGAAATTTCTCTTTAGAAAAATGAAATTTTTTCTGTAAAAAAATGCCTAACTGCATCAAGGTGGTTGAGATAGTACATTAGTACCGAAAAAGGTAACTTAATTATTTTTGTCATTTTGAAATGCTGATTGATGAAATGGGTTACCAAATATTTTTGTGTGCTTCCTTACTAAAGCAGTTACTAATTAAGTCTGGTGAGATTTGAACACAAAATAGTAATTTCACTATTAATGATGATTAAGTACAGTGATGTTTTTTCATTCTTGTGTTTAATTGGAATGAAGACCAGTTTTCCTTAAAATTGAGTGCTTGTGCAATTACAATATACAATTCACCTGTGTACTTGAATAAATCTTTTTAAATACTAAAAAATTATAATTTTTGTAATTAATAAATATTTGAAAATTAAATCATTCAATTTAAAATTTCAGCCACCTTAGGAGTTGAGGTGCATCCTCTTGTTTTTCACACAAATCGTGGTCCTATCAGATTTAATGTTTGGGACACTGCTGGACAAGAGAAATTTGGTGGCCTGAGAGATGGTTATTATATACAAGGTAAGATTTTTATGTAAAAATTAAATAATCTAATGTGTTTTGTAATTACTATTCAAATAAGGAAATGCATTTTATTAAGTAATCATGAAAATAGGCTTTTTGATGTAAATCACCAGAATGTTTAAATAAGAGTTATATAATTAAATTAATATAAGTATAAATATTGCATTTGAATAAACAGCACACAATATTAAATATATTGTTACGGATTTCGCATTTATTTGGCTATTTATTTAGAATTGTAATTAAAATTGCTTAATATTTCCCATGCAATGCAGACAATTTTTGAAGGGAAAGCTATGTTGGGGAAAAAATAAGAGTGCGTGCATTTAATATTTAATAAATAACTATCTCATAATCACTGTTGCCATCAGAAAGTCTAGAAAAATAGATTGTTCTAGTGATAATTAAAAAGCCAAATTGAAACACCTCATCTCAGTTATTGTAGTTGTAGTTATGTAAAGGGAACTGCTGTTTTTCTTAATGCTGTAGCGATTTCGCTGTGAGATAGAATTGAGTTTTGCTAAACGTTTGTGATATTGTGCGAATATTTCTAAAGAAATATTTCAACATTTTTGATTTATTTATTGTGGAAATAATAAATTTTTGTTAACTTTCTAACGACTTGTGCATTCAATCCATAATGAACCCATACGCACGCAACAGTATTACTGGAAAGAAAAATATATTTATCGTTAGAAATGTATTTGTTATTACATGTTACATTTTGACAGAAAGGACATGTATTTTTACTAAGTGGGTACTAAAATTCCTAGGTTTTGAGAAATCTGTTCATGGCATGTTCAAGCTTTTATAATTTTTCAGTCTCATTTACAGATATATTTATTTGAAAGCTGAGAAGCTATATTTAGAGAATGTTCAATAGATTAGAATCTGCTGTAAAATAATTAGCTGAATATTCGATTTTCTTTTAACTGTATTTCGTGTGATGAAGAGTTCGAATTAGTAACTTTTTTTAAAGAACATTAACATTTGCATTAAGTTGCATTCTTTGGATGTTATGTTTTTGATCACTAAAGCATTTGTCTTTTTTATAAATTCTTCTGCTTCTATGCTCTGAAAACTGAGTTAGCATTTCAAAGATGACTACTGCACATTACATGAAATGAGCATTAATAACACAAGTGGAGTGTGACTTTTTACCCCACTCCACTTGAGTGACCTGTTACCTGGATGACTTGGTTACAAAGTTTGACTATATTTTGCTTGCAAGGTTGAAATATCCGAGATGCAACTAAAAAATTTTTGATATGGTGCAAATGGGATTGTTCAGAAACATTTCATTGTTTGGTATTGTAATTTCGGTTGTGTTTGCTTAAAGTTCAGTACTTTTTGCAATATCCAGATGTTCAAATGGCAAATATCTTAATCTAAGAAAATTTTAAAATAAATCATTATTTTTTTAAGTTCTGTTAATATGTCAAATAATGTGAAATTGTTTATGAACTTACATTTTTTTATGTTGATAATTTTTGCTGTATAAAAAATTTTTTAGAAGCAATATATGTATTTTTTTAGAAATAAGTTTTTAAAGAAAAAAAGTTATGCAAGTTAATTTTCAGTACTAAATTTTTGTCTAATGGTATTGTATAATTTGCTTAGTCCAGTATTTGATTATCTGAATTTAAAACCCCTTTTGTCTTCTATGGACTTTCATCATTCCACTGAATTAAGCCGACTATATAAATGATTTAATTTATGTAGTGTGCAGAAAGTGGATAAATTAACCTTTTTCTCATTAGAAATGTGCTGACTGCTATTGCATGTTACATTCTGAGGAAAAGGACAGACTATTTTATTTACTCAAAAATGAGTAAATTCAATAATGCATGTGTATATGCAACTATTTTACAGTTTTTTGGTCTGTCATTTGAGCTAAGCATATGTATTTAAAACCTCAGGAATCGTGCGTTGATGATATTTGAGATAATTTAGCACATATTATACATTGATTTTCTCTGAAAAAACTGGTTTGAATAAGTATGTGTTCTGAACGTTCTTTGTTTCTTTGACCACTTTCTTGAACCTCAGATGCTGTATTTATGCCTGAGACATTTATATTTATGTATACTACATTCTGAAATTTACATGTAATTGCATATTCTGAAGCAGGCAGATAGTGATTTTAATTAATGTATAAAATTTGAACTTAAATACATTGCTGATTGTAGTTTATATGCTTTCAGAATGACTTACTTTAACATCATTGTATAAGTTGTTAATATTTTAACGTACTAATAACCGAGTAGTAGCCGATGAGCAGCATGGCTAGGTTAGCAGAATGTATTATTAAATTTCAAAAGTTATGCATATTTTTGTTCTAACCATCAAAATTGAGGAGAAATAAAATATATTGGATGAAAATATTGGTATTTCTAATGTTTTGTTTAAAATGTCCAGTAAATTATTTATAGATAATTTTATTAAATTTTTTTTCTGTGATGACGAGTCTGAATTAACATCTTCGTTCTTTGAAAGTACAGTGTTATCCAAATTAAACTTCCCCAACTCGGAGGCCTGTGCAGAATGTTGTATGGCTCATAATGTAATGAAATTTTAAAAACAGACACTTCAGATCATGTGCTCGAGATTTATTAAACAAAAAATTAGTACACGAAGTTGCCGATAGGTGGCACTGTAACACTAGTAATGTGCATATTGCAGCAACCTGATTTGCAGAAATAAAGCTTTTGTGCAACGTATGCAAAAGATGAGCCCTACAAAAGTGGAAGGCAGGCCTTGCACAGGCAGTTGTTTCCAGCTCGCTACTGCACAATGGCGACTTCGAAAGAAGGCTCTGTTAGTGAAATTTTTCTACCAGAATGACGAGAACTCCTGTGCTGCGATAAGAGCATTTCGTCGGCTGAAGCCGAGAACCAATGACACCACGCGCTCTACGAGACATGATGAAGAAATTCGAAAGAATGAGACATTTTACCAGGTAGAGGACGACACGTTGTGGAATCTGCACACGTAGAAGACTGCTTTTTCGGTCGTGGACCCCACTAGCCAATCGCCACGTGGTGTAGTCAGTGTGCCAACTGTTTCTTGTGCTGTTGATGTGGGCAATACGACCATCTGCCGTGTCGAATCCTTGGTTATTTTCCTTACAAAATCGTAGTCGTCATCAGCTATCCGACGGGGATCCTGTAGTTCGGGAAACATTTGCGTCGCAGTTCCTGGCACAAGGATAGAAGTCAATGCTGCTTGGCCGTGGAACATCCTTTGGACGGATGAGGCCCATTTTCACCTGAATGGTCAAGTAAATACGTACAACTGCCACATTTGGGCAAGTGAAAACCCGCGTGCAATCCATCAAGTGTCCTTGAACCCTCCAAAGGTTGCTGTATGGTGTGGTTTCACTGCAGCATTCGTCATTGGGCCTTATTTTTTTTTTTGAAGAGGTGACTCCAACAGGGTTCAAAACCTGCTCTGTCACAGGAAAACGGTATCAGGACATGTTCACAACGTGTGTGATCCCTGAACTGCAACAACGTGGCCGCCTCCAGGACACGATATTTATTCAGGATAGTGCACCATATTCTTCGTGGTGTTCAACAGCCATTACGGGCAACTTTTACCGATGCACATGTGATTACAGCTCGGCTTCCCCGCTCGCGTGATCTCACGCCATGCGATTTGTGGTTATGGGGATTCTTAAAGGATCGGGTCTACCGAGAACACCCAGCAACCTTGGCACATCTGAGAGACGTAATTATTCGACATGTTCGTGGAATTAATGTGGCGTTCCGCTGTGGAACACACTACTTTGAAAATGGAAAGAGTTGTGGAGAACCACGGCACACATATAGAACATCTGTAGAATGTCTTGTTGATCTGCAGCGCCACCTATCGGCAACTTCTGCTAATTTTTTCTTGTTTAATAAATCTCGAGCACATGATCTTGCATGGGTCATAATGTGATGATCACGTTATGACTCATGCAACACTCTGCACAGGCCTCTGAGTTGAGGAAGTTTAATTTGAATAACCCTGTACATTGAAGACAAGTTCTTTGTTTTCATTGACCACTTTCTTGAATTTTAGATGTTAAATTTTTGATGACTCTTAGGCATTTGTCTGATTTTTTATTTATAATTTATAAAATCTGGAAGTAATACCAGTGTTTGTAGTAATGTGTTTAAAAAAACTTGTTTATAAATTTAGATATTTATTTTTTCAAAATCTGATCATAAAGCTTCCATGGCCTTTACTTAACACATACTAATTGCTATTAGCTTAGAAAATATAAAAGTGTAAATGTTTGATAATATTTTTATTTCAAATGTTTTGTTTAAAATGCCCAGTAAATTCTTTTTACAGATAATTCTATTGAAAAAAATTTTCTGTGATGACAAGATGACGAGTCTGAATTAATATCTTCATTCTTTGAAAGTACATTGAAGACAAGTTCTTTGTTTTCATTGACCACTTTCTTGAATTTTAGATGTTAAATTTTTGATGACTCTGAGGCATTTGTCTGATTTTTTATTTATTATAATTTATAAAATTCGGAAGTAATACCTGTGTTTGTGATAATGTGTTTAAAATAACTTGATTATATAATCAATTTAGATATTCATTGTTTCAGAATCTGATCATAAAGCATCCATATGGCCTTATTCTTAATACATACTAATTGCTATTAGCTTAGAAAATATAAAAGTGTAAATGTTTGATGATAACATTTTTATTTCAAATGTTTTGTTTAAAATGCCCAGTAAATTCTTTTTACAGATAATTCTATTGAAAAAAATTTTCGGTGATGACAAGATGACGAGTCTGAATTAATATCTTCATTCTTTGAAAGTACATTGAAGACAAGTTCTTTGTTTTCATTGACCACTTTCTTGAATTTTAGATGTTAAATTTTTGATGACTCTGAGGCATTTGTCTGATTTTTTATTTATTATAATTTATAAAATTCGGAAGTAATACCTGTGTTTGTGATAATGTGTTTAAAATAACTTGATTATATAATCAATTTAGATATTCATTGTTTCAGAATCTGATCATAAAGCATCCATGGGCTTAACTTAGTACATATTAGTTGCTATTAGCTTAGAAACTATAAAAGTGTAAATGTTGGATGATAATATTGGTATTTCAAATGTTTTGTTTAAAATGTCCAGTAAATTCTTTTTACAGATAATTCTATTGAAAAAAAAAATTTCTGTGATGACAAGATGACGAGTCTGAATTAACATCTTCATTCTTTGAAAGTACATTGAAGACAAGTTCTTTGTTTTCATTGACCACTTTCTTGAATTTTAGATGTTAAATTTTTGACGACTCTGAGGCATTTGTCTGATTTTTTATTTAATAAATTTATAAAATCTTGAAGTAATATCGGTGTTTGTCGTAATGTGCTTAAAATAAATTAATTATATAATTAATTTAGATATTCATAGTTTCATCTTTCAAAATCTTATTAAGCTTTCATGGGCATTCTTAATATGTACTAATTGCTATTAGCTTAGAAAATGTAAAAGCTGTAAATTTATTATTTGAAAACTTCATGTTTTAAAAAGGATTTAATATAAAATTTCGAAGTAATATTATATCTAGTATGTGTTTGCTGAATTATGAAATAATTGTGTAAGCATTGTGCATATTTCATAGCATTTTTGACAACACTTGATTTAAAAGTTCTTTTGATTTTAGTGATTGGCTTTAGTAGAATGTTATTTAAAATTTTAATCAGCATTTCGGCATAAAGTTTTAGTCTATTAAAATCTAGTTTATTAAAATGATGTAATGGGTATTTAAATTTTTTGAACCTCACTATATGATGACAGGATGATGTGTCCGATTTAATATCTATGGCCTTTGATACTTCGAAGATATAAGTTTTTATAGATCATCTCAAAACATGATTTTGCTTTACAGATCATCTCAAAACATGATTTTGCTTTACTTAATCGTTTCACTTTTCATTCGAGTGTTTTGCTATTTGGAAAAAATTAAGATATTCTTTTATATTTAATTTGTATTATTAATTAAATTAAACTGTTTTAAAAGCATTAGATGTAGTTTTAAAGAAATTTAGACTTTATTTGAATCAATCAAATTCATCTATATAAGCAATATCCTATGAAAATTTCACTATTTCACCTGGGCCATTTCTATTGATAATCTCTGTTGAAGATCAGTGTTAAACCTGCCTTAGACAATTGTTAAAATCTGAACCCTTTTTAGGTTTATCTTTTTAATTTTGAATACTTCTCTCTTCATGTGTCATTTTTTTGAATTAAAATTTTAGTTTTTATTTTTAGTTATTCCTCTAATTTATATTTGCTGCTTAATGTAAACAATTACCATTTTTCAGCTACATTGCACTAATAGTAACTTATTTAAATATTTTTTTAGTTTGTTTAAATGGATGGCATTCTGCTGATTATGTTTAAATGTATTCATGAGTAAATTTCACCGTGTGGTTTGCGTATCTTTTTATCCTCAGTTTATGTAATTTTTTTCCTTGAGAGATCTGTTACCAGAAAGGAAAAAATTATGAACCTTCATTAAGCCTAAATATTTCAGTTTACCGCATTATTCTTTCTAATGTAATGAATTATGCGTTCAGGTTATTACTTTAGTATTACTCTTGTGTAACATTTTTTGGTACTTCCTTATTATAGAAACCCTCAAAATTTAGTCACTAATCAACCAAGATATCTGAAATCTTTTCATGTGTTCTTATATCTCATATGGTTCATCTCGATTTAGTGATTACATTTTGGGGGCCGCTACAATAAGGAAGTATTCATTTTTTAAATAATAAAGTATCCAATTTAGTAACAGAAGTTCTAAATGCCAATCGCAGAATACTCATCAAACTGTCTTTAAAAATTAGCTTTTCCTAATAAGAGGTATTTAAAATCAAGTAAATAAGCTTTAGTGGTGGGAGGAACTCTTAGGTCTGAAATCCTGAAATCATTAGCTTCTTCTCTGCGAAAGGATTATATTTTGAAGAAATTAAGTATATTTAGCATAGCAAATTCTGCTCTTCCTTAATTAATTTGATCCAGCTTTTTATTTTTGCAGGTTAGTATTACAGCTATCTTAATCAAAATTAAAGTTTGAACTTTTATATTAAAAAGACTTTTTAACTCTGGAGGGTGTATCAAGGTCTACAAGATAAGTGTATTTGGCACAGTTCAGGCTTGGGGAAGTGCAGTTTCACATTTTGGCAAACAGCAAGTTTATTTTGGCATAGATTGTGAATGCGATAGAAGGTAAAATTTTCCAATAAAGGAAATTTTTGGAGAAGTGATAATAAAGATTATGTAACAGAAATTTACCATTGTAATGAAAATTAGCAATTGCTCAGTGGACAGCAAAATATGTAGTATGGTTTTAAATCCAGAAAATATTATTGAGAATGAAAAAATTTTGATTGACAGTTCGGTAGAAATTTTCAACATAGCAATTGCAGGATTTTAGCAAACAGAACTAAATTATATCTATAAAATTAAAAAGATAGCAGCACAAAACCTAAAATCGTAAAGGAAATGTTTCATGAAAATAAATACGATCTTTTTTTAATAAGCTTTTTCCTTATCATAAACACTTCATTATTTAGTTTTTTTAATTTCCTAATTTCAACATGTTATTTTGCTCAGATTGAACTGGTGATCTAAAATTTGAAAATGTGGCTTTGGATCTCAAACTCTGTGTATATGTATTAAACAAAGATTTCAGATTATGTATACAGAAACATTTAAATAAATATCTGCTATAATAGGAATAAAGTATCAGTGATGAAATGCTTAATCAGACTAGAGTCTTTGAAATAGCCATGTAAATATTATGCTTTCTGATGATACTGTATTTAATTGAATAAAATAAAAAAAAATGGTTAAAAAGAGCTTCCTGTTCATTTTGTAAGATTACATTAAGATTTTTATGAAGCTGGGGTTCCTTACAGGGTGGGTGGAATTTGGTCCTTTTATTTAACTGTTAAGTATTTTTGTTTTAATTTATGAATATATAAAAATTACTTTTATTTGAGTTTTGATTTTTATTGAAATCTTTACTTTTCCATATTTAACTCATAAAATACATTAAGAAATAATCCTAACTTAAATAAATGTATATGTACCTTTTAAGTTTCAGACAGGATGGCGGAATGATAATCTAGCAGTAAGGGGGTGCATGGGGCAAAGAAGGTTGAGAACCACTCATATGAAAGGATTGCTTTGTAAAAGAAAGTGCAGTTATACTATTCCACACACTTTTTTTACTTTGCCCAATATTTTTAAGTTAAACAACATGACTTTTGATCGGCTATTTTGGTGTATGCATCAACTTAATGACCATTGACTATTTCTAAAAAGAGCAGGTTTTTTTATTTCAAAGTTGGAATAATTTTAAGAGAGACATTTTGCCAATTTATTTTAACAAAAAGATTTTTTTGATGTTTTGATTGCCCTCCAGTTTTAACCTACAGTAGAGAATTAGCTTTTTTTAGGTATATTTTTGAATGTACATGTGATAGTAATTAACCTAAGTAGCATGTGATTTAATGTTATATTTTTTGCCAAGTGGTATCCATCAGTTGCAAAAATGTAACTATCAGCCTTGTACATTTGCTTCCTGACAATTTATTTTTTCTCTAATTATAAATGAACAGGATGCTATATTCAAGCTGTAAAGATGGCCAAACATTTTTTGTGAATGAATTGCCAGCTGGGGATAAAGATATTCAAAATAGTTTAAATTGGCTTTTTCAGAGCAGGTTGTTAGACTAGCTTTTATAGGCACAGGCTTTTTGTTGAAGTGATATTAGTTGCTTTTAGGATAATTTGCTTTAAGATTTTCTTGTCTAGGATCTGTGTCATGTTTGTAGGTCATGGATTTCTTAAAATTCTTTTCATATTTATCATTAAATTCACAGCTTTTTTAACTGTTAAGGAATATTTTAGTGTGTTTATTTCTGCACTAAACTATCATTTTATTTCATGCCGAGATTATTTTCCATCAATCAAATGAATACTAGAATTCTTTCTAATACTGATAATTAAAAATTTTAGTTTGTATGAAATTTTTACGATGTAATGTGTTTTCAGGTGTGTACTTTTTCAAAATTATATTCTTATAAAATTTGTCTAGTAATATATTTTTAATTTTAGGAGCCCATTGTATATTGTGAATTAAAACTTTTCAGTACATCTAAAATTGCTTTAAATGCATATAATGTAGGTAGTAGATATGTTGTTGAAGGAATATAACTGAAAAATTCAAGTGTCGTCTATAATAGCTTTAAATGACAGTATCTTGGTCTGTATAATCAGACCAAGTCTTTAAAGAAACCATTAACATCATGCTTTTCTGATATGTTTATGCTTATTTTAATGAGGTGAAGAATTAAGAGGAATTTGTCAATTTCGGCTGTTAAATAATTAACTAAAAAGTTTGTTTCTGTAAAAAGCAAAGCAAGGTGTAGCCATAGTGAGAAGTGGCCAGAGTTTAGCAATAAACGAATGTAATATTTAAATTTGTATACACATTGTTAAAAAATTAGTTTTGTAAAATATTTGGAAACAAAGTGCAGTGTTTCTTTGAGTCATCCATAACAAAAATCACCAATGCCCAAGGAGTGATAAAATTCTCTGCATGAGCATTTTTATGAATGGATGGCTTTTAAAAGAATGCAGTGATATAGCTTAGTGAGCTATACTTTAAATAAAAAGAATCTAAAGATTTAAAATTTCAGGAAATTTATCTGAATTGTTGTCTGCTTCCAGATTTAAAAAAAAAAAACTCCCCTTATGATGGCAAGATAACTAGTCAAAATCAGCATCTCTTGTCAACCTTGAATTTGTCGCCAAGCAGTGCATTTTAATGCCAAATATGAATAAGCATTACATAACACATTTGTAAGTCTGCACTTTTGTTTGAAATAACCACTGCCTTTTGTTTTTTGAGCAAGAGAATAAATTAACTGTTACTACTGTGTTTTTTGTTACATTTTTAAATGTAGTTTAAAAATGAAGCAGGTCAAATAATAATTTTTAAATCAACAAGACGTTAGTTCCGTCAGAATGCCGTAGAATTGACTGGCACAAATATGGCAGGATATCCACCACTTTTGATAGTTCAGTGGTAGAGAGTTTTCATGGTCCACAGATGATATGCAAGTCAGAGGGAAGGTCTGTTCTGTGGTACTACTACTAGAATTTCAGGTGCTATAACTTTAATCACTAAAGCATTTGTCTTATTTTTTATTTATGGTATGTTTTAAAATCTTGACCATTTTCGTAGGTTTTAATTGCCATAATTTTAATAAGTAGTGTTCCAAGAAATTGTTCTGTGTTAAATGGGTAAACTAACCTAAACACTGAGAAGTGTGCTGTGGAGTTTGCATATACTAAGATATGTGCTATATATAATATATATATTTATCAGAAGTTTCTCTAGAAATTGTTTTTTAAAAAAACTTAAGTAAATGAGAATTATGAGTAAAAAAATCAAATTTTTTCATTACTTTATTGGCATATATTCTGACTTTCTGAACAGAATCTGTTAGTCTTTAAATTCATCTTACATACTTAGGGACTAATATAATTTGCTGATGCAGCTCACCCAGAAACTGTTTGGGTGAATAATTTTTTGCACATTCCCTCATATTGGCATAGCTTGAGGTAAATGTCTAATTTTGAAAAACTGCTTATTAAGTTCCTATCTGTCTCGTCAGAGAAATATAATTTTTAAGTGTTGATGATGAAATGCTTTTATCAGACTAGAGTCTTTGAAATAACCATGTAATCAGTAGGCTTTTCTGATGGCGCACAGCATTCAAAATCTATTGTTCAGTAATGTAGAAAATCTTGTTTTAATTCAAGGAATCTGGAATATGCCAGTGTTTTTTGAATTCATATGTTCTACACCAAGCCTGTTTTTTGTATAGGTTTGATGTTAAACTTTTCTCACAAAGGTTTCTGTGGTAAAATGATTTGCAGAATTCTTTGTCCTGATTTTTCATCAATTTAAGGTTTTTAGTGTCAGATGATAATCAATATATATATTTTTTAACTTGTTATTATTCATTCCATTATTTTGTTTTCATTGCATAAATCCATCAGCTTGATGACTTTCCAAATTTGCATTGCCAGAATGTTGTCAAATAGTGTCTGGCAGTTTTTAAAATTTTATATCTATGAAAAGTTTTTCATATATTCAGAAAAAATAAGTTCAAAGTTAGAAGACATTTTTTTGTTAATGTTTTAAGCAGCCCTTCTACAATGATTCCCTTTAAACATAATATTTTTGTGTTATTCATTTTAGCAAAAAAGAACGGTGATACTTGTAGTGCTAAATGACTAATTTTTATTGAAATTTTAACTTTTTATTTGATGTGTCTATCATGCTGAATATCTTAGGACACCTCTGATGTACATTGAAGGTATTATTGCTGAATATTGAATAGTTACTATGCAGTTTTGTTCATAGTAGAGGCGCAAACTAAAAATTTTAACTCTGTATGCTGTAATAATGAAATCTTTTTTTAGTTGCTATGAATAACATTATCCTATAAATGTTACAAATTAGTTATAATAGTGTTTTAA
The DNA here is from genome assembly GCA_000611955.2 of Stegodyphus mimosarum. Lineage (NCBI taxonomy): Eukaryota > Metazoa > Arthropoda > Arachnida > Araneae > Eresidae > Stegodyphus > Stegodyphus mimosarum. Next base: position 55,013 of record KK121482.1, on the reverse strand, counting down.
AAGGTTTTTCATGACAGTTGTGTTTATATAAAGTTATCTGAATGGCTAATTACATGAAATAATAAATATGAAAATAGGTTTACTTCCATTTTTAATTAATGATCTAAGAACAATTCCTCCTTACAACATCGTTAATATATGGAAGTTAAATTATTTTTGAATATTTTGTGTATAGTCCTAATTTTAAGATGACAAAAATTAAACCTGGAAACTACTATAATAAAATTCTTAGGAAAATTTGATATTTGTGGTAATTTATGTTAACAGTATGTCATTTTAATGCTACAAATCACTTACCTGTTCAAGTATTAAAGAATTATGTTTTAAGATGAGTAAAAATGCTGAATTTTATTTTCTAAGAATTTTCAAAACTAAATTTTGATTTTGTTGCTTAGGCTAAGAAAAATGTGTTAAAGCATACAGTTTTGATATTTTATGAGAAAATAATTGATGGTAATTCGTAAGATGTATTCTTGGCCTTTTATGGAAGAATGCAGTATCTTAAAAAATAAATGCAGTGCTATATTCCAGTAAAAAGTCAGACATCCCATAATAATGAAAAATCTGTCTGAAACTTAGTCGTTGAATCTTTAAACATGTTCTAGGTTACTTAAAGGTTATATTTTGAGTATTAGGTATGGAATTTTTAAAATTGTAATTTTTATAAATTGTTTTCAGAAATTTGTAAGATTAAATATAAAGTGAAGTATATGATTTTCATTGTCTTACTGCTTGGCATATTTATTATATACGTTTAGTCAAGTATTGTCAACAGATTGTATGTTTTTCTAGACCACTTGATAAGCTCCAAGTGTCCATGATGAAATGCTTAATCAGACTAGAGTCTTTGAAATAACCATGTAAATGTAATGCTCTTCTGATGACACTAAATGTTATCTCTCGATATATTTTAATTGAGTTGAATGGTAAGAATTCGTTTATAGACAGTGGAGCCCTCCGTAATGAATGCGAAACGTACATGTGAAAAATTACCTACATTATAAATTGTGCACAAATTTCATTCTTTTAGTGCTGCTAAACTTATAAAAGTGAAGCAACAAACTGTATTAGGCATAGATTTTTTTGCATAGAAACTCTATTTCGAGGTAGAACAAAGTCCCTCTTCATCAGCAGTAAAGAAATCTGCAACTGAAAAACCAAGTTATGAGCATATTTCCCTAAGGAAAACAAGACCTGAAGTCCATTTTTTCATGAAATTTTTGGCTTAAACCATTTAGCATAGAATCTGCCAGTGGCATGCTCTTCTCATGATACTCTCGCCCTTTCAGTTGTTTAGCATAATGAATCAGTTTTCTGTCGTTGTCAGTGGGGTATTGGAATCCACAAAAAATTGCTTTTTCCCATATTTCATAATTTTGAGATGGGCATGCATTTATCAATTTTTTACACCAGTTGCACTTTTCTCTTGATCGACATCAAAATGTGCTTTCACTTTGCAACTCCAAAATAAGAATTCTTTTCAGCATAATTGGTAAATCGAACTTTAATGTTGATAAGGTAAATAATAATAGACTGCCAAAGATAATGGTGGATCAAATTGGAAAGTTGAGGAAGATCAGTTTGCTATAATAAGTGCCTCGGAATCTTTTAATTTTCATACCACTGCTATTAAAAAAATCAATATGAGCAACATCTCACTTTTGGAAATGTCTTAAGGCTTTGCTTGTTTAATCCCAATGGAAAGTATCCTAACCCCCAAAACATTCAAGGGGGACATGGTCTCATCAGTGGATATTGTTATGTCCAGATTTTGGACTGTGAACTGTGTTATATATTTGCTGAAAAAGTGCCTTTGTTGACCAGAAATATCAGAAAACTCAAAGGGAAGTTCACTGGTGGGTCATGACAAGGTTATTTTGGAAGAGAAGTCTACAAGAACATTGTGATCCATTGGTGGGTTACAATGTTCTTGTGTCTTCATGTAGCACTGGTGTATCACCTTTTCTGTAGTTTTATATGGGAATATAAATTTCTTTGGCCTTCAAATCACTATACAAGTCCACATATGAGTAATCAGTTTGAAGAGCCTGACAAACTGATGAGGCATTAAGTCTAAAATAGTACGTAACTTTTTTAAACTACTACTTCGACTTCATTGATGATTTTTTTCCTTAGGGAAACGATAAGGTATTCTTGTTTTAACATTGATGTAGTAAGCAAATTAATTAAATTTGTTAGCTTTGAATACCGAATAAGCGGATGAAATTGGAAAGTTAACGAAGAGGGCAATTCGCTATACTAAATGATAAGTTCTTTATATTTCATTTGCATCAAAATCCTTATAAACATTTTATATTTATGTTGATTTCATGCATTCTTCAAAGAGAAGTCAGATCAATAACTACTCAAAAGTCTTGACTGTCCCAGGGATTAGCTGGGTGTATAATATTTATATATTGTGCAAGATGGAGATAAAGTAACTTCTCATTAGAAGTGTTATTTCTTAATAGATTTTGAGGGAAAGGGCAGTTATTTTTAAAGTTTTTCTGCTTTGAGAAATAAGTGTTTCTAGTATTCAAAGTGTTCTAATTTTTTTTTAATCCATTTCTAGAACTTTGCATATCGTTAAAAGCTAGAAAAATGCTGTATCGTTGTTGTTGCATGTTTGAATTTTCTATGGACTTTCATTCTTCCACTGAATTAAGCCGGCTATATAAATAATTTTTATGTAGTGTGCAAGAGGTGGATAAATTAAGCTTTTTCTCTCTAGAAATGTATTTTCTATTACATGTTACATTTTGAGAAAAAAACAGGCAATTTCACTTGCTGTGTATATATTTGTGAAATTTTAGATTTTTCTCTTATTTAAATTTATACATGTATATTTAAAGCTCAGAAGTAACATATTGACAATGCTAAAAGCTTTGAATTTGTCATAGCTTTTGCTGTAAATTTAATTTTCATTTATCATATTTTCACTTTGCATATTTTGTATGATGACAAGATGACGAGTCTGAATTAGTATCTGGGTTCTGTGAAAGTACTTTGAAGACAAGTTCTTTGTTTTCATTGATTACTATCTCGAATTTCAGAGGCTATGTTTTTGATGACTCTGAGGCATTTGTCTGATTTTTTTTTACTATTTTGAAATTTGTAGGTTATATCAGTGGTCGTAATATAATTGTTTAAATAGCTGATTATAATCAGTGTGCACAATCGTATTTTTATCAGTATATTAAAATTCAAAGGTTGAGGTTCTGTGGATGTCCTTAATACAAATAAATTGCTTTGCATACTTGTATTTCCAAAATTTAATCCGGAGGATAAATTGATGATTAAAAGTTTCAAGTGCTAATTTAAGTTCTGTTCTTGAAAAATAATGCCGTATTTTATTCCAGTGATGATGTTATACAGATCATTATTGATAATGATGAAAAATCTGTCTGAGGCTATGTAGTCACTGAATTTATATTGTTCATATGTGCTCATATGTTCATTGGCCACTTTCTTGAATTTCAGAGGCTATGCTTTTGATGACTCAGAGGCATTTGTCTGACTTTTTATAAATTTTAAACTTGTAGGTAGTATCGGTGATAGTAATATATTTAAATGACTGATTATAATCGGTATATTCATATTTTTCATCAGTTTTGAAATTGAAAATTTGAATCTTTCAAAGTTTGTATTTAAATTGCTGAGTGGAAATGCTAATTATTATGTTGGGCATCAGGCCAGAACTGATAATTTGTATATTTTTGCTTTTCTAATTATCATACTTTCTAAAAGAAGTGTATGTTTTCAGGGTCACAAACAGAAATAATTTTAAAAACAGTTGCTTCCTACTTGAAATAAGTTTTTACTATTTATGATAAATACAAAATTTTAAAAAAATCATCGAAATTAACCAACAAAAATAATTAAAGTAAGTTTTTCTGTAAGTTCTTTTCTGAATTGTTGGATTCCAGACAGACCTCTAAATATACTGTATGTTTGATTTTCTTAAACCAAATTTTCTGCGATGACAAGATGATGAGTCTGAATTAGCATTTGTGTTCTTTAAAAGTACTTTAAAGGCAAGTTCTTTGTTTTCATTGACCACTTTCTTGAATTTTCGATGTTAAGTTTTTGACGACTCTGAGGCATTTGTCTAATTTTCTTTTACTGTACATTCTGAAGTATGATATGTAACTGAAATTTCTACAGCAGGCAGTGCCAATGATTTTGGTGAAATGGTTAAAATTTAAAGTTATGGTTTTGATCAATTTAGATTGCTGATTATAGTTAAAACTTGTGCATTAAAATGTCATTTAAAATTATTGCAATAAAATGAGTCAGCTTCAATGAATAGACTTCTTTAGTATAAATTGTTGGCTAAATTTATTTTTAGAGCTCTGATAGCCAACAGGTAGTCCATTGGGAAGCATGCAACCCTTGTGATCTTTTTCTGTGGTACCATGGCTAGGTTAGGAAATTTTTATCTTCGTACTTCTAGCAATTTAAGTGCCGTCTTCAAAGACTGAATTACAAAACATAATCAGTGGTAATATTGGTATTCCTAATGTTTTTTAAATGTCCAGTAAATTGTATTTTTTCAGGTAATTTTAATTAAAATTTTCTGTGATGACAAGATGACGAGTCTGAGTTACCATCTTTATTCTTTAAAGTACTTTGAAGACAAGTTCTTTGTTTTCATTGACCACTTTCTTGAATTATAGGTGTTAAATTGTTGATGACTCTGAGGCATTTGTCTGATTTTTCAAATTATTTAATTATTAAAAAGTGCATGAGAATGTCAATCTTGTCACCTTTTTTTTTAAATGCCGGAGTTC
>KK121482.1:2141-21463 GCA_000611955.2 Stegodyphus mimosarum | reverse complement strand
AAAAAATACAAAATATTATTATTTTTCCAAAATTCTTTTTTTAAAAGGAGTCGAAAGGATTAAAGTTCAACGTGTCCAAAAATCAAAGGAAAATAAACAACACATTTTTTAAAATAAGTTTAAAAAAAAAAATTCCGCTGAAAAGGTGTTGAGCTCACCTTCCTAAATAAATTCGTATTTAATCGATTTATTGAAATACGAAATTTATTTTAAGTTCGTAAAATAGCTAAGTGTCTACGCTTCACGACGATGTAAAACTGAAATGTATAGAGTGAAATCTCGCTTTCCTGTAGCCCATTATGTCTCAAAATGACGCGATTTCGTCACAAAACATAAAATAAAAGAAATTCTAGTTCGAATTTCGAAAAACTCGCTTCGAGGTGCACTGGCTCTTGTGTAGATACACCTATGTACCAAATTTCGTGGCCCTGGGTCTATTAGCTTATTCGCAACACGAACGAAAGACACACACACACAGACTCTTTGTTTTATTATATGTAGAGATGTACAGAGAAGGGAAGAGGATTTGAAATTCCGGTCGAACTGCCAATGTTTAGTGACTTTACCGCCTGGTTGTACGACCTCTTGAAATTAGGCTGATCAGATGCTAATATGTTGAAAAATATATTAAAGAAAAGAGAAGATAACAATATTCGTAAACATAAAAGCATGCTGAATTAGATTTATATGTTTGGTAAATGAGTTAAACTTATCTGTATGCCATTATGAAATATTGGGAATATAACAAAAGCATCAGTGAAGAAGGAAATGGCAATTTAAATCCTTGTAATCTAAATGTTGCAGCAAAATTTTAAAATATTATAAATAGGGAAACAACGTGCTTTAACGATCATCTTTCTTTATAAATAATTAAACCTGAAACTAGATTGGAAAATAACTTGCATATTCAAGACTGATCAGTACCAAGGTGTTAAAAACATCTTAACTGGAATTCTGATGCAAGAGTATGAAAATTATCATTTAAATGTAAGTTGGCATAATACAGTATACAAATTCGAGATACATGAAAATTTGAATACCATAGAACAGTATATGAAAAAGAACTGAAGTTGAAAACCCAAGATATGAATAAAAGGAGTTCGAAAGTCAAAGGAATAGAAGAGTGAAATACTGTTATAGTAATTAGAAAACAGAATAAATGAATATTTAAACCTTTCTACTATTAAAATAGGGAATTTGTAAGAAAATTAAATAACTTTACAGTAACTTCAATAATTAAAAATGGGAAGTTTAATGAGGCATCTATTGCAATAATATTGGTGTGAATTTAGAATCTTTGAAAGTAAAACTATGTATGCTACCTAAGAAGATTTGTTAACATTTAGACAAGAAAACTGATATAAGGTTGCTGCAAATCCGATAGTTGATAGGTTGATTTATATACACTCACGTTTGTGAAAATTGCAACACCATGAAGGACTTACGCGAGTGAGCTGAAATTTTCAGGAAATGCAAAGTAGCGCATGATATGCAAATGATTAGAATTGCAAATCCGTAGCGCATGCGTATGCTGAGCAGCGCCCTCTGAACGGCTGATGGATCCGAATAAATAGACGGCTGTAGCGAGGCGTGTATGGTTATCGGTGGTTATCTGCTAGTGGTAAACGTTAACTCAATCTGTACTTATGCCTCGTCGACGAAAGAGAGCGAGATTTGAACAACTTACAGAGTTTGAACGAGGGAGAATCATCGGCCTTCGTGAAGCTGGATTGTCGTATCGTGCAGTAGCCTCTCGTGTGCAGCGTAACAGCAGCACAGTGATGCGCGTTTGGAAGCAGTGGACGGACGAGTGTCGGACAACTCGGAAATCCGGGAGTGGACCCCGAAATGTGACGTCAGCTCGCGATGATAGACACCTGGTCCGCATGGCGCGGACGGACCGTACAGCTTCCTCTAGACAATTGGCAGCACTGTGGTCAATAGCTACAGGTGTTTCATTGTGTGCTTCATCAATTCGTAGACGTCTGCTGCAGTGTGGACTGCGCGCACGGACTCCTTTATACAGGATCCCCCTAACGCACGACCATCGCCGCCTGCGGCTACAATGGGCCAATCAGCATAGAGACTGGCGTGCTGATTGGCAGCATGTCGTGTTTTCTGACGAATCCCGCTTTAATTTGTGGTACCATGATGGCCGCATTCGTGTCAGACGCTATGCCGGTGAACGCCACCTTCCGGAGTGCATTATCGAACGCCACAGTGGACGAACACCCGGAGTTATGGTCTGGGGCGCCATAGCATATCATAGACGATCTCAATTGCTACGAATTGTGGGCAATCTGAACAGCAACCGGTATATCCGTGAAGTTCTACAGCCCGAAGCTGTTCCCTTCCTTCAAAGCTTGCCAGGCGCTGTATTTCAACAGGACAATGCCCGCCCTCATACTGCTCGGATTGTTAAATCCTTCTTTGCAGCGCAGCAGGTACAGCTTCTTCCTTGGCCTGCGTGTTCCCCGGATATGTCGCCAATTGAACATGTGTGGGATGTCATTGGTCGGCGTCTTGCTCGTGATCCTCGTCCTGTTGCGTCTGCAGACGAACTTTGGGTACGCGTACAAACGATATGGAATGCTCTTCCTCAGTCAGACATTCAAACTTTGTTTGACTCCATGCCACGTCGTGTAGCAGCACTTATTGCGGCGCGTGGTGGCCACACAAAATACTGATTCTGATCTCTTGTTCTTGTTTGTTTGCTTTGAACATTTAATCATTTATTTGTACCACTACCACTCAACTGTGTATTAAATTGCATTCAATTATGACGATTCCTTCTTGGTGTTGCAATTTTCACAAACGTGAGTGTATATATATATATATATATCCGATTATATATAATCGGTTTTTTGTATGTCGTCAATCTATCGTTTTTATGTAGGTTAAAACTGATATATATATTCTACTGCTGGGAAATTTTTGAATTCCTGTGGAGTATAAACAAGATTTGGCTCATTTATCTTTTAAGCATTATAAAGGAAATTCCTTTTTACATTAGCACATACCAAATTTTTAATATTTGTTTTGTATGAGCAATTTTTATAACATCTGACACACGAAAATAGAGGGCTGAAGTCTCAATGAAATATCCCGATAATAAGGAAAAATGACCTTTTGTAGCACCCCTCTTCTTGCGACGAAAAGGAAAATTCAAAATAGCGCAGTTGGTGTGTTTTCTTTGTTGTGTTTCAGCCCTTCGTTTATAAGGTGGAGCTGCTGTTGTCCGTCGTGCGGAAGTCGGCATTAAGAAGGGGGATCTTCAATTAAATTTCGCGTAGTTCGTATCCTACCCTTCGGTTTTCCGTTGCTACCGATATTTATACGCCGTTGAGAAGTTGTTTTTTGAGTCAACTTAGCATTTAAATTTCTAGTCTAGAATGCTAGACTTAACTTCTGAAAATGACTTATTTGAAGGTTGTTTTAAACCTTTTCAAGACTGTTACTTCAGACAAGTGATAATTTGTTCGAAGTTTATTAGAAGTTTGATACTAGTTTATGCTAACAAAGCAACTCAAATTCTATAGTGGCGCCTGAAAAAAAAGTACGAGCTCAAGAGAATTCAACTTTTAGTCTGGCTTTCCCAAGATGACAGCTTCCACGGATACCAGTAAGGCCCATGGGAGGTACTGCGTTCTTTGTGAATACGATTCGAGCTTCGATGAAACATGCAGTGACTTTGACGGTGGATGTTCCGTAGTAATGTTTTTAGAACCACTGGATTCGCAATTTTTGCTTTACCTAGTTGCCACCTCACTGCGAGAACAGGCACTGAACTGGTGCAAAGAAATCGGTAAATTTTTGTTGCCAGAACCAGGCTATGAGAATTGTATATAGGACGTATTTTCCGCGTGGTGGAAGACCGAGCGGAACTAGTATCAGAAGTGTTTGATAGATACCAAACAATGATGGAAGAACTCAGTTTCCTTTTAAGTCGTACCTACTGTATGGGGAAAAAAACCAGATGAGGTATTCGTACAAATTATCTTACCTAATTGGTTACCACAAATTCAGAACTTTGTGAAACTGCACCTGAGTACATTAGAACAATTATTTGAGCTTAGGTAAAGTTTGAAAGTAGGAGAGTACGAATTAGTATACGTAGAGTGGGGTATAGCAGACATCGAGCGAACAGGGTGGCAGGAGTAACGCCAAGGGGTTTCCGAAAGAAGCGTTTCGATAATAGAAAGAAATTTTCTTCTATGTCCCAAGATAAATCACAACAGAGGAAAGATGGCAAGAATTCAAAGTAATAAGGGGTACTGATATACAGAGGGACGGTTACCACGGGAAGAGAAAGATCCCTTCTGATATACAGTGAAAATCGTTTAACACGAAACTGAGGGGACTGAAATATTTTTTCGTGTTAAAGGATATTGTAAAAATATAATTCAACGAAATTAAGTGTATTGGAATACATTTTATTTACATAGATATGTATATATACATGTATTTTATAAAAATCAATGAAACAAAAAACATCCGCAAGAACTTAATACAAAGATTTCAAGTTATTTGAAAAACAAAACATTTATTGAGTTTTCGGAAAGTAATCTTGTATTTTTCTTTTCATTGCCTCAGCATCAAATTATCAACAAATTGTTCGATGTCGTCAATTCTGTTATTCATTTCACCATTGGAATTGTGCGTCTGAATAACTGCGCATTCTTTTCATGATATTCCTCATTTCGGATGACGTGGGAACAAATTTAAGTTGCATTATTCATTTCATTTTCGTCATCGAAATCTGCATCAATGATATTTTTTTAGCTTTGAACAAACTCCACAATGTCTTTGTCTGGCATAATTGGAGCAGTACACACATTATCATCTACTGCAACGAATTCTTCCGATGATACAGTAGAACAGTCCAATAATACAGAAACTTTCTCAAACATTTCATTAAGTGTCGGCTCAGTTTCAATATCTTCCTTCTCCATTTCTTTTGATGCGAACCAAACTTACCGAATTCCAAAGATGAGAAATGAAATGTTTTTGTGTGGCGTTTGTAGGGGTAGAGGGTGAAAGTAGGTTAGATAAATAAAATTGGCTCGTGTCACAGGCAATTCCGGGAGTATTTCATAGCCGAATTAGCATCCTCTCTCATTTCAAACCCCTCTCAAATCTTGCTTGCGCGGCTGATGTGTTCCGTATTTTTTTAATTTCCAGAAGGGAAATCCCTTCGTGTTAAAAGAAAAAAATGCATGAAAATGCATAGTAGTTTGTGGGGACCGTTGTATTATTTCGTGTTAACCGATATTTCGTCTTAAGCGTTTTCGCGTTAAGCGTATTTCTCTGTACTTAAATAGTGACAGTAAAAAAATTAGCCCTACCACTCATTCAGATTCTGTTAAATAGCGTACCAGCGGACGCATTGTTGGATACAGGGGCTCAAAGTAGTTTCTTGGCAGCAACAAATTGTTTGCAAGAACTTTAAACGGTACACTGTGTTTGGGTGTCATTTCCGGGGAAATCCAAGATGGCGCCAGTGGCTCCACTTCTGTGATCATGTGATCCATGATGGCGGTGGATTAGGTGACGAAATCACAGTACCAGGTTCCTGGGCATCGTCTTAATCTGTGTGTATTTTCCGGGTCGCTCTAACCTGTGTGTATAATTTCTCTGTAGTGGTAGAATTTTAGAGCATATCGGTCTGATTTGAATGCGAAGCATTCTAAGGTGAGCAGCAGTAGATAAGTAGGAATACGCAATTATTTGAAGGTGTAGTTGGCAGTAGTGAAGCAATTAATGGCATAATATGACTGGAGAAATGTCGAACGGCAAGTAGATGCAGTGAAAAAACTAAGTTCAATTCGAGATACTTTGGAGAGTAGATTCTCGCATGTTGAAATCCGCTGCTGAAATGGTGGAGCTATCTGATTAGTTGGTACAAGGAGCCGTGGTCAGCTGACTTGGCAAGCTAAAGTGATTGGAGGAAGGCGATGGCACAGTGCTGTAAAACTATCGGCAGGCAACTTGAGGGGGAGTTTTTTCAGAGTCATACATAAATTTTAGTTGAGCCGAAAGAGGGAAAGGTTATAATTTTTCAGTAGAAATTTTACATATCCGAATACTATGAAATAGTGAAATAAACATTTAGTAAATGAATTTACATAAATAGAGCGCAAAAACTAAGTATTCAAGATTGATAATTAATAATTGAAAGCACAGTTAAGGCAACTATTGTCCCCTAATTAAGAATTCGAAAAAGAGCACCAGGTCATCTGGTCTTACTGATGTCGTTAAAATTATAGTCCAAATCAGGAGCACTAACATTTTCCACACTATCAATTTTTCAATTCAAAGAACTTTTTAGCAGTTACTGCTACTATATGGGGCAATATATGCTTGCCGAAATAGTTAAACCGCACGTACATCTCAAGTCGTCTGCTTCATAACTGAAAGCAGGAGAGATGAGAAAGGCCCTCGTCGGGACTCGAACCACAGATCTGTGGAATCTACGCACGGTTGCTTACTACACTCATGTCCATAAATTAAGGATAATTCGGAGTCACGCGGAAATCGAACTCTAAAATAAATATATCACCTGTAAAATCACTACACACATCTTCAAGAATCATATGCAAATTTCAGGAAGTAACCAGATGACACCGATGGTACGTCACAATGACGAGACTGTAAGAGAGTGATATATAAGTAATACAGGCAAAGAAGTAAAATTGTTCGCAGGCGCTTTATAAGCATTTCAGTGCAATAACCGAATAGTTATGACACAAAGGACGCATTTGGATGATTTTTTACGTGGTAGAATTATCGGCCGTCTGGAATGTGGGCGTACCCAACTGGAAGTATCAGGCGAACTCGGAATTACCCAGGGTGTCATCTCCAGGCTTTGGCAACAATTCCAAGACGATGGTAATGTGAGTAGACGTTACAGCACAGGCAGTCCCAGAGTGCCGAGTGTAAATTACAACGCCGAATGAGGACCGGTATTATTTTGGCAGTTACTGCCAAAAGAACCAGGCGGAGCACAGCCTCAGACCTGTCTCGTCAGCTCTCTTTAGCCACTGGTACGACAATTTCAAGGCAAACCGTGTACAGACGCTTCGGGCAGATTGGTCGTAGACCTGTCAGATGCGTTCCACTTACTGCAACTCACTGTCGCCTGCGGTTAGCCTGGAGTAGAGACATTGTGAAGCATTGTGGACACCGCAACAGTGGGCTTGTGTGATGTTTTTCGACGAGTCCAGGTTTAGCTTGCAGTCTGATTCTCGTCGGACTTTCATATGGAGAGCTCCAGGTACCCGTTAAGAAAGAAACCAAGAAAACATCATTGAACGACACCGTTACGGTGGTGCAGGAGTGCTCGTTTGGGGTGGAATTATTCTGGGTTCTAGAACTGACCTGCATGTTCAGATTGGAACTATGACAAGCCAAATCTATCGGGACGTCATTCTGGAACAACATGTACGTTTGTTAAGAGGCGCCATGGACGCACAATTTGTGTTTATGGATGACAACGCCCGTCCTCACCGTGCAAACATCGTAAGCGAATGGCTTCAATCGTATGGACTGGCCAGCATTCTCACCGGACTTGAATCCAGTAGAGCACGTGTGGGACATGCTTGGCCGACGAGTTGCAACCCATGAACCTCCTCCTACATGTCTTACATGTCTACCAGAACTTCGGAGAGCATTGCTTTTTGAGTTGTATAATATCCCCTAAGAGCAAAGATCAGATCGATAATTTGATACTCATTATGCCTAGGCGTTGTATGGACTGTATTGCATCGTCTGGGAGACATACAATATATTAACAATCATATCAACTATGTAATATTGTTTTTTTGTAAATAGGTTTTTTTTATAATTTGCTTCAGGGAGAAAAAATCGCTAATTTTTTTAATAATATCAAACATAATAAATAAGCTTTACAAATAAGTCAAATTTGTTTTGCTTCTAACTTTTCCTTTGCCTGATTTTCCATTATCCTTAATTTATGGGCATGAGTCTATGAGCGTAAAGAATTAGGTTATGCTATATTTACTATTTCGCTATATTAACTGTGGTAAAACTCTGGAGAATGTGCCTCAGTCATCAAATCAGAATATTAATATCATATTTATACACAGACTTTGGGAATTAATGCGTCGTCATGATCTTACATGGCGTAATCTTGTAAATATTAATAGAACTAGGAAATTTCCATTGGTAGTTAATATTTTTCAGCGTGTTATTAACTACCGAGAACCTATTAAAACCTTGAAGGTTTAGAAGTTCGTTTTAGAAGTTGGCCTCAGCCTCAACTGCGGACTCCCACAAACTTCAAGTAGCATAGAATAAGTTCCTGGGTTCCTGTAAATGCAGGTTACCTGACTAGAAACAAACTGATCCATGATAATTGACTCTGTATTGGACCACATTAAGACTTAATTGTGATGCTACAAATTTTTTACAAACCAGATCATTTCAGAAGATAATTTTGATCAGACCATTTGCTAACAATTTGTTTAGAGATAAGACCTTAGAGAGACTTGTTTAGAGACCATAGTTTCATAGTCTAGCTTGGCTTGCTGACTTTCAAGTATGTTTTTTGCATGGCATGACTTTTACCTCAATTTCTTGAACGTTTTCCGTATTTTATTTGCTAGTTGTCATGTGCCTTCAAAGGCTTAATTTTATGTAGGTTATTAAAGGCCACATGTGCAACTTTATAATCCGTATCCATATCGGTAGAGATCATTTGAATGTACAGTCGACTTGCGGTTAACCAACCGTAGATTAAATCCTCCAGAGTTCTCAGTTAATACAAGAGCGGTGCAAGAAGAAGGAATAAACTGTATTATAATTAACAGAAAAATAATGTTTAGTGTTTTCCTGTGAATTGAAACTGATAATAGTTATAATAAGTTGTCCAAAGTTAAATCAACATTCAAAACAAGAACACATTATAAATAACGGAAGAATAACCTTCATTAGAAATGATGAAAGTAAGTCTTAAGAGCAATATTTAGACCAGAATTTGAACAATATCAAACTTAGTAAAAAATAAAAATTTCTAGTTTGACATTTTTTTTTCCTATTATACATTGCTCATATGTTTATACAAGCACTCTTAAATTGCGTTGTTTAAGGTTAAATAAAAACGGTACCAATAACCGTTTTTATTTAACCTTAAACAACGCAATAACGGTCGTTAAATAAAAACGGTTACCAATATGTGATCATTTGCTATCATTACTGTTATCCCAAGCACTTTCTTTTCCTATTTTGCATTTTCCATAGAGAAAATTTTATTTTATGTTTATGATTTGTGATACGAATTTTTTTAGTTGTTTTATTATTATAAATTAAACTGAACTTTTTCGGAAAGAGCTCAGTTAGTTAGGAGTCGACTGTATTCAGTACTTTATTCAATTTTCTTAACAACTTTGGCATTAATATCGTCAGCCTACGTGTAATAGTTATTCCTATTATTAATTTTTTCTTTCTTACTAATTTCTGACCATCATCAAATGTTCCTCTGACGACTGCATTTCATTCAACACCGCTTTGTAAAATCTATAGCACAGTTCCAGTTCATCTTCGAATGGTTCTAAATAGAAAACGTCTTATGAAAAACTGACTTATATTCTTTTTAGGTTTACCATTTAGTTACCAGATATCGAATTTAGAAGAATTAGGAGTATCGTACTACTGTTAAGTGTGAATTGAGAAATTATATCTCTCTCGGGTGTTTTCATTTGTTAGCGTGTGTGGAAGTTTTGAATTTATTGCAAACTTTGATTAACGAATTAGTTTGCAATTCGGAAAACTTTTCCAAAATATTTTAATCTACATAACACTGATAAATTTATGTAATCTGGGAGAGGAACTAAATTTGGAAAAAGCTGCAGTTTGTGTAAAAATATATTTAGTTCTGTTACGGAATAAAATGATTATCCTTGTAGATTACATCTTCCATTTAATTTAACAGATATATATATATATATAGTAGCAACTGCCTTTGAGAAACCACTTGTTAGACAGAGGGAAAAGAGCAAGGGAGTGTGACAAATCTCTTCAGCTTCTGTTCGAGATTTCACTACGCCGTTAGTGCACTGCCAAGAAGTAGTGAGGGTTGGCGCCAGACAGAACTTTACCTGCTAACCGCAAGTGGGCGAATTTATTTTTTACTGTAGCTAGATCATCGTAGCTTAATGTGAAGAGTTACTAACGTTAAGGCAGCAACTTCCTTTTGCAGAAAATGTAGGCAAGCAAGAACTTGGATTTCTTATCTCTTTCCTGTTATGGGGCAGATGTCTAATAGTGTTTGCAGATAAATTTTATTATAGTGAGTATGCACAAAACGGACATAAGTTTATCTTCTATGTGAAATAACTAAACTGAAAGCGTTATTCACTTCTAAATATACAATAGTCATATCTAAATACATCGTGATCTAGAAATAGGTAAATATTTAAAAAGTTGTATTTCAGTGAAGTTGTAATTTGCAAAGAAACGAATACAAATCTTACTTATAATTGGTACATTTTTCTGTCTATTGTATCGCGACACAAATTTTAGAAGACTATGCTGGAAAAGTAAGAATACAGGGGCATGTGGATTTAACATTGAGCAGATGGGTATCTCGGTAATTTGTATTGTAATTGAGTAAATGTAATTGCCTACTATGTTAGCTGTAACCCTTAATTCCACCATCGTATTGCTTTTCTGTAATTTCGAGAAGCAGGAAGTACTAGACATATCTCGCGGCCGGTTGAAAACTATAAAAGGCCGGAGAGAGCAGAGTTGCTTAGTTACTGTTGTTGCGAGTTGTTTAGTTCCGCGTGAACTAAGATATCCGAGTTAGCTTTCTTTTAGATGCGCTTTGCATTGCGTTTAATTTAACGTTTTTAGTAGTTTGAAGTATAACTACTGATTATATTGCGTGATTTTGTGAACACTTTTACTTTATACCTCTGAGGAAAATTCCAGAGTTCTGATATATTTCGTCAGCCTATGAATATGCTACTATTTCTTTTGAAAAGAATAAATTTTATTAACTTATTATCGGACTTGTGCATTCAATCTATTACGAATCCATACGCCGGCAACAATTTTTGATGTCAGAAGTGGGATTCGAGCCTACGCCCACAAAAGTGGACTGCGAATCTTGCGATGCCCCTGCGTGTCAGAAAGGATCGAAGAAACGCCGAGGAAAGTTAAGGCGTTACAACGTTACAGCGTAGGAACGCCTTTTGAACGTATCGCCTTTGACATCCTGGAACCTCTGCCACGAACTGCAACAAATACATCATCGTAGTCGTTGATTGCTTCACTAAGTGGCCTGAAGCGTATCCTGTTTCTGATCAAGGGGCTGTCACAGTAGCACCTCTGCACTGGATACAGCACAGGATTTTCAGGTTCGAGTGCCTCTTCAGTTACATCCCGATCAAGGAAGATATTTTGCATCGTCTGTAATTAAAGAACTCTGGAAGCTACTTGGCATTGACAAAACCCAAAAACCCCTTTACATCCCTACTCAGACGGCATGATGGAGAGATTTAATCCAGCCATCCTTAATAACCTCTCGTTGGTGGTTTCCAAAAACCAGCAGGACTGGAATAAAAAGTTACCTTTGTTTTTGCTGGTCTATCGAAGTGCTGTCCACGAGACTAGCGGCTGTGCCTACATTCCAGATGCTCTTCGGTCGTGACGTTCGTCTGCCTTGTGATTCTCTTGTTTGGTCGCCCTCCAGATGTGCCTCTTTCAAAGTTAATTGAACATAAAGTTGCTGTCACTTGTATGGTACTCAAGGAACTGGCTGACAACAGACGAAATCTTGTACTCCTTGCCACGATAATAATTCGTGACATCTTACCCATCTTAGTAACAACGACAGCAACAACAGGCGAAGGGAAAGCTATGAGGAATGTCTGTGAAATAGTCTATAAATCATAAGGTTCCATAAAGGATAGGCGTCTGCTTCTGCAGCTATAGTAACAGATATAAATTTAAATTTCAGTTCCTCGCTTACTCCTAACACAATAAATTCTTTTAAGTGTGCTTCTGAAAGTGCACAGGAAAATGAGTCCAAAAGTCAATCGGGTATTTTTAAAATACCTTGAAACGGTTTCTTGGGATCCGATATCAGAGCTTTCAAATATTGGCAACACTGAAGAAGATAAATTTTCCCCGTCCCAAGTTTTTTTAGGATTTTGAAGCTTTTCCCCAAAAGTAGAAATTGCATTTTTCGAATTTATTTGATTCGAACCATCACTTTAGAGCTTAGGATTGGTTTCGTTCAATTTATTAAACAAATCTGTCAGAAAAGCTATAGCTGCTATTGAATTTATCAAGTCTGCTCTTAAAAAATATCTTTGTTTTCAAAAACTGCGTCACTGATTTGAAACAGTGTGGAAACAGATTTATCCACGCGTCCTATCCTTCAGAGAATTTTGGTTTTACTCACGGCTCTCATGGCGAGATAAAGCGAGCTGTGTAAGTATTCATTCAGGTTTTCCTACCAGATGTTACCAGCGATTTTTTACTCAGTAGGAGCTAACAGCATTTTATTCAGGAAAATTTCTGTTCTCAAACGTTCTGCTGGTACACTTTCTTCAAACTGAAAACCGCATCATAAAGTAGCATACGCTTTTAACATATCTTCTACCGAAGATTTTGTACATTCATTTTCATCAATGTTTTCCAGTTCTTCATCGCCATCAATGGCTTTCTGGCTGCTATTTTTTATGCTGTCCAATGTGTCCTCTTCAGAAGGAATTCCTGAGGTCTCAACATTGCAATCTATAAGTAATATTGTAATTGTTCATTGTTCTTTAATTGTTCTTGACCTTTTTCAACTGCAGCCATATATTATTCAGTTCCTCATCTTGTAGAGACATTAGGTTAATTACAAGCAGGAGAGATGAAAAATATGCATTGCCTTCGCCGGGGATCGAACCACGGACCTCTGAAATACCAGCTCAGTGTGTTGACCATTACACCACGAAGGCACGCTAAGAATGTGGGAGATATACCTTATAATCTTACCCATCTTAGTACACTGCTGGTCACCGTAAATGCAACACCCTGAAGGAAGCATGCAAATAACATGAAATTTACAACATGCATTAGCGGAGGTGAGATATGCAGATGATTAGAATTTTAGCGCAGACGCACGTCACGCGCGCCTGTGGCGCCTTAAGGCTTGGAATTTTCGACGATTTCAAGTTCAGCAATTGTATTTTTCTTGTGGTTTTTTCAAAAAAACGATCAATTGTGCCTCGTAGTAAACAGTGATCATCGTTTGATCAAGTATCCGAGTTCGACAAAGGAAGGATAGTGGCCTACCGAGAGTGTGGATTATCTTTCAGGGAAATCGGTAGTCGTGTTGGATGAAACCAAACAACTGTAATGTGGATATGTGACTGTTGGATGCAGGAGGGTAAGACGGATCGACGTATTTGATCGCATCCACCTCAGTGCACCATTTCGCGTGACGACAGGAACATTGTGCGCATGGCAGTGATGGATCGCTCAGTCACATCACGAAGCATAGCACAGCACATTCAGTCTATAACGCATCATCCAGTGTCTGCGTGTACCATTCGACGCCGTTTACAGCAGAGAGGTCTGTCCGGAAGACGTCCATTGCTTCGTCTACCCTTGACGCAGAACCATAGACGTCTTCGCCGCCAATGGTATGATGAAAGAAGGATGTGGACGGTAGAATGGAATGAAATTGTCTTTACTGACGAGTCACGCCTCTGTCTGCATCACCACGATGGTCGGATTCGAGTCTGGAGACACTGAGGAGAGAGGGTACTGAATAGCTGCGTTATGCACCGCCACACTAGTCCTGCACCGGGTATTATGGTATGAGGCGGTACTGGATATCTTTCTTGCACTCCTCTAGTACGCATTTCCGGTACTTTAAACAGCCAGCGCTACATCTCCGAGGTGTTGGAGCCATTTGTCCTTCCTTACCTTCAGAGCTTGCCCACAGCCATATTTCAACAGGATAATGCACGACTACAAGTGGCACGCATTTACTTCAAGCAAGGGTTCATTGCAAGGGTTCTTCCTCAATCGCCAGATTGAATTGCTTCCGTGGTCGGCTCGCTCTCTGGATCTTTCGCTGACAGAAAACATGTGGTCCATGGTTGCTGAACGATTGACCCAGATTACATCCCAAGCTACCACACCAGATCAACTTTGGCAACGTGTGGAAGCTGCTTGGTCTGCTGAACACATCCAAAGTCTCTTTGAATCAATGCCGAGGCGTATGGCAGCGGTGATATCCAACAATGGCGGCTACTCTGACTACTGATTCTGTAAGGAAACACACTTTACAGAACTCTATAAATTTAATCATTTGATACTTGGTCAACCTGCTATCTACTAAATAAATTTTGTTGTGATATCTCTTGTCTTTCTTGGTGTTGCAATTTGGGTGGCCAGCAGTGTATTAACAGTAGTATCAATCTTGGTGATGAAGCCAGCTTTTTCGAAGAAACTGCGAACAATTGTTTCAGCAACATCATAATTCCATACATTTGAAAATTCAGATACGCTGTCAAATAAACTTATTACACATTAAAGGCTGATTACTTTCAATTCCATTAGGATCGTCTTCGAAATTCACTTAACATTTTTTATCCCCCCTTGATCGTAACCTGCAGTTTCGCAGTGGTATTTAGCGTATTAAAAAAAACCGCTAATATTTCCGTTTCTGTATAACCATTATTTATGTGAATTTTTTTCAAAAATGTGTAACGTCATCCCTGAGTTCTTGTTGAAATCGTAATCTACTTCCAGTGATTTAATACCTCTGAAACATGTTAGATTTTTACTCTTTTCTGTAAGTAAAGGTTTTATTTTTTTTCCATATTTGCACATAACAATATAGTAACTCTAACTTTGATGTGTTTAGCAAAAAACATCTTTCTTTTTTGAATATTAATATTCCATGCGGTAAGCATTGATAAAATAAGTCAATTTCCTCGGAGTTGAATCTTTTGGTTTGTACGTTTCCCTAATTTCTTTCAATTTAAGATTTTTCCATATGGCGCAGTCATCTTCCTAATGTCTTTGCTTTTGCCACATATGAAATTTGCAACTATTTCCTGGATTCTTTTGAATTTTTAAGACACCCATTGTTCGCATGAAATTATCTTTGTTCTGAACTCCGTTGCATTTTCCAGTGACTCCGTAGAGTTTTCCAGTATCAATGGCCCTGATATTGCTAATTTGTTTTCTCTCAGTGAACGCAACCAATTTAAAGTTGCTTCACCAACGTCTTCATAAATGCACATTTTCTTACGTTTGGCACTTGGATCAGTGGAATCAAAGCTTGACGATATTTTGTCCTAATTTTTAAGGATTGCCAATAAACTATTTTACAAAATATGAATTTTATAAAAATATCATTTTTCTTTACACCTTTGTTCAGTTCTTCGAGAATCGAAATTTTTGCTTTCGTTTCGACATTTTCATTATTTAGTACATATTTAACTTTAAAGGGATTTTCGATATAAAACCACGAAAAGCAAAAATAAAAATAACTTTCAACTGTTACTTAAACCTTTAATTGTTTTGCAAAACAATATTAGTTGGGGAATTTTTAACAATAAGATTTTTAACAATAGGATAATAAATCTTTCTCATTCGAGAGTCTCCAAAGTTCATATTGCATGTAGCATGAAATGTGATAATAGGTGAGGACCCAACTGCATTAAGATCACAGCTGCGCGCACGTACGTCGGGTACGTGTTACAGAAAATGAATAAATAATTTTAAAGTAGAAAGAAAAATCTCAAAAAACCATACATTCAAAAGCGTCGTTATATAGAGAGTGTACTGTACTATTTGGAGTATTTTATTCAAAGAAATTCATACCTCGGGCAGAATTCCACAAAAGACTTCGCTAAATGGAGGAAATCGTTAAATAGTGTTCGTTAAATAGAGGTTTGAGTGCATAAGCGAAAAGTAAGGCTTCATTCATTCGCAAAGGAAACTGGCTGTCAGGCTCATTTTTGAAGGAAATAGTCTCATATCCATGTTACACATGGGAAAAACTGCGAAAACACTTATTACAGCCAGTCCGTTCATTTGGAATCAAACTCAGCGAGCTAACGGTGTTCAGCGACTTTACCTCTCTGCCGATGATGAGCGGGGTAAGGAAAGGAAAAAGTCGATAATGTTAGTCCCTTAACAATTTTAATTTTGGGGATATGTCTCTCAGATGACTTTTAAATTTCAAAATTCATCATACTAATATGTTTTGAATAAGAATTGACATATCTGTATGGTGAAAATTTATAACAATAAACAACTAATAATCAATTTTATAAATATACAGGATGATAATTATTGAACTACGTGAAATAAAACCGTCATAAATTCTGATCGGTTTGCGTGATGAAGTTCAAACTTCGTGGTTGGCCGCAGGACATGATGGGAACTAGTATGAGCATGCGCACGCAACTTATTATTGTCGGCCATTTTCAAGCGAATATGTCACGGTACAGCGTGCCTGAGTGTATAGCGCTTGTGAAGGCTTATTATGCGAGCAATAACAACCCAACTGAAGCTCAAAGAAAGTTTGCGATTGTGTACGAACTGAAGACAACCAGTCCAAGTGTGCTAACAATCAAGAATTTGATTCTCAAGTTTTAGAGAACTGGTAGTATTTCTGATGAGTGTTGGCAATCAGCCTAAGAAAATTGATCAGATAAGCTGCACAACCGGTGGGAATCAACCGGAAGACTTTGCGACAAATTGTTGTTGAAGAACTGTATCTCTCCCAATACGAAATTCAAACCCATTAGCCATTAAGGCCCATGGCCATGGAACAGCGGTTGTGTTTCGCCAACACTATTGTCGAGAGAATTGACGAACAGCAATTTGATGTGAATATGGTTTGGTTTAGCGACGAAGCTCACTTTCATTTGGGTGGGTTCGTCAATAAGTAAAATTGGTGCATTTGGAGGACTGAGAATCCACATTTCGCGATCGAGAAATCTCTTTACCCTCAACGGGTGACTGTGTGGTGTGCAGTGTCCAGTCACGAAACAATCGGTGCGATATTTGTTGATGGCATGGTGACTACTAAACGATACGTGAAGGTTTTGGAAAAAGATTTCATCCTCATTATTCAAGTGCCCCTGATTTCGACTAGACGTGGTTCATGCAAGACGGAATTCGACCCCATGGGACCAAGAGAGTGTTTGATGTTCTGGAGGAGCACTTTGGGGACCGCATTCTGGCTCTGGAGTACCCAGAAGCCACTGGAATGGGGCTCGCTTGGCCGCCATATTCTACGAATCTGAATACGTGTGAATAACTTTTGTAGGGCTGTATTAAAGATAACGTGTGCAGAAATAACTCCAAATCCATTGCTAAGCTGAACTGCTATTCAGGAGGTCATCGACAGCATCGATGTTCCGACACTTCAGCGTGTCATGCAGAATTTTGCTATTCGTCTGCGCCACGTCATAGCCAAAGATGGCAGGTATATCGCACATGACATAACCTAAATCCGAATATCTGTAGTGACGTTTACATTTTGATTAAAATTTGTGCACTCAATAGTTTTTAAATAATTTACGTTTTATTTCATATAGTTCAGCCCACCAGCGGCCGAGCGGGAAAGACGCTGAACACTGGTAGTTCGGTCCGAGGTTCGAATCCCGCGAACGGGCTGGCTGCATGGGCGTTTTCGTGGTTTTCCCCATGTGTAACGTGTATACGAGCCAGTTTCCCCTAGAAAGTCCTCCACGAAGGCATCCCTCCCTTTAGGCAGATAGCCCTCGTATGCTTTGCCATAATTGAATAACCTAACCTAACCTAACCATATAGTTCAATAATTGTCACCCTTTATATTTATAATCAATGACACCTTAATTATACCGATCAGTTGACAATGTATATTCGGATGAAATTTTAAAAGGAGTGTATGATGACCAAGAGGTCCACCTGCCCAGTCGATGTCTTGATCACCATACAGCCCTTTTAAAATTTCATCAACCCCGAGGAGGTCCATACAGATTCTATTGGGAACTCTTGAAAGATATTTGAGAGAAACCGAACGAAACTTTATTTCAAATAATCAATTCTATTCTCCTTACACTTTTCTTAAACTCGGCAATAAATGAAACAAAGGAAACTAAGGATATTTTAAAAAAATAATATTTAATTAGTTTAGCAATCTGAGAATATGCGAACATTTCCAAAAGAGAAATTATTTAACTGTTTTTTATTATTTGAATACTCGTCACATTTTTTTAACAATAAGCTCAAATTTTTTGATTCTTAAAAGTCAAAAAGTCATTTTGTATAAAAAGTGTAAAACGAATCAATAATAGTCTTCTTTTTGAATTATTATTTTTTATAAGAATATTCATTTTTCGGATAATAAATATTTCTAACTAATTTCATATCAAAATAACTATCAATTTAACAATCTATTTATTAAAATTTAGTTGAGCTATTATAAATTTTAAAATTTTATATTTAACAGAATTTTAAATTCAGGTGATCTATTTGTGTCACTTTAATAAAACTACTTTTTTTTTGCAACTGCGTTTGGTTTCTCAGTGTTAAGTAAAAAAAAATAAAGTACAATAAAACATATCTACTATATTAAAATCTGTGCGCGTCTGTTTGTTTGTTTGTGTTTTTGTTTGTTTGTTTGTAACCTTATCTTCTTCGGAACGGCTGGGTGCAGAGCTTAGCGGAAGGTATCGTTGGTCTTTTTACAGGCTATTTGATTGGTTTTTGCATTTATATTCGTATTTTTAGTTATTTAAAGTAGTATTTAGACTTTTATGCTTGTGGTAGTTTAGAGCTTGAGAAGAATTCTTCGGAACATCAACTTTTTGACTTTTGTGATATATTTAATGTTTTGTTTCGTATTTTTTTAAAGATATATTCATTCTTTTTATACATTCCTGTTATTGTTGCTTGAAAAATTGCATTTACATTTGATATTTATTTGCATTTTACTGTGTTTAGAACTTTCGTTTTAGCTTTTCGACTTTTGTGATATATTTGATGTTTTGTTTTGTATGTTTTTAAATATCTATTCATTCGTGTTACATATTTTTGTTATTGTTGCGTGAAAAATTGCATTTACATTTAATATTTTTTGACATTTTTATTGTGCGCGATAAACAACTATCGTTTTACGATTTTAAGGCGCTGGAATGTTCTTTATATTTTTAGATGTAGTAGTTCATTTTTGCTTTTAAATTTCAATTTTTATTGATTTCAGAACTTCTTAATTTATCTTTGTATTTACACTTTTATTTATTTCGTGTTAATAATTTTCTTTTCATGTACATTGTTTTCAGATAACCTAATTA
>KK121481.1:462934-581661 GCA_000611955.2 Stegodyphus mimosarum | reverse complement strand
AGGCACAAATGTAGGGTAGAAATGTATATAATCCATAATCTATAATGTATAACCAGGACTTGTGTAATGAAATGCAAGTGTTTAAGTGTAACCAGATATATAATGTAAAAGGTCTTTGCTAAAGCAAGGCACAACGTGTAAATTGTAACTCTTCATTGTATAATGTAATTGCCAATGAACAGGCAACTCTAGATAAAGGTGGACGTGGTGCTGTACTGATTAACTCAAATGGTAAAAGGACAGTGCCCACGTCTTCCGTCGCTTATCGCTTATGAAGAGGCAGACAGTTACAACCATGCTTTCTCTGGGATTCGAACCCGGGCCCTTTGGTATCGTAGTCCGTTCCCCTAACCACTATATCGTCTGAATGGCTCTTCAGTCATTCGTTAGGTGAGTGAAAATATAAGGTGTTATCGGTACCCCCTCCTCCATGTGGGATTTTGTGGCTGTACTGTTTTGCACGTCATGCTAGTAAGCAGAACCGGAGAGGATACATTCGCAAAGAAGACACACTTGTTTCTTTTGTTATATTTGCTGATACGGATTCTTCGTCTCTGCAGATTTATTTAACATATATTTAACACATGTAATAATTAAATGCGGTTTTAACTTGGCCTTGATCATAAGCTTCTTATATGAGGTAAAATATGATGTGTAGAAGATCTATGAAATTGAACCGAAAATGTAATTTTGTAAATTAATATAGGACACGGAATTATTCACAAACGAATCATGAGACAACGATCATATTGCTTCGAAACATTTTATTTCAAATCACTTGCTAAAGAAAAAAGATCTATACAAGAGCGGACACAAAACTTAGAGCACACATCACTTGATTTCTCATTTGCTTTATACATAAATGCTTACGAAATGAAGCATTTAATCCATATCATTCAGCAATAATACAAAATGGCATCACACTAGTATAGATCATCATGTATTTGGGTGTTCAGAAAAGAAAATAGAGAAAGTCCTTTTTCCGCATTTTTTCTTGTTTTTATGTTATATATACATAATATACATTAGAAATGAAAATACTATTTTACCATTCAGCTTACATTTATATCAAACATTTTCGATATATAATTATTCTATTACTCTGTTTTAAATTAAGGAGCCGAATTCGAGGTTTTCAAAAATAATATGTGCTCTTTAATTCTTATCATACGGACGTGGATTTCAGTGAGACCAAGATTAAGTATAACACATTTGATGGAATGTGGGCACATTTTAAACTGATATTAATTATTATACTGTATTTGTTACATGTTACCTAAAAATAAATATTTTATTTACATATTATAAACAATGAAATAAATATATTATGATTTGAAAAAAAATATTCTCGACTTTTTCAAATTTTTCTTTTTCTTAAATTACAATTATTTCGCTACGCAATTACAAAAATTCCCTCCATCTCAGTTTCAAATTATTTTCGTTATTCAGCTTTTGTAAGAAAATCACTGACTCTTTCCTGTCTACTAAAAGGTACCATTTTACGTGTTATAGAAAGATAATTGTAATACGATAATTCAAAATAGTAATTTTTGATCAGTTTAATGTTTCTAGAATTTTCTTTTTGTTCTATTATTGTAGAAAGTCCTCCACGAAGGCATCCCTCCCTTTAGGCAGATAGCCCTCGTGTGCTTTGCCATAATTGAATAACCTAACCCTAACCTTGTTCTATTAAATGTTTTACGAAGAAAATATAATGGATTTAAAAGTGATGGATATTACACTTTTTGATAATAAAATAAAAGTAGATAAATTTCTTTGTTCACTTGAAATGTAATATTGCATACAGGTATGAAACAAATGTATTTTTAAGGTAACTGTGAAGTGTAATATACTTTGTATATAAAAAATAAATAAAACAGAAATTCATTTTTCGAATTTTGGTGTTATATTATTTCATTATTTATACACTCTTATCAAGAGCAAATCTTGGATTGGTAATATATATATATAAATTTATTACAGATCGCTTTATAAAATGCATTCTTATAACACAAATTAGAATTGTTGAAGTTGTTTTTTGATTTTTTGGAATATATCGGAATGGCACTGACCACCACAGTTAGCGAAGTTAGAAATGAAAAGGTATTAAAATTCAAATTGGACCCATATATTTGCTAAATGCTTGATATGTAATTCGGTTTAGCCTTTTTCTACAATTATTAATAATTGTTAACTTAAAGAAACAAAGTGAAATTTTTATCATAGCTAAGCTACTGGGATTACAGACTTACCACGTATTCTGTCTGAACACACAGATACTTGTACATTTTATTAAGAGAGATACAGAAGTGATTTTGATTAGAACTTACATTCCATAAAAATAAGAAATAAATACAAAAACACAATTAGCTCGTGATTCTAAAAGAAGCATTTTTAGTATTGTTCGTACTGCACTTGGAATGTGGGTACAATCAAAATCCTTTTGCAGAATCTCATATATGACTATATAATTATACAATATAACAAAAATATAATGCCACATGATGCTTCATTACACTGACAATACTTTACACAGGGAGCAGGATTAAAAATGACTGGAATAATTATCAGCAGATAAGAATCACTTTCCTTCTTGAAATTTCAGTGATTTAAAAATCTACACAGACACGCACAATTATACACTAAATGTAAATTAATTCTTACACATCGCTCCTTCCTTAGAATTATCTTTGGTCATTGTAGAACTAGATTTTCAAAAGGGAGGTAAATAGGTTTCACATAACGTTCCGCATTTCAAAAGCTAACATTCTCGAAAAAGTTTGAATAATCATATGAGCTACTAATACATAGTTGACGCAAGGAACCGTACAATATTATATTAATTATATCCAGCGAAAACGCCACTTTTTTAATATTTCATACATGTATGTATTAAGCACATAATCACGCTAGCTACGGAACTTTTTACTATAATAACAACCTACAATGTTTACGATATATATATAGATATATATATGTATATATATTTATATAAGTCTATAATATGAATAGACTAAATAAATGGGGCCCTTAAAGGCCTTTGACAGGCCTCCGCCTCCAAGTGAATGCAATATACGGACGGAATAGGTTCTTGCAATTTAACATCAAAGTTATCTGATTTTTATTTTAATAAGGCAATGTCAGGCAATGCTATGCCATGTAATAAAAAGTAATGAACTGTAGAAAAGATATGTTAACACAATATACGGAATGTACGAAATATATATGTTTGTATACATGTCTATATGTAAAGTCGCATTTTTGTTTTAAATAAAAAAGGAAGAAATATATAAATAAATAAACAAAAATTCACAAAATACAGATAACTATATTTTTAGATTTCTGAATACGACTGATTAGGAATATATTCTCTCTTACTTTTTACCATTGCAGGAATAATAACTGCTTGAAATCAAATGAAGTTACATTCTGTGTAAAAACTGTTTATCAAATAATGAAACAGTATGGACGCACGCTGATAATACAAAGCAGTCCTGAAAAGAACGTATTTTTCAAAAATGGCGCATCAAAATCCTTTCTCAGGTTATAAAATATTTTGAATTTTCAAAGACAATTTAGAATTTATGGGTGTTTGAAATCGTTCTTACTTCAGAGCTATCCAGCGATTTGGTTTTTAAGCGTATTGAGGTATAACTAACACAGGTGTCACGACCTTTAAAATTTTTAAATATAGCTGAATGTTATCAGCCGTTCACACAAAGCTGCACTCCTTCATAAATAGCTTAAAATTGATATCATACGTGTTTTAAATGATGGTAAACTTGAAGAAAACCATATCGCTAGATTTCTTTTCTCTAAGCTCATAGTCATGGTTTCAAATAAATAAATAAATTTTAAAGTTTAGAAGTTAACATCATTTATAAATTGGAATTTAAAAAAAGTTAGAAAAATTATCGACAAAATAAAAAACAGCCAGTATTCAGAAATCTTGATAAAAATACACTTATAATTTATAAATACAAAACAATGCAATGAAGTGATCTCGTACTTCTTGTACAAATGAAAGCAAAAGTCTCTCTCCTTAAAACAGCCCGTGAGATTTTAACAAGTGCATTTAATTTACACGACAATCCTACATATCTGTTACTCGGTTACAAAATTCTTTACCTTTATGTTTGGTCCTCGGTACCTGAGCGTTAGAACAGTTATAGTAAGAAACCTAGTTGACGTACTGTCAATGAAGCGTAAATGCACATAAAAGGTAGGAGGTTTTGTTTTATCCATTTAAAAGGCATGATATGTATAAAGCTGTTTACGATATGTATAAATATTAGGTTGATACTTGACAGAATTTAAAACGGCAAAAAAAAAGAAAAACTGGATTTAAAAGGGTTTACCGGTTTTCTTTTGGTAATGCATAAGCTGTCTTACAGAAAAAGGGCAACAATGCTACATCGAGTGTTCCAGAGATTAGAAAAAAGAAAATGGCTTGGGACACATCGCTTCCTTCGCGAAATTCAGAGTCCCGTGATATCTTTTCCGGTTATGTAAATTAACTAACACCACAGAGACTCTTCGTACCCCACATCATATAAAACGGGCTGAAATCGCCAACAATTGATGTTAATAGTTATGGCGTTGCTATACTAGATAGTCAGCTGTGCGACATATTTAAAGACACTTTCATCGTGACTTCAGAGATCTTGGCGAATATTCTCGCAAGGGGATTGAATCGGCGCACTAAATTCGTCTATAGTTTTGTGACACTGCGGAGTCTTTTATCTCCGTTGGTTTCGCATGGCCCAATAAGCGGAAACTGTGGGTTTCAAAGCTGGTGATCTGCAAACAACGAGAGTGTCTTTTCATTCAAACAGTCGGAACTGACTTCACGGGACAATGTGAAATCATTTATCGTTTGAAAGAAGCACTGGACCGAGAGCATTCCAACCGCATTTTATTTCTTCTAACCTCTCGACGTCATTTAATGTTAAAATGTTTTTTTCTGGAACAATCTGGGCATATTGTGTACAAAGTTTCAGCAAACGTAAATGAATTAATTTGCTTTTAAATTTAAATTAAAAAAATTAAAATTTGGAACTTTTGAAGTACAGATATGTATAGAATGTGAATCAAGAGAATTGTCAGAGTAAAAATATAACTTACATCCATCGTACTGTGTGAATATAAATATCTGTGTAACATCATTAGTTGTATATTTGTTGCTTTTAGTACTACAAATTAAATTTTAATTACTTTGTGTGTTATTATCAAATAAAATAACCAAGTTTAAAATTTTCAACAATATTACTATTTTGTTTGTTCATCCGCCAGATATTCCATAAAATACTGCTTTCATGAAAGATTAACATCATATTTTTGCAATGCAAGATTTTATAATTTTGTTATAATTGCCCACTCAACCTAGTTAACTAATTAATCTGTTAATTTTTCAATCGACATGATGAGAAATATATGTAAAGAAATTAAACAGTTAGTTAATTAAAAGTCAAAGATGGAAATAATATTGTTCAAATTTGCTTCAGATTATATCATTATATTATTTAAAATTATCCATGTATTGTAGACTGATTATCATAAGACTGATTTGCATTATTAAGAATCATTTCAATTTTAATACTGAAATTATCAGAATTTGGAATTTTAATTTTATACATTTACAAGAAAGATCTAATTAATAAGTTTTTAAATAATAAAGCAAGATACTTTATGCAACCGAAATTATCAATAGCTTTGAATAAAAAAAAAATCAAAAGACGTAAAAAATTATATATCAATTTTTAATTTATATAGGTAAACAATACACGATGAAATGTAATGAAACAATATGCTGTACAGCCTTAATCTACCGTTATCGTAATAATCGTTTTCCCACAGTGAATCTTTCTCCATTACTGGTCACGATTATTCTGTACAAATAACATTATTAATTCGCGCATCCATCTTTCCTAGTTCTTCGTTTCTCCGCATAAATTATTTTAATTGTTATTGAAATTATTCTGCTTCATGTTCCTGGAGAGAATTTTCTAATTGGTTGACGAAACAAATTAGGTCAAATCCTGGCTAATGTTTTCCCTTTGGACCACAGATCTCACAATAAAGTAAAACAGTAACGCTTTGGCAGTGCACTTCAGACGGAGTGCCGCATTGTTTATGTCACTTCTGAAAGTTATTTCATTTCTAATTGCAAAACATTACGCTAGTTTTTATTACTTTAATCGTGTTGGTTTTCAGAGGTTTTAGTTAGTTCTCAACTGGTTTCCGGGAGGGGGAAAATCTAGGAAAAAAATCTGAAAGATTTCAAATTTTATATTTATGTCTACATGGGAGTTTTTTTTTATTCTTTGTGTGTAACTTTTATTTATTAAATGTCGTGTTCTTCGCATAAAATTTAATTCAACAGTAATATCGCAAAATATTAAAAAAGATTACATCTTTATAATTTCCGATCCACAGTCTCTGGAGATAATTTCTTTTCCGTACAGAGTTGCCATTGCTCGCTTTGAAATCTTTCATTTATTTAATGAAAAATTAGCTATTTACAAAATACGAAATATATAATAAACCAAATTCCAAATTCCAAGTTTGGGCTTCCAGATGCCTGTTTTCGAGTGGAGGACTACATTATTCAAAATTTGTTGTCTCTAGATACCGTTGTTTTTTTTTTTTTGCAATGCAAGAAACAAACATACATTTATGCAGATTCTTCATTATTTAATTTCTTTAAATATAATTCAGGGCTCTAATATTTGGTGGCAGCAATCTGAAACGTAAACCGACATTTATAGTGAACCAACGCAAAATACCAAAACGAAATTATTAATCCTTCTGTACAAATTGCCCCGTTGGGCTAAAAAGGTGAAGAAGAGGGAAAAGAACAAGAGAAATTTCTAGATTCAACAAGACTTTAAAGACTTTCTCTATGCGAAGCGTGAAAGCGGCGCAGACCAAGACATTGTCAAAACTTTTAAAATCTTGAAAGCCAAATGTAAATGCACAGCCTTTATTGTTACAAACAGTTTTTTTTTTAATATAGCGTACTTATGCCGAAAGTAATCAACATTATTTATTTCATTATGCTACTTATCTACAGTGTGTAACAGATTTCGTATTTAATCACATTGCCACAATAATTTTCTATCGATACATCGAGACCCTTCTGTACTGTAAAAATAAGTTATTAAAATGCTATTCAGGAATTTTTTAATACAAATATTGACCCCCAGTAAAAAATTACGGATTAAACGGCATTTGTGCATACGTTAACCTAATGGTCAGAAGGATTCTTCATTATTCCTTTTACATTACGTTTCTTAAATAGTCTCAAATTTTAGCAGATTTATTGTAAAAATATATAACTCATTGTAATATAACTCATTGTGTATTTTGCTGAATACATAAAAAATTCTAATATAAATAAAGTCAGTGTTACATGTAAGAAACAAATATATTTCGCAATCAAATTATCTACCTTGTGAGCGTAATTCAATAATTTATTCAATAGAGTTTGTAAAAGCAGATTATAGTACGTACCATTCAACATAGTGTTTCTAAATATTTTATGTGCATTTACGCTTACAACGTGGTTTCTTTCATTCCCAAGTATTTATAAAAACGAGGATAAGCTGAGCAGGTAATTGTTAATCTAATTCTTTCGTTTGTTCACTAATTTTTTATGGTCACGTGTATGCACCAAGTTTAATGAGTGTGTTACTCAGTATGAGCAATTAAAATTTCACAAGTTTAGATATTTTGTATCAAAAAATCTTCTGATGTTAAAACATCTATGAAATACACTTTAAAGTATCCTCAAGATTAAGAAAATAAACTTTTTGTTTTGTGAAACTTGATATTATAAGTGCCATATATACTTTATACAAAGGAAATTATAACAGTTCAACTTTGTTTTGGAAATATTTTTTGTCTGAATGAGCATCAACACAATACAATAAATAAAGTTTTTCATTACAAAAGTTCAACTCAAATAAATAAATAAATAAAAGCTAAATTAGAAAAATAAAATATGAAGTAAATATTTAATGAGCAAAAGTATTTGAGAATGACAGCATTTCATAGAATTTTAATATATAAATATAATACTGCGATATTTTAGCCTAGTTAAAACAATGTTTGCTTATTCTTTAAAATTGGTTCAAATTTTACATTGGAAATATATGTTTCATTTTATATTGCAAGATACTGCAAAATAGCATAGTGCAATTAATGACGATTTATTGTGATGTCAGTGTTTAATAAAATTTTTTTAGCAGATTCAGGCATCATAAAATGAAGCTCAAACATCATGAGATGTTTGTTTTGCCTTCGTGTTATTTAATGTTTTGATTAGTAGAAGTTAACTATGTTCTTTTAAGTTGATAAATATGAAGATGATTGCTATCGTTGGAATTTAATCTCGAACGCAGTTCTCATTTCCGGAGCTAGAGATCATCATCAGTCTTCTGAATAGCAATTCAAATATTATATTTTAATGAATAGGAATTACGTTTCTAAATAATATTGAAAATTAAAATCAGTTTAATACGGAGAAACTTCCTTCGCAGTGTCATTATTTCACATGAAACGCTTCTTGATAGCCAAAAACCTGAAGTTATTTCAACATTAAATCGCTTTCGCGTGCTGGTGAATACTAAAATAACATTCTTACTGTATAATTCAACAAATTGATGACACGCATACACTCATTATATTCTGATATGTAGCGTCTTGGTTTCAGAAATAGACACTAAATCTGAACTGTTATATGCGCATGATAACGATATGATATGCAACGAAATTTAATATTTTAATAGGTTAAAAAATCGCTTGTAATACACGTTAGACATACGCTGACATACATATAATAACACTATGATATGTAGCGTCTTGGTTTTGTTTCTATCTGTTAATATCACTCTCAGGAATGAACTGCCAACAAACATCAAGCTCTTTTCACTTATTTAGTTTTCATTTTCGGAGTACAAAAATCTAAATGGCCGATTTAATACTTTTTATATTACAAATTAAAGTTTATTATGTTAAACGAAGATTAGAAATCGACTATTTCTCTGTTTAAAAAAAACCTACTGTTTTAAAGAAACACCTCCGAATTGTTTCAAACTTTGAAGGAAGGTTATAAAAAAAGTTCAGTTGTTTGAAAATTATAACATTATTATTTGTTAAATATACTTTTATGCATCTGGAGCTGTAGGAAAGTTACAATTCCGTTTCTCACCGTAGTCTTTGGAACAAGAAAATAAATACAACATGAAAATTTTGATCTGCAAAATACAACGAAATATGGAAATATTTATACCTCAGGTTCAAACAGATGGCTTCTAAATAGGAGAATATATTTAAAAGCCATTTAATGAACCTACATCGTATTTAAGTACGATAGTCATTTAATTGTTGGAATGCTTATATCGGATATTATTCGCAAATAAACTATGCAAGCTTTGAAAGTGTTTTAAAAATTAACTTAATATTATGAACAATGAGAATTGTAAGACCAACATAAATTTTCATCTTCGAAGAAAAGTTAATTTTACTTGTTTATTTACAATCTGCACTTTTATTTTAATTTTTTTTCTATTTCTATTTTAAATGAAGTAGTTAGATCACTTGTAGGAATTGCAAATTATCGAATATAAAAAATGCACATTGAAATATTATTTCGACATACTACGATTTTTAACTTAGGTTACTAAAGATGCAGTTTGCACTATTTACACGAAATTGTTAATACACTAGTATTTCTAAATCTATAATATAGATGGAAGCTTGGACATATGGAAAAAAACATTAAACCAATTAGGAGAAAAAAATAAATACTGAGCCATAATTTGCATTAAAAGTTTGGTTCGTTTGACGTAAAACTGCCGCTGGTGATTGTTTCATTTATTAAGAGAAATTAAAACTTGTATGTTGTGAACACCTCTCGGTTGCTCACATTTCATTTATTCCGGAATAAATTACTAATATTTGTTATTGAAAAACCTGATTAAGACATGGCAATAGGAACTAAAATTACAGACAACAAATGGCTAACAAATAACTAACTTCACATAAAATTTACTTCCTTTAATTCTTACATTTACTATAATAAAAAATAGTACGACTTTTGTCAATAATGAATGCACTTTGTGTGCTGCAGTGGTATTTCTTCAAAAAAGGTATTAGACAAAGGAAAAAATAATGTTTCAGGATTGCATTCTTGTAGCTCAGAAGGCCTTATTAGATTGTCATCTGTTCTCGTGGTTTATAATCCTCAGTTCTTGTTATTTTAATATGGGAAACATATAACTGTTTGATACCATGAACATATAAATATTCTATTTGTTTTTTGAGTTGCAATGTATAGTAATTGTTACTATTATAGAAGTAAATTAATAAGTGAATGTAATAAATGTAATTGTATGAGGACATATATTTAACACTAAAGGAAAAACTAAATCAGTAATATCAATTTATATTAAAGAATAATAAAAATTTAAATACAATGAAAATGTATTTATTGTTAATTTTAATATAATCTTGATTTTATTTAAAGAAATTGTGAATTAGAAAATAATTTCAGAACCAAATGATTTATTTAAAATTATCACATGCAAATTTTATTAAAATTTGTTAAAACATTTTTATTAAATTTTTCAAAAGAAAAGTACGGAGTTTTAAAAGCGATTGTATGGCAATTAGGCACTCGTTTAAACATTGGTCTTGCATAGATAGAAATCTGATTATCGGGCCTTGGACTGATAAAAAGTCAGATCTAACGTTTCTCACGTAAGTGTAATTAAATTTTGAAATGGTGTTCTAAAAATCATATCACGAAACAGGGACAACAATACATTTTCCTACTCTGACTCCGTTATTTCATCAATTAATTACAGGCATGAGCGAATAAAGGATCATTATTCAATTGTTCTTTAATACCTCTATTGTTTAATTAGTCCAATTAAGAACACCAAAATCCATCAGAAAATCCATTTTTGGTTATTTAGTCCATAGCTGAAAGTGTCTCAATTTTTTTATTTCATGGATTCATGAAGAAAAAAGTTAAATTTTTTACATACCATTCATTACATAAACAAAATTCATAGTACTGTAAATTTCCAATAATGTTTACAAATTATCTTACCATACTATGCAGAACATCGTATAATTAGTCAAAAGCTAAAATATATGTTATGATTATTATTTACGGCGTATGCCTTGTTTTCAATTAAAATTACCTCATTGGTAATTTATAAAAACACCTTTTCTTCACCCATGCCTAAATTGAAAACCTAACACACATTAGTGGAACATCTACCTTTTACACTATCTCGGAACAACATATATATTATGATAGAAACATTTCATGCAGCATATAAGAACAAGTAGCGAGTTATAAATATTAAATAATAATTAATAATCACAGGACAGCATTTTTCACAGCTCACGCAGTTAAACAGCAAATGCATGTTGTACAGTAATTTGAAGCTATTTACACATTTCACAAACTTCATAATTTTATGACAATTCATTGCTAAAATAATTTAGTGTGTTTTTCCCAATATAAAGAGAAAATCCAAGAATGACTTGAAACAAAATATCATCACTTGCTATATTAAACTCCCTCACACGTATGAATAAAATTTGTTCCATTGTTTGAAAAGGGAATGCTTAGTGAAAGAACGTTGGTAGCGAATACGATTTATAACAAAAATTTGAAACATTTTACCAATAATATTTTTAAAAATACCATTTTTGCTGAATTTCTAAAGTGTCTTGAAAAGTATCAAATTTGTATATTCGTATTATATAATAGTATATATACATGTATATAAAGCACTTTTTTGCGAATAATGTACATTGAAAATTTAAAGCATTTTTAATTAAACAGATATGACATACGTTTTAAGTAAATTTATTCCTTCCAAAATTTTATTTACGTGTATCTTAGAATAATTGTTAATGTTTAGTATATAAACATGCTCTAGAATTTTGCTTTTACTAACCCTTGTTTTTATATTTTCACCATGAAAGATAAAATAAAATTAACAAGTAAAGAAACGATTCATTTCTAATCTCTTTGTAGAAACTAACAGGCCCAATATTCATATTCAGTTTAAGTTCTGAAAGATAAAAATGAATAGCATAAATGCGCATGAAAAGTATACATTCAATTATTTTCGCTTTAGTAGGTTAAAATTGCAGTTGTTCCAGTATGTAAATCAGTTCAGAAATTTTACAAAGGGAAAGGCAACAGATTCAACCTGACTCTGTTCAGTCAGATTGATGTTCAGTTGATAAAGTATGTAGAATGATTGTCTCGCAATTGTTCAATGCCATCCGAGCAGAAAGAACGATTTGTCCATAGCAGCAATG
The DNA here is from genome assembly GCA_000611955.2 of Stegodyphus mimosarum. Taxonomy (NCBI): domain Eukaryota; kingdom Metazoa; phylum Arthropoda; class Arachnida; order Araneae; family Eresidae; genus Stegodyphus; species Stegodyphus mimosarum. Next base: position 569,313 of record KK121481.1, on the reverse strand, counting down.
GCGAAAGCAGAAAGAGAGTTCGTACATGCTCAGAAAATTATAATACAGAAAAAAAGCAGTAAAAATTCATTGATAATTTCTTTGAGTGATAAATACAAGTTTGATGTATTAAAACGTTAAAAATATTAAATACAGACACTATCATATATAAAATTATCCTTCATTTCTGAACAAATATTAAATATAAGGAAAGCTCAATAGGAAAATGAAGGGGTAACATTTTAACAGAAATTCTTTGAGAAAAATTTATAAAAAATATTCGAATGTAATGATACTTTTAACATAAAACAAGAAAGTCACCAGTCTGAAATGCATGCATTTTTATATCTTTATTATTTTAATTAATAAAAATAATTTTAAAAACATTGCATAATGCTGTGTATAAGCCGAATGTATTTATCATTTTTTATTATTATTAAAGAGTCGACAAAATCTATAAATACTTTAATAATAAAAATGAAATTTTCCATTTAATTCAAACATATATAAACCAAATTTCTTTATGTTGTTATCTAATCTGGAATTTTCTAGCACTTCACAGAAGTATGTGTTTCAAGCAAGTCAGGATGAATGGCATCGTCTTCCAATACATCGTTATCGCCTTTGTCTGTGCCTCGCAAATAGCACCATCTTCAATTCTGTTCATAGCAACGCTAACCAAAAGTTCTAACTTGACATTAGGCAGTCCTTTTTTTCCTGTTCGGGCATTTTGTTTTTACTATAAGGAAGAACTGAAATGCGTATTTTCCTCGCAAAAGCGGAAGAATCGTATTTTGGTGGAAATTAAAGGAAGAAAAGACTTACGACTGCTGGACAGGATAATCACCGAAGCTAAGAACCAAACTAAAGTCCGCTAAGCTATGATTAATGCGCCAAATCACAAATATGCCCGAATTTTCAATGAATGGAGAAAGAAAAGTTATTGACATTCAAACAGTTCTTTCTTTCTACACTATTCTCAAATCTTTTTTTAATTAAAGGTAGAGGAGAACTAGCAGTTGTCTAATAAGCTAAACTACAAATTATTCGTACTTTTGGAGATGCTTACTGGGAGCAGTTATACGAAGATAGACTTAAACAAGATCGTTTCAATTTTGGCTGAATTTTCGCAGCAAAATTTGTTATTTCGGCTTACACACGGCTAGATTTATAACATGATATATACGACACTTTTATAAAAGCAAAATTTGCTTTACAAATGCTTAAGTAGGCTTTTGCTTGGAATATCTGCAAGCGAAAGAAAGCTTTTTAATAAAGGAATGAAAAGCATAATAATTCTGTAAAAATAACAATAATACACATGCATATTAGAGAGGTGCAATATATTTTAAATTTTATCTAAACAATCTCGGAGTTATAGGACGATGTTAAGTTTATGAATCTCACATCTTTGATAATGACAACTGATAACATCTATGGGAAAAAATGTGACAACAGTTTTAAATAGTAGTTCTGGAACTTTTTACTTACAGGGTTCTTTAAATATATTTGAAAACTATAGCTTTACAAAATTAGATAAAAATATGTATCGAGAAAATAAAATTTAATTAGATTTATTAAGTTACATTTATTATGTTAATATTCCCTTTTTACATAAAAATTTGTGCTTAGTTTTTGTGTAACGCGTCTAATAACGTTTAAAATAATATTTACAAAAAAAAAGGTTAGGACAATTCACTCAAAACTTCTCACATAAGTCAAGCATGATTTTCTGAATGTTTGAAGCGAAATGACGTTCTCCAAATATTGCAGCAAAATTAATAGTTTTTTTACAAAATGACGACTGTAAAGCTATTAATGTACAAATTTCTTTCTGCTTTTACCAATGAAAGACGCCAAATATATGTATTTACAAATCTCACATGCATTACATTTACATATTAGCGTGCTTAAATGTTACGCACACTCAGTAATGGTGTAAAACATTGAATGCATCGAATAGAAATATGTATTTTTATGCATGCATGATCAATATCGAGAAATATTTCAAATGATAGAAGGCAGCAATCGGAGGCAGTAATAAATATTGAAATAATGTAACCGGTTTTTCTTATCAGGTTTGAGATTAGGATAGAGATTTAAAGCATTATTCTCCAAAGGTAAAAACTATATTGGGCATTAAAAGCATTATTAATTTTATCCACAAATACAGCTTCAAAACAATGCCACCAAGGATGTTAATGAATTTGAAAATTACATATATTAATTTCTTTATAACTAACATATTTTGCAAATCAGTGGAGAATTGTGCTTACTTTGAGAACAAATTAATTTAAAAATAAATAAAGCCAATGAATCGAAATTTATAAACCTTTTTAAAACGTATTAATATATCAAAGAAAATTATGGCGGATTTTTAGAATATTATGTGAGGACTATAATTACCGCTTAAATACTAAAAGAGTAATTATTTATTTATATACGTATAAAGAGGAACTATTGTCTTTTATGGAGGAACATAATATACATTTTATATATTTTGATGACGAAAACATAGATCAGTTTTAATTTTACGACTAAGAGTATGGATTAAAGTACATAAACTTAAAGCAGGTTTTCACTGTGAACTTTTAAAACGAAGTTAAAATTTTGAAAAATGTTTGATTGATACCCAAATACAAACAATACAATTAAACACAAAACATTTTCTTCCAGAAATTACAAAGATTTCAAATGATTTACTGCTGATTTACTGTTACTGACTTAAAACTAATTTACTGTTAAAAATTTAAGACTTACAAATGAGATTATCATAGTAAAGTATTCAGTATATCTTATATTAATAGATTACTGTTGATTTGTAAATGATTTAGAGAAAAAGAAGTTTATCCGATGTATTTTTGATTTGATTGCATAATTCTGTTATGCAAAGATTTGTGAGAATTTTTTTTAAAAAAAGTATTGTCATAATTTAAAGCAACTTCGAAATATTGTTATCATTTAAAGAAAGGGGATGGTATATTTTGTAAGATTCTGAAAGGAATATATTTTTTAATATTGCGTTTTTATAAGTGCACAGAAATACGCATGATATCTTTCCCTTCAGTTAGTGCAAACATCTAGAATTTTACAGTTTATAATCCGTGAATCAACATCGATGTACACACAGATGACACAGAGTTGCATAGTTTATAGAGAATGAGGATACAAAATGTATGTTAGAAGTAATGTGATACTAGTAACATGATATAGATACATATCTTTAACTTGGATACAAAAACTGTGTACAGAAAATTTTGTAATTTTAAATAAATTCCTCAGAATAAATGACTCTACAATTTTCAGCCACAGTAGTATGGTACTTATCTTAAGAGAACTTGTTGCTACACGTGTGTATGTTTTGCTTAGTTTCCTTTTCTGTACTACTTATATTAATCCTATGCTAATATCTTTTTTGGTTATCATTTACAGTGAATAACTCACAGGCCTACTCATATGCCTATTTTAATTACACCTATATATGAAAGCCTAATGCGAAGTTGTTTGTGAAGAACTGACGCTTTCAATTTGAAAGTAATTTTCATAAATATAAGAGCAATCGAAATTTAAAAACTTCTAAGGACATAAAATTTACTCAAAGAAAGCTTTCACCGAGAATGATGTAGTTTATTTAACAGTGTCTTTAAAATATTTTTAATGTCCTTATATCTAAGTTATTTTTGAGTTTATTTATTTGTAAAACTATTTATAAATGCTTATTGTCTCTTCACAATTTTTCTATACTTTTTAAAAACTTTTATCTGCATTTTTACATTATATTTTAAAGTTTATTTCGAGAGTAGCTCATAATTCTAAAACACTATGTGAAACAGTAAAGCAATGCAATGATGAAGAACCCAAGTTCTGAAGTATCCGAAAGAAGATGAAGATGCAAATACAAGATAAAGTAATGTTGTTTTCAAAATGTGTCACTTCACGGAAACGTATCTGTGAAAAAGAGTGGAAAAAACGGAAATACAACAATCAGTTATTTTGCAAATGTTGCTTGCTCAATATCACAATCAGCATAGATGAGACTGATGAAATAGTTTCAACAACATCTAGAGAAACGCTTAAGTTATCACGTTTTCTAAACACCAGTGTGGTGTGATTACAAATTAAGGCACTCTGTGTGTAACATTCCACGAATTTACAACCCACGCGGTAGAAAAGGCTAGGTACGCTTCATCAAAGCAGATAATTTTCCAAACCGTAATCTATCATATTAAAATAAAACTAAAGTAGACCATTTTCTCAGCATTCAATATCTTTTAGCAATATAAAATAAAATGCAATAAATTCTACTAAATTTCGCGTGGAGCATTTTTCGAAAAAAATATACCTTAGAAAAATATTAATATTAATAGTTTACTTCCAATATTAATAGGTTTGCTTATTTCCATATATTCGGTTTGCAAGATATTAGATGTAAATCTTTTCATATTGATTAAAGACATGGCAAATGAAATATTTAAAGCAAATTTATTCTTTTTCTACTTATTTACTTTACGTTAAACGAAAATCTACGGCAAAACTAAAACTCTTGCTTTTAAATTTATCGCTTTATATAGCTCCTACTACAATGGGGTTGCTTAAAATGTAAAATCAATGAAATATATGCAGCTGGTATTATCGTTTGGATATTAAGTTCCAGTATTAAAGAGCGGAAAGTAATCTTTTAAGAAAACTTTGTGATAAAATTACGGTTGGAAATAATACTGGGTAATGACACATTGAAATGATTACAAGTAATGGAACAACTGCAGTTTTAAAATGCCGGAAAATTTATATAAATAAAACGATTTCTGAATTTTTTTAAGTAGATCAATGATAGTAACAGCTGTGCTAGTAGCATTTTTTCCAGTTATTCAATGATCGTAGGATGCAAAATGAATTTTCTGCGTTTGATGAAATTTCAAATTTTGATACTTTCAACACACTTTAAAATGTATAAAACTAATTTTATTTTAAAATATGGTAACACATTTTTAACAAATTATCAATTCAACATATCGACATTATACATAATTATATACTAATTCAATTACCTATAATAACTTTAAATACATTTTCTAATTTCAGACGTTCAAAAGCAGCTTGAAAGAACAATTATATGAATCGAAAAAAAGTTCGTATAACGTTCAGTAGTTTTTCTTTTGGGAGGGGGAGTGATTTTACTCGTTTCAAATGAAATACAGAATAACATATTTTACACAGGCATTGATGTTTGCATTACACAGTAAGCATATCTTTTAGAACAGTTTAACAGTGATCAACGTAACAAATGCGTTATAAACGGTTATGTCAATGGTAAAAACACCAACGATCTGTTTTAAACCGAAATGATAAACAACGAATAGAAAATATTAAAAAAAATACTGAAAATTATTCAAACTTAGTTGATATATATTTCCTTTTGCTTAGACACCACCCTGTTAAATTCAGGGAATTCAGGAAAAGATTGCCTTCTCTCTTCATTTCCTAGCTACCTGCAAAAATAAAAATATAAGATAATAATCACTTTTATTGTCTCTTTATCGCAATTAGAAAATTATAACTTAGACACTGATTTATATCATTGGAAAGCCTCTGTTGTTTAGTAGTAATAAGAAAACTCAGCTTTAACATTAATATTACTTTTTACGGTTAGTAATTACACTGAGCACACAAAAAAAGATATCTCCTGTCCTACTGGGCCAATTGGCGAAATTCAAATTGCGTTTTTCATATCTCGAAAGTGCGACTTAGGATATGTATTAGATTTATATACAATATTGTTCTAATATAGGTATTTTGACACAAAATCGGACTTTTCTGAAATAACATGCCAATTTTTATCCTTTTAATATATACGTACAGTATTTTTGAAAGCTGTATTCGGAAATTTATTTTTCACTGAAAGCAAATTTCAGATTTTATTTTAATGAAGAACAGTATTATCTAAACTTTTATTTTTTTATTCACCTTAATGTTATTCTTATACTTGTATTCCAGAGATTTGAAATGTTTGAGAATTATTTAGGATTTGGATTCGAAACAATGTTGACGCTCCTTTCCACACATATTTAAAATACTTTAAACATTTCAGACAAATAATAGCCTTACTTGTCTGCTGTACATCGCTATTCTTAATTTAGATCACTTAAAAGAACGATGTTTGATGTTTGTAGCGCGTTATTACTCACCTTCAGTTTACTCCATTCTGCTGTATACAATTTCCATTTTGGGTGAGGAGAGAATTTACCATCTGACAGTTCACTTCACCCATTTTATTCTTTGCATATTCTATCCGAATACCACCCCTGTCAGAAGAGAAGAGCACATACCCTTGCAGAGCTTGGAGCGCATGCGTAGCCAAACGAATATCCTATAGGGAATGAAGAAATATTTCATATTAATAGTATGATATAATATTAAAAATGCTAAAAATAATATTATTCCTTTTTTTTCTAATGATGTATCGTAATCTAAGCACACAAAAATTTCATAGAGAAAGCGATAGAATATAATTTAATGTTATCTCACATTTTTAAAGTGTTGTGATTTTCTATATTTTTTTCAGTATTGCGCATATTTTGTATTTTTATTTGGTGCAGTTTGTATGACAATGGTATGTTTATTTATTGCGCGTTACGCTTAATTCTTTACTTATAGCCATTCGTTGCGTCGGCTTATGCTTAATTTTTGTAGTAATTGATACAGTTTTAATTTCCGATTGGATACCTTTGTAATTTGAGCAACAGCAGAACAGGAGATATGAATAAAAAATTCTCGATTAGGCCTTGGCAAAAACTGATGCCACCAAGATAGCGAGATTTGGCGACTTTCTTATTTCAGCCTGGTGACATTTTGAATGTTTCCGAGAAAGGAGTTTTTGAAGCTCTAGAACAATGGTTCTCAACCAATGTAATGCGGCACTTTTGTGCGCTAATTCTTAAAATTTTTAAAGTATGCCGCAACATTTTAGAAATGTATATAGTAAAAATTATGATGGGGTTTAATCCTAGTATATGCTACACATGAGAACTGAATTACCGAAATTTGGTTTTTAAGACATTGGTAATTGTGGTATCTAAGACGATTTTGAAGGCACCAACTGTACATGAATTAACTTTAAATGAAGGTAAAGAACTAATTTAGATTTCTAATAATTAAAATTTAATTATAAAATAGTCGGAATAATCAATTAATTTATTTTGGATAAATTTAGATGCGATTATCCTATGATGGCCAAAAAAGGCTTTAAAAATATTATTACAATTTTCTGTATCTTATTTGTGTGAATTCGGATTTTCAATATTAACCTAGATAAGAACGAATAAAGGATTGAGACTGTTAAATGCAAAAGACGATATGAGAGTAGCATTGTCATTTTTAAGACCAAATGTAAATGAAATTGTCAAAAAACATCAAGCTCAAATTTCTCATTAAAGGTATTCTTACTATTAACTTGTAATTCATTCCTTAAAAACGTACTGCTGTTTTTGTAATACATATTATTTTATTTTACATACAAAAGTACTATCATAAACTATTTTACACAGTGTATTATAGGTAAGTAAACGACTTTTAAACTTATCTTTTTTCTTTGTGTGCCGCCAAATTTTGAAATCGTTAAAAGTGTTCCCTGACAAAAAAAAGGGGGGGTTGAGAATCACTGCTCTAGAAGATAATTTTCTGAGAAGTTCCAGTGGTGCCCTTTTTCCCGTTACCAAATGGAATAAATAAAAAGCTGTGAGCTGCTGCAAACCAGCTCAGTCGAAACTTAACTATAAACCACCTCAATCTGTTTCACTGCTCTGAGTTTTCTGCCCCGTAAGCTCTATCTCTGTGCTTATTTGGGATATTTACAAGTATTTATCTTTCCTGTAAGAAATGTTATTCACCTCAAGTTGGAATAAAATTTCGCGATTTCGGCTATTTATTCAAAGACAGCTCTAGGAATCCATAATACTCAGCAATATTGCATCTCAAATGTTGAGTTACAATATTCATATTTATCTCGAATATGTCAGTCCCATCATTAACATCGCATTGTAGAGTCATTAGGTTATTTTGAAGCAGGACACATGGAAAATGAGCAACGCCTTCGCCGGGAATCGAACCACGGACCTCTGGAATAAACCCAGCTTGCTGACCACTACACCACGAAGGCATGCAAAGAAGGCGGGAGAAATACATTATATACTCCCCTTTTAAAAGACGAGTGGGGATTAGGGGAACCAATTGCCAAATCCCGGTGGTGGAGAATCATCATCCTGGAATCAGCTGCCATAACATTGGGCCGGATTTCAAAATATTAAAAAAAAACATATTTGCGTTATGCGGTGATTTGTAGGTGCTTTATTTCTTACTATAATATTTTGCACAATGATATTTTTGAGCTGAAAACGTTTTGAACCCCTTTATTCTCAACGACGATTTTTGTACCACGATGTTTTCTGTTTGCTTTCTTTTCTACCGCTGTGTTTTCTACCGCGACTGTTCCTTCTTGTGTTGTTTTTTTTCGTTTGTCGCAATGTTTTCGCCTGTAACTGTACATACAAAGAAAACATGAATTACTGTACGGAATTTTCTAAATTTGAGAAAATATTATATTATATTCCATGTTGTTTTATACATATATATGTGTGTGTGTGTGTGTGTGTGTGTGTGTGTGTGTGTGTGTGTGTGTGTGTGTGTAATGAAAACACATAAAAGACAACATCATGTTGTTGGCGTAGAACATAGATCCATACTAAAGAGGAAGAATCCTGATTGCGTGCTATGCTAAAATGTTGAATCCGCAATGACTAGGGAATTTGGCAGCCGAGTCATTATAAATATTCGTTTTTATTTTAATTGACGTTTCTGTCCGCAATTCTTTTCGCGCTCTAATCGGGCCTAATTAAGAACATTTAGAACTTTGATACTATTGCAATGGGAAGAAAGCATAGCGAAATAGCGTTCAAGCAATAACAGAGATACAAGCGAAGTGCGGAATTATCCAGTATGGCGGTCCGTTAAGAGAAAAGTTTTGGTTTAGGTTAGAAAGGTCTTAGTTTGCAGAGTTTAGGTTCCCAATAAACTACGTAATTAGCATTACGCAAGCTCTGTGGTATAGAATAATATAGAAATGGCGCAGAAATGTTGTTAGTATTTTTAGAATAGAGACGAAATACCCAAATGAAAAATGAGAAAATTATTATTAAGTTCCAATTTTACATTTTTAAATTTTCCCATATTCCCATATTCATATAGTTTCTCAATTTTTTTGTCTTTATTTTATTCATTTAATTTATTTGTTAAATTAATTATATGTATATATGTATCAATTTGTAATTTGTGGTTGTAATCAATTTGTAATTTCTAAAGTTAAAAAAGTAAAACTATCAGTAAATTTCATTTCAAAACTTTCTATGATAATTTACCGACATTACAAACGAAGGAAAAAATTTGTAAGGATTAATCTTCCATATGGTAAAATATATTTCTACATATTCTGATCATAACTTTTAGTGATAATCAACAAGTTAATAACTTTCGTCCCGATTAAAAATATTAAGACGTATGTTTCTCCTTGAATTTTGGTCAATTTAACGTTTTCTCCAATGGTCACATATTTCCGTGTTGTAATAGCAAATGATAAGTGGTAAAATATGCTTATGCTTTTTAATAAACTGATTATTACAAGCTCAATTACTTTAAAATTGCTTAATGGAAGTAACCAGCAAAGTAATTGTAACCTAGAGCAATAATTCACAAGGATGTTCGAGCTTGTTAACGAAATCTTGAAGATAATGCATTATGTAAGAGAACAAACGTAAAAGACTTAAATGCATGCAATTAAAATTACATTAATAATTCCTTACTAGTGCAGGTAAATTAAGTTCTCTGCATTCAAATCGATGATGGCATTATCATGCATTTTAATAGGCTTTAAAGGAATTTTGCGACTCTCAATTTCTTGATTTATTTAAAATGAAAGGGAAGATAACGTGTCTTATGTTCCATTTTAAAGAGAATGGATAAGGGTGCGCAACAGAATTTACAGGAATGAAGTGCTAAGAACTGCACTAAATACTGTAGGAAATACTTGGTAAATGCTGTAGAAAATAATATGCTAAATATTGAAAAGAATATATGGCATTTAGAAAATGGCTGGTGTGAGAGTGACAAAAAGGTTTCAGCAAATGTACAGTTTTCTAAGAAGCATACGAAAGTGATAGCAGTACTGAAATACTATAGAATTTTAATAACAATAAGTATGATTATCTGCTATTGTAGGAAACACGGGATCTCTAATTTAAAAGTGGACTGCGTGTTTAAAGGGACATCCTTATCTTCAGTTAGTCTCTGATCCTTATGCTATTCCGATAAATGTAAGAGATAATGAACTCGTTTGGTGGTAGGTGCATTGAATTCCTGGGATTGAACATTGTCATATTGTATGATCATATCATATCTTTGACTTTGAGTCAAATCTTTGACTGTTGTCTTCCTAAAAAATCAATCGTGATCTCATTTATATTTGATCAGGTGTTTACTAAGACGCGGCGTAATTTTATCGATCAAATATGGGTGTGGATAAAATTACTCGTCATGAAGTTCCGAAAATCAGCATTTATTTATCGAGTCTACTCTAAATCTTGAGAAAACATCTGCCTGGTGTGCTACATCAGGATTACGATTTATCGGACCCAAGACGCTGAGATCTAATAAAATGATGTGCAGAGTCATTAGGATTTTGTTTGAAGCAGGAGTCATGAAAAATGAGCAATGCCCTCGCCGGGGCTGGAAACTCACACCTCTGGAATACGCGGCGAGTGTGCTGACCATTACACCACGAAGGCATGTTAAGAAGATGGGACAAAAACCTTATAGTTGAAAGGAAATAAATCTATTGGCATAGAGAAGGATAATTGTCATCTTTCTTGATTACAACACCACGATAAGACGTGTTATGCAACAGATACCACTATGAAGTTGTTAGATAAGTTTTTCGGCAGCACATTCATATCTAAAGACCATGGTACGGAGTTGTCCAGATCTTACTATCGTATTGATTATATTTCGCAAGGGCTCTTTAAACAAACACAATGTCGCAGGATCACTTTAAACAACATCCTTTAAAATAATACTCACTATAATACACTACTTGGAAGCATTGAGAAAGAATAATACTGCTGCCACAATGAAGAACAAGAAAGTCAGCTTTCTCACTATGTACCGCAAGCAAGTAGGCTTATAAATATGCAAACTTATTCTTTTCCACGGAAAATCCAATTTTGAATTGAACACTCTACATAATTACCACAAGCAATTTATAACATTTTAATATTAGATCTGACGCAAAAGAAGAATATCTTTTGAACTGCAGAAACATCTTTTAGATGAATATTTTTTGCATTAAAGCAGAAGCATCAATTTCAGAAACATCTCTTGCCTTGAAGCATGACTTCATGATCTTGAAGCGAAATTAAACGGTTTAGAAAATATGCAAACACCTTGTGACTATTCGATTTCAATTGGATTCGTGTTTTAGAGTCACTTTGTGATACTTAATAAATAAGAAATTTTATGTTCTTGTCTCAAATTCTTCTACTGTGAGATAATTCTGCAGTAATGCATTATTTTGAATGATTCAGATACGGACTAAGACTGCGATTAATATGTTTATACAAGACGACTGATAAAAAGAAAAAAATCAAATCAACTTTTATGTTTTACATGTTAATTTAAGAATAAATCAATTCTCAAAGAAATCTTAATTGCGTTTATATAATAATTTAATAACTTAAAATACCTTTTGATTATGATATAAAAGCACCATGTCGTATTATGATATGGCAACTTACCTGATATTCCACAAATGCCACAGGAGCCCCACCTTTGTTATGCATGCGCAAGCGACAAAACCCCGGAAAGCTGAAATGAAAAGAAATTTATCAGTGATGATTTGAAATTTTATAAAACTATGTGGCATCAAGTATGTATCAATTTTCAGTAGAAAATAAGAACCACGTAATTTTCGAATATAAATCTGATCTATGTGTAAGCAAAGAAGTAACATTTTGAAGAAGTTGAGCTGAAAGTAAAAACGTGGGCGTAGACCGACTTTAAAATTGCTACATTAAATCTAGCTGCATATACCGCTAAATATCCGAAATGTGTGGTCTAAATTAACTAGACTTATCAGATAAGCAAAAGATGAGTGCCAGTTTCACCTGCTGCTGCTTGTATTCGAAAAATAATAACGACAGCGTTATGGACTGAAGTTGTCCATTTGCTGCCAACAGTTTTTCTTTTCTAATTCTTTCAATTTTTGGACATATCCATTATTTAGCGCTTTAGCAATAATGTGACAATTGTATTTAGTTCTTAGTTTCCAATAGCTGTTCTCAATCGAACATAATTTTTTTTTCCTTTAGTTGCGCTCTTGCTTTTATGAGTAAAATGCAATTATTCACACCTACAATATAGTGAAAGGTACTTGAAGAACATCCTGAGCAGTATTATTGACGAAACTGTAGATGGCCAAAACTGAACGGATGGTGAAAAAGGAGAAAGATGATTATTCACTAGGACTTCTTTCTACCGCAGACAGATTTTCAAAAGTTGAAAGAAAATTCCGAGTCGCGTCGGTATTAAGACATTATATTGCTTGATTATGTTAGGAATTAATAAAATAAGAATAATAGTTATTCATTTATTTCAGCTACAGTATAAATACTGTGATCATATTATGAGTTAAATTATTTTAACATCAACCCCTAAATAAGTCGACTCCCGAATTTCAACAACAAAAAAACATTCTTGGCTTTTACACGGAAATACACCATGACTGAGGAAAAAAATCCATCTAGTAACGAAACAATAATTCATCTTTTATGAAATGACATGAATATTTTGATTCTGAATGAAATGAGCCGTTGAAGATTTAAAAAATATGTGAGAAGGTCAAAATAGCTATATATAAACAATACAACAATTTCGAGTGCATCCCTATACATCAGTGCTCTCACGACAGTCAGGGCCCACCAGCGGCCGAGCGGTAAAGACGCTGAACACTGGTAGTTCGGTCCGAGGTTCGAATCCCGCGAACGGGCTGGCTGCATGGGTGTTTTCGTGGTTTTCCCCATGTGTAACGTGTATACGAGCCAGTTTCCCTTAGAAAGTCCTCCACGAAGGCATCCCTCCCCTTAGGCAGATAGCCCTCGTGTGCTTTGCCATAATTGAATAACCTAACCATAACCTCACGACAGTCAGCACCACCAGGTCTCATCTGACATATGCTAAACCTGGCAGTGTGTCGGGAACAGACAATTACGACTGGAATTGTGACAGTTGGTGGTTAGAGATCAAAGCGTATCTATGGTAAGTGGAACGTGACACTGTTCTCGTCAAGTGACAAGCTTGGGTGAAAGCGGTTGCTGCAATTTGCCATTAGGTCATAAAGGTGAAGTGATCAAACTAGGAAGATTTTAGAAGCTTCCGTATGTTTGGGAACAATTAATGGCTTTGTGCTTACTTTAAGAATTACATATTACAATTTTGCATCAGTTATATAATAACCAAAAAATAAGAAATTCTTTAACTTTTATTCAGAAGAGGATCTGAATCCCAGAGAAAGTGTAATAAAGTAATAAAAAACTCCTGGAATTTATTGCAGTTTCCTTAAGTATGTTTGTAGAGACATTAAAATGAGTAACACCCTTGCCGGGACTTGAACCACGGAACTCTCGAATACGCGTCGAGCGTGCTGATTAAATGTTTTGCCACATTTAATCGACTAAAATTGAACATAGGTGAAATATTGGATAGAACTTGACCATTTGATTAGACAGACGAAAATCATTAAAAACTGGGTGCCATTGTTACTGATATAATGAAAGAGAATTAGTTTATTTTCTATCGAAAATTTTTATGTGGGTTCCATATCGCATCAAACGGAAAAAAGTATGACTATGAATCGTACTTTTTGTATCGTTATTAGAGATGGATTACAGCGGTATCGTTCTCTCTGTTGTTAGGTGCAGTACTCTCAGTCTAACTTAACTGGCATCAGGTACTTCCGCTAGTTCCAAATAAAAGTTAACTTTTCTCTTATTTTAGAGTCTATTATCAATTAATATAAATGCATTAAGAATTGTCGTAATTATGATTTTTAATTCACTTTCCCCAATTACATTTTTTTCAAAAGAGTTACCTCTTTTTAAATTTTTGTCCGAATGTGTTTTGAACTAAATGCACACACATATAAAGCACATATATGTTAATTTATATGTGTGTACAAGAGCAAAACAATGTTATAAAGAACAGAAGAAAAGATGACTGTGTAATTAAAAAAATATTTAATGAGGAGGGAAAGGAGTGTCTTTGCAAAACGCCTCATTAGTCGTCGTCATGCATGACTACACAACCGTCTTACATTATTTCTCCTCTCAGAAACATATACAATTTCCAAGGATAAATGAGCGGTGCTGTCGGAGGTCTGTGTTTAAAATGCATTGTTATGCGAAATCTCATCAACATGATTTGCGAATTACATTGAGTTTGACATGCAGATAATTAAGATGAACTCCAAATGTGGAATTTAGAGAAATTAAATTGTTTATTTGTTTTACATCTATATATATGTGAGTATTTATGCATTAAATCAAGTTCATTTAGATTCGTTAATCAAAGTCATAGTCTGCATACTGCATATATGGGTGAACATGTGTATAAATGTGGGAAAACCTTCAGTGAATTTATCCTTCTCATGAACCATCTCAGTCTTATTTTGATTTACATATTTCGTCCCTGCTATCTTTTACAATCACCCTCTTATGAGTCAAAATTGAAGGGATTTCAAAAATAGTTCAAATTTTAGAAAATTCAAGTCAAATGTGCTGTCTACAAAATCGGGGCTATAGTGCACCTTAGATTACTATGCAGATATGCATATAGTTATCAAATTAAGACAGAAACATGCTGCTACATTAAAGATAAAAAGGTGATTGAACGCAAATAAAATGCTCATACACAACAAATGTCGATTTATTTTCATGTTTTATACATACGACATATAGTTGAGTTGATTGATAATGGCTCAAAATCCTGGACGTTTTTGAAAAATTAGACCATATACAATGTACGTCCAGAAAGTAAGTTCCGTTTGGTAATAAAAGTAAATTGTGTACAGCTACAGAAAAGTTATTTATTGCACAAAATTCAACAACTCTTAAACTACTTTTCCACATAACTGCCGAAATATTGCAGGCATTTGTCATAGCGTGGCACAAGTTTTTGTATACCTTCTTCATAGAAATTTGCCGCCTGTGTCTTCAACCAGTTGGAAACAGTTTCTTTCAGCTCGTCGTCATTGTTAAAGTGTTGACCGCCAAGGAAAGACTTAAGATGTAAGAACAGATGAAAGTCGCTAGGAGCGAGGTCAGGGCTGTACGGAGGATGGTCAAACACGTCCCAGCCAAATCCCTGTAGGAGGTTTTTCGTCACATTTGCAGTGTGTGGTCGTGCGTTGTCGTGAAGAAAAACAACACCTTTTGACAGCAATCCTCGGCGCTTATTCTGAATTGCACGGCGCAATTTCCGAAGTGTCTCGCAATAAGCATCTGCTCTGATTGTTTGACCACGCGGTAAGAAATTAATGAGTAAGATGCCTTTCCAGTCCCAGAACACTGTGCACATCATTTTTCGAGGTGTCAAGATTTGCTTCGGCTTAACCTTTGCTGGGGATGAAGTGTGCCTCCATTCCATTGATTGCCGCTTACTTTCAGGGGTGTCGTAAGAAACCCAAGTTTCATCTCCTGTGACTATCTGTGTCAGAAATTCTTCACCGCTTTCAGCATAACGGGTCAAAAACTGAAGTGCACTACCCATCCGTTTTGTTTTGTGTTGCTCAGTAAGAATCTTTGGTACCCAACGTGAGCAAAGTTTACGAAATTTCAGTTTTTCGGTAACAATTTCATGCATTAGTGATCGTGAAATTTGGGGAAATTCCATAGCGAGAGCACTAATTGTAAACCTTCGGTTTTCATGGATCTTGTCATCAATCGCGTGAACCAGTTCTTCTGTAACCAAAGATGGACGCCCACTTCGTTCTTCATCGTGCGCATCACTACGTCCGTCATTGAACTTTCGGACCCATCTTCTCACCATTGAATCACTCATCGCTTTTGGTCCGTAAACATCGCAAATTTGCCGATAAATTTCACTAGGTTTCACTTTCCTCGCATTCAGAAAACGAATCACAGATCTGATTTCACAAGCGGCGGGATTTTCAATCAACACCGACATTGTAAACAAGCACAACAAAGCGTACGTGACTGACAGCGATCTCCAAATGGCGCGCGTTTCTTCTCCTTGATACAGAGCGTCTACTGCGCATGTGCGGAACTGCGATCGCAGAGCTGCAGCGGAGATAAATTGAAACGGAACTTACTTTCTGGACGTGCCTCGTATTATTCACTAAAATGTTGTAATGCAGTTTAATTTTTTTTTAATTTATAGAAATTTCTTTCAATAATTTCTTTTTCTCTCATCAGTGGAATGATTACGTTAAATATTCAACGCATATGCTTTAACAGAAACGATATTTTGTAAACGCTGCCTTTCGGTTTCGTGAAGGCAACTTATTAAAGTAAATAT
This sequence comes from Stegodyphus mimosarum, assembly GCA_000611955.2. Taxonomy (NCBI): domain Eukaryota; kingdom Metazoa; phylum Arthropoda; class Arachnida; order Araneae; family Eresidae; genus Stegodyphus; species Stegodyphus mimosarum. Next base: position 552,702 of record KK121481.1, on the reverse strand, counting down.
TTTTCAGAACGAAAGAAAATGACTAGAACGCTAACCACGCCATTTTGTTTTACTCCGAATAAAATACGGATTATATAGCAAAAGCAAATATCAATTTCCATTAAAATTTGCTTTAAAATATCAAAGAAAAACAAGAATACAGTTGCTTGTAAGCATGAGTAAATAACCCAACAATCGATTGAACTCTTAATTATTTCGTATTTATATGTTTTAGAAAGGAAGTTCGAGAATTGTTCTCTCTGTTTTTTAGGGTAATAACTGAAAGAATACAAACGTATAGCACAGCTGCCTTCGAAAAACATTGGACTTAATGAATATTTCGAATTGATTAAATTTGACTTATCGTGAATGTTGCATTTAATTTTATATATTGAAAGTTTCGATGTATCAATATTCTGTTGTGTTAAGAAATCATCGAGTAATAATTCCACGGCAGGTAATTTAAAAATTGGTTTTTGACAAAAGCATAAAATTAATGTGATGTGGATTTATTTCAGTACCTAACCATTTTTTAAATTGAATTCATTTTGATTTCCTTAAAATCTTTAATTATCGAATAATCTTTCTAAAGGAATAAAATAATAATATAAAAAAGAAGTATATGGATTTCACGTTCATATATACCTGTTTCAAAATAATTCTAAGTCCTGTATATTCTCTAGCAATTTTTTAGATCTAATGTTTTCCGGAGTACATCAGAGATTAAAGATTTATCTTTATCTGTACCAAAATGACAACGCAGGAGTAAACTATTATAAATCAATCTATTTTTAGTAAAACGTTTTGTTTCTGTTCTGCTCTGTTTTGTTTGTTTTGTTTAGTGCGATCGCTTTTGCAATTAAAAAAAATAATATACTGGATCCTGAAAGCCATTATCTCTGCTTATAAATAATTATACACAAAGAGAGATTTTTCTATCTGTTTCAAAATTTGTAATGAATTAGCAAAGAAAATGAGAAGAGATGTTATAGTCCTTTTATTTCTTCGAAAATTTTTAAACGATATTTAACGCAATACGTCATACGAATTTACAATGTTCCAGTAATATCCCACCTTCATTCAGTCAAGCAGTAAAGTCGCTAAACACTAGTATTTAATCCCAGGTTGTAATTTAGGTGAAACGGCGGGCTGCGTGGGAGATTTCGTAGCGTTCCTCTTGTGTAACGTGGATATTAGCCGGTTTAGCCTTCCTATAGACAGATAGCCGTTGAGTTTCTTCGCTTTAGTTAATTCAGCAATTTCGTATCGCCCTTTGAATGAACGATGCTTTCTCTTGAAGAAGGTGATGTAACCAAAGGGCATTAAATGCGGATTATGCTTTAGACTTCGGGCGATGCGCTTACGAATAATATAATTCCTGTCATTTAGAATAACTTTTCTCGGGCTTCTAAAGGCGCAGGCGCTAATGTACAGTCAGCTACAACATTCTCTAAACATGTACTACGAAAACTCGGATACAGATTAAACGTACCAGAGACAGAGATTAAAGAATGATTTCAAGCAGTTTTGAGTTAGACATTTCCTTGATATTATATAGCCTGTGATATTAACCTAACCGTCCCATTAAGTTAATTTAATTAGTTAACCTAACTCAGTGTGACTCCTTAATCAGTTCACTTTAATCAGTAGCATCAGTTAACGTAACCGGCACACTAAGTAATATTGTTTAAATTTAGAAATGTACCAAACATTTTTGGTATAAATACTACTGAATGCGTTACGGATAGCTATTGCGGCACTGCAGAGTACGATGATTTTCTTTTCATTGTTAAAATATTTGTATAAAATAGTGTTCCAATGAGATTATTTAATTAAATTAAGAAAAATATATTGCTATGACATCTGCAATTTTAAAGACATCCAAAAATTTTAATTTGTAAATGCGAGGTACTCACCTTCCAAAAAGGTCTTTAAGTTCTTGCTCGGAAACGAATTGTCCTAGATTGGCCACAAACAGCGTGGAACACGGAAGGGTGCCTGATGCAGAAGAGGTAGACCCCACTGGACTTGCTAGTGCTGGACTGGCCACCAAATGGGGTGGAGGTAGCGTCGCATGTATGGCGGCGCTACCGGCTAGGGCAGCATGAGATAACGGGTGGGGCATCGTCAGTGGTGGCTGAAACGATAATTCCCAGTCATGCTATAAATCATTAATTAATTATAAACTGAAAACAGATATAGATTACTGCGCGAAAATACCCAAGCTCATGAGTACTCACCGGTAGCTGTGCATGTAAGGCAGGGTGCATGAGCGCCGCTGTATGTAGGGCCGTGGACACGGGCACTTCTGCGTAGGACAAAGATAAGTGGGGCCAACCTTCATGAGTGGCTGGTAGTAACGCCGCTCCAATTTCTGCTGAGAAGACAACCATTTACAAGAATAAATTATTTACATCCACTTTTTCATTTAATCATTTCCATTTAACCATTTCCATACATAAGATCTAAACTTAAGTTTATAAAACCAATTAAGTTGAGGTCGATGGAAAACGTTTTTAAAATGGCTTAGTACATAGAAAGGCTTAAAAAATCTGTTATAAGTGATATGAAAGAAGCTCAAGATCTTTTGTTGTCTCCTTAAATTCATACCTGTTTTTTAACTCCAAGTTCACATATTTTTTTCCTTACAGAGCGGTAAGTGGTGAGAAGCATATTATCAAACTCATAAGAATATTGATCTAAACTTCTTTATATTATTCTTGGTATAATACTCTGATAAGCGGCAAATTATCTTTTGAAAGCTTAATTTCCTTCTGTAGATTACTTTACAACATTTCAGAGAATATTTCATTTAATAATCACTTTCATAATTGTTTCCATATGCCTTAAGATTAAACGCTTCATTTTGTGCTTAGGGAAAACTCTACAACTGTGTATGTTAAATTGCATTTAAAAAAAATTGCAGAAAAGTTAGTTTGTATGTAAAGAATAGCGAGATTTAGGAATTCTATACCAGTTCAGCAATGAATTACTTCCTGAAATGTTTTTAAGCCATTCCAATATGCAGGAACGCTAAACCTTTTCTGAATTTTAGATTTCATTTCTGAGATTAATAATAATATGTTGAGAAGTGTTGGTAAAAAAATTTTCGCAGATGAAATTCTCAAAAAGCAAGATTATAGTCTTACTGAAATCTGTCTCACAGGAAAATCATGTAAATATTAAATATTTTCAAAACTGTTCATTGTAAGTATAATTATATAATAGGCATTTGTTGATAAAAATAAGCTTGTATTATTCATATTAGTAAAAACACATTATAATACACCGAGAGACATTATTAGATGGGAAAGCAGCAGTGTTAGCTGGAACTATTAGAGAGAGCTCATATTTTTAAATAGTTTGCAATTACTTAGTCAAAATAAAACTCTTCTGAGAAATTTAATGTAACTCTCAGGGAAGTTTTGTTGCATACCATTCTCATTTATATTTGCTTATTAAAACACATCGTTGACATAACTCTTGAAACAATTTTGAGTATAAATCCATATATATTTTCAAGATTTAAAAAATGATTTTAATATTTTTTTTATTTTATTAATGAAATATTATTTCGAAATTTATTAATACACACCTTGGATTTCGTTAATAATTAATAAACTTAATTTTATTAAATATTAATTATAATTTGTGCATTAATAAAATTTTATTAATGATTTTAATAAAATTTGATTTAATTCTAGTAGTGAAGTATAATTGCAAAATTTTATTAATACACACCTTGGATTTCATTCATGAATTTTAATAAAATTGTATTAATGATTAAATAAAATTGTATTTAATTTTATTAATGAAGTACAATTTCAAAATTTCATTAATGCACCTTGGATTTCATAAAAAATCCAAGGAGTGCATTAAATTATCTTACAAAGCTAGTTGAAGTTCTTCTGTGGTAGTTCTTCTGTAATAGTAGATGAAGTACCTCTGTGGGTTTTTAATTTGAGATTATGAAGCTTAATAATGTAAATGCCTATTTTCTCCCTTTAATAAGGTTGTATTTTGTCTTTGATCATGATAATTTTTGAATTTCAAGCTAACAATATTCCATCTTTCTAGTTCATAATTGTATGTCTAGATAAATTATAACTTTTATAGAAACCGAAATGAAGTTTACTCACATTGTGTCTTTCACATGTTAATGACTTAAACTATTCACCGAAAATTTATAAACTATATCTTGTAAGTTTATAAATACGTATATGTAATGAGAGAGTTCTATGTTAAAATACGTTATGAATATTTTGCTTCAGTGGAAACTGTTCCTGTTAAAACAACGCTTAACATCAACATAGCGAAATTTAATTCACAGTGAGATTCATGCTATCTTCTAAAACATTCTTTCCTCAAAATTTGGTATCTGTCTGAAACTTTTACGCTAATATACGATATTTCGAAAATAGGGTTTCAGTATCCTGTAATAAATAAGCTAAGATATTTAATTTCGTTAAGCTGACAAACTTATAAATAAGAATTGTATAGATGATTAATTTTAAGTCTTCTGTACACATATTAGAAAATTTGTCAAAATTAGCTTAAAGAACCATAACACAGACTGTTGAATAAATTCTGAAAAAAATTTGCGCATTCTCAACTGCAACTATGTAGTTAAAAGCTAACAATTCAAATAATATTACTAAAATTTTTCTTATTTTCAACATCAGCAAAATTTTATTTTCGCTTTCAGCTGACAATGATTACAAACTTTTGTTGTTAATGATTTCATTAACAACAAAAGCAGCATTCAAAAGCAGGATGTCTGTCTGGGATGTAATTAAGAAAAGGAATAAAACAACTTATTTTTTTTTTATCTTTGGACTTCATGAATTTTATATAATTACTTAAAATGTGCTTACCAAGTATCTTCTTAATCACTTAGTCTTGCAACTCTAATCACATTATTGTGTTAAATTAGTTTTTAACATATTATGTGTCAGCATTATATTCAAAAAACGTCTTAAATGAAATTAAAATCTCTCTAGGGATTTCATTGTTACGTCTTCTCTTTTTCTTAGAAGTGATTTTAAAATAATGCAGTTTTAGGTGACATAAAAGATTCTTAGCTCAAATTGACGTCTTTCTCCCTTGAGAATTAAAATGTGAAAAATAAAACAGTACATAAAATTAGTTTAATATTTGTACCAAATATGTTATATATCTGAAGTAGCGTTAGATGAATGATAAATTACATATATTACCGATCGAAATTCGTGTTTTGGTATCTTAAAAGACTGGATTTGTTAGTAATATTCAAAGTGCATTGGATATGTTTTGAATGAAAAACGAAATTTGATTTTCTTGAAAGTGTTAAATAGAAAGTATGTTTTTTTTTTAATCCTGTTATCTAGGAAAATAGACTGCAGTTGTATTCACCGATATCTGCCTAAAAAAATACATTTCTACTGTTACAACAACAATCAGACAGGCCTAGGCTAAGCAACTAGACGAATTGCGCAGAATAACATATAAAAAAAGACAGAAGTTAATAAACTGGACAGACATTTTATTTGTATTTAGAATATCTAGCACAATTCGCAAAATTTTGAAATAAGTTGTTAGCCCAAAGGGGCCCAAAAGGGCTATTAATCTCAAAACGGCATTTTGTCGTGTTCCACTATAAATGGCGAGTCACTTTTTAAACTGTTGCCGCGAAATATTATAGTTATCACACAGTATTATATTTAATTAAATTAAATAAGGAATAATCTGCAAGAATTGTGCATGTTTCTAACATTATGAAAAAACCTGGAGCCGTCAAATTTTGAATAACGTAATCCTTCACCGAACATGGGCATTTGAAACCCCGAATTTTGAATTTCAAATTTGTTTTATTATTTGTTTCATATTTTGTAAAATTTCAAGAAATTTTTGATTAACGAACTGAAAGATTTCAAAGCGAGCAATGACAATATTGTACGGGAAGAAACAATTTCATCTCCAGCAAGCGAAACTGTCTATCGGAAACTCTAAACATACGCTGTTTTTAAATGTGTTTTGATATTGCTGTTGAATTAAATTTTATGTGGTTTAAGTGCGAAAGATATCATTTTTAATAAATAAAAGTAACTCACAAAATGTTAGGAAAAGGTCCCTTTGGCCGTAATATAAAATCTGAAAGCTTTCGGATTTTATTTTTATGAGAAATATATTTTAGTGAAATGCACATTAATATGTAATACGAACGTATGATGGTGCATTTAACTTTACAAAAATAATATGATTCTTAAATTATTTTAAAATCAGTGACTTAAAGAGAATATGAATATTATGTAGTATCTCTTCGTGTCAGCCAATCAGCTGCTTCCTTACCGGGCGAAAAGCTTCAAAGGAGACAGCCCGTCAAGGTGAAAGGTTGCAGTCTGGAGAACTTCGTTCAACGAATTCTTTGTTTCGTTAGGCTGGTTGTACCTGTTGTTAGAATTTAGCTTTTAGCAGGTGAGATTGTTATATTTTGGTAAGGTTGAGAACACCTGAGTTTAAAGGCGGTTAAACCTGTCATTTTAATCATATTCTTTAAACTTATGTAAATATTTCTATACATAAATTCTTGTGTATAGAAAATAATTTTAAGTAAGGTTAAATTAGATTTATGTGAAATATAAATCATCGCCAACCTGACAAGCACGACAAGAACACCCATTAAAATATTTCATATGCTGTTAGTGAAGAAAGTTCTCTAAAAGTAAAATTTCCAGTTACGTGAGTGTAAAAATTCCTATCGGCAAACCATTATAAACCAAAACACTGTGTATAACTCTAGAAATTTATTTAATGTAATGTAAATAACATACAAAGGATGTCATATACACTGTAATCACACTTTCGAAATTTATGCTGAAAAGAACAGAGAAAGATATGTTTTTGTTATTTATCATTATGTGCTACGTGTGAATTACGTGTACAAGCTAGAAAATCTCTTTTTAATTTATTATCGAAAATGTTAGAAGCTTTAACAAATAATAATAAAGAAACACGAGTCACGCAATATAAATGAACTAAAACGCAATCACCAAAGTCTTACAAAAGCTTATATTTAAACTACCTACGTCAAAAGTAAGAAGAGAATTAACATTATTCCTCAAACTGTACTCTTATTACGTAATAAGTCTCTTTTGGATATTTTTGGCACCTTCGTACTTACAAGTCATCCGTCAAAGTAAAGAAGCAATTCAATTTCATTCTTGAATACGCCTGCGAACAGGACTCAGAGGGTGGTAGTTATATTTTAATTCTTTTCAGCTGTAATCTGCGAAATTTAAACTCTACGTGTACCTAAACTTAAGTAGGCTAAACAAAGTAGCCGTAATGTGTTTTAAATTGTGTCACGTAGTAGTGTTAATCTTTTCCACTAGAATAAATCTAGTGAGGAGAGAAATTTATTCAAATTTTTTTTTTGAAAGCGAGATTACCGAGAGGAGTTGAACTAGGGCTTCTATTTAAGTTCGTTCGATGCTTACGGTTATAGGGGCTCTGGATAAATGTTATACATATTGTAGTCACTTATGAAATTCGTGACTTAACCTATTTTAGTGAGATATTAACTCTTCATAAAATGATATCTTCTGCACATTCGGTTTGATTCCTCCGCAATATCCAACATAATAATAGGTAATAACAATATTTCTTGTTAAAGTATTTCCCATTGTCGAAGGGAATCTGTTAAACCCAGAATTCGAGTCGCAAATTCTTCAAATATTCTTAAAGGTGAAGTTTCATAACAAAATTATAAAGTTAATCTAAGTTCCAACAGAGTTCACCCAAACCAATATTTTAGTTAATCCTTCACTGCATAATGTTTGGCATTCGATATATAAATTATATTTTCTTTTAAAATTTTGTTGCCTATATTCGCTGTATCAGTTATGAAACTTTTGGTTGAACTATTTGAATCGTTTAACATCTACTTCGACCGACAGATTTTACTGTAAGTCTTAATGTAAAGTCCGTGTTTTTCAATGCCTCCCTGTCTTGCTTTATGTGCACGAAGCTGTTTTAGGCTATTAAAGAAGTTTTAAGAGTTTTTATACCTGCTTTTTGCAAGTGATTTAATATATTTTTCCTACATATATGTAATGTTTTAAATTACAGCATGATATATGCTTAAGCTTTCGTGGAAAACTAAAATGCTATTTTAAATTTATTTTAATGCATTATAAATTTAATTTTATGTATAATTATATTACTTTAAAAACACAAGTCGTTCGTATTTTTATGTTATATTTGAAGCTATCATGCTAAAAATATTTTTAATTTTTAAATTTTAAAAAAGCACGTATTAAAGATTTATGGATACATTACTGCAGATGAGGATCTAACAATCGTAACTATATGTGAAGAAGTGCATGGAATAAATTTGTTAAAATGCACATATTAGTAAAGTACACTTAGTACAACAGATATCGCTAGAAGAAGACAAATGGAGAAATAATAAGATTTGTATATAAAAATCTACTGACGTACAGCATAGGATACAACAAAAATAATTCCCCCTTTCAGGCAGGAGGAAACACTATATGATTTACATGAATTATAAGAATTTGGTTAAAAACATAAGCTATATTCTAAACATAGTGTAAGACTGACTGAAGAAATAAAATTACGTTTTGTAAATACCTGTGCTAGGTCTTTTTAATTCATGAAATTATTCCTTACGAAATGAAAATGTACTTCTAAGAGTAACTGTACACTTATCTGATATTAACAAGTCAATTAAAAAAATCCATTCTAATCCATTCTATGTCTCATTTTTTTTATTCGTTTTGTTTTATTCTTTACGTGTATTTTTGAATTTTGTTCTTGCGGCGCATTGTTTTACTATAATTATCCTATAATATCGTCTGTTGCAATGTATCTAACAGAAACGATTCAGTGTTTAGTAAGTTAACCAATTGTGGGGTAACGATGGAGAGGCTTTTTAAATTCAAAACTGTTTTATTCGATAAAAAAACATCTAGGCTATGTACGACGAACCTGCAAATTCAACTGCGAAGATAGTGTTCATTTATGAAAAAAATCTGAAAGCTTTCAGATTTCATATTACGCCCAAAAGAGCGTTTTATAACGTTTAGCGTGTTACCTTTATTTATTAAATATGTTCTTTGTACTTAAAACACATAAAATTCAATTTAACAACAATATCACAAATCATTTAAAAACGGTAAAACAGCATATCTTTAGAATTTCTAATATACAATGTATACTGAAGCTAAAATTGCTTTTTACTGTGTTGACATTTCTCGCTCGAAACTCGTTAAGTTTGTTAATCAAAAATTCTTTAAAGTATTGTAAAATTTTATATAGATAATAAAACAAATTCGAAACTCAAAATTCGGAATTCTAAGTGCCCATTTTCGGTTAGAGGACTACGTTATTCAAAATTTGATGGCTCTAGTTACCGTTGTTTCTTCACAGTGTGAGAAAAATTTATGCATTCATGCAGATTCTTCCTTATTTAGTTTTATTAAATTAATGGCGATAATATTTATGACAACACCTTGAAAAGTGAATTATTGCAAAATGCCGTTTTGAAAGTAACAGCCCTTCTGGGCTATCGTAATTTGGGCTTTAAAAAAAAAAGTTTGCTTTTAAATTCTTGAAGTTTGTTATTACATTATTATATAATGAAAGAATTTTGCATTTATAATACATTATTAATTCATATAATATATGTATTTTAATATAATTCTCATAAAACCCGTTGAATATTATTTTTAAAATAATCCATCTCTTTCTAGAGACTAAAAGTCTAATTTATCATTTTCTGCGGAACTAAAAATTTGAGTAGTCTCTGATGCCTGTTTTGTAAATATAATTAGTTGCAATTTTATGATGCATATTTAGTCGAAAATAATGATCCCAGAGATACGAAACTGTCCTTTGTTCTTCTTTAAGATAAATTTTTAAAGTTAATTTATATTTTCACCCTACGAGAAACTTAAAAGAAAATTAAAATTTTCACTAAACTTTTACAACGACTTTCTGATCACTTTACAAGTTTTCGCAAATATATTTTTGGATTTTTAATGTATTGTCACTTTCAAAATAAGGAATAATTTGTATTCTAATTTTATTTTATTTAGTTATTCATTTAATTATTAATTCACTTCTAAGGACAGTTCTTTATTGTATTGCTTTTCTGAAAGATATAATCATATTAAATATATTGCAGAATTAGAGTTAGTGGTTTCAATAAGATTAATTTTAAAATAAAATTTAAACTTATTAAAATCTCATATTGCTTGTAAAACTGGTCACAAAAGATCACAAAACTCAAATTCTGGCTAATTTGCTGCTTTCTCAATGCGCATTTCCACTTTTTATGCAAAAAAAAAAAAAGCAAGAGCACCGTTAAATGCACAGAAGAAAATTCAGGAACGTACTTATGAAAAGATTACAAAGTTTAATTTTTACAGCTCATGCAATAAATCAAAATATAACACACCTGATGATAAGGTTAATTTCAATAATTTAATCAGGGAAAGAAAACGTAGATAATTAACTCACTTGAAAATATAATTATAGAAAATTTTTTATTTTGGAATTATTTTTTATAATGTAATGTTGAAAGTAAAATAACGAAAATGATTTTATTAATAAATTTTGACTTTATCTTTATTTACTTAGCTTTGCAACTGTTTATATTATTCCTCATAAGTCAACAGAGCTATTATAAACTGATTAAAAAGAATCCCTGAAAAGTGAAAAACATTTTATCAAAATTTAGTTTAAATACTCTGCTGTTGATAAGAGATGGCGCCACATACGAGTTAAAAACTATTTCATCAGAATTCACAGAAACAGACTCGATAATTTGCGAACTTTTGCACATCTTTCCTTCAGAAGCTAAATAATTTATATTTATAATACTTTTAACATGATTAAAAGTAGTTAAAAAATCTGAATCAGATTTTAATTTACGTCCAAAGGGGCGTTTTTTTAACGTTTTCTGTGTTACCTTTATTTATTATATATTATGTTCTTCGCACTTAAACCATAAAATTCAGTGCAACAGTAATATGGCAAAATAATTTTAAAATGAACATATCTTTAGACTTTCCGATACACAGTTTCGCGCCCTGGGGATAAAAAGTTTTTTTTTCTTCCTCGTAGAATGTTGCCATTGCTCGCTTTTAAATCGTTGAGTTTGTTCATCAAAAATTCGTTATAATAAAACAAATTCGAAATTCCAAATTTGGGCTTCCAGATGCACATATTTGGGTGGAAACGTACTTTATTCAAAATTGCATGACTGTAGGTACCGTTGTTTTATCACATTTGGAGAAATATACGTACATTTACGCAGATTCTTCATTATTTAATTTCTTTAAATATAATACAGGGCGATAACATTTGGCGGCAACAATTTAAAAAGTGAATCGGTCATTTATAGTGAATCAACGCAAAATCGTAAAACGAAAACAGTAGTCCTTCAGGGGAAATGCCCCTTTGAACTAAAATTAATTTTTTGTGCTTCGACATCAAGTTTTTAAGTGTAACAAGAAACGTTACAATTTTTTATCCATTCATTAAAATCCATTTTTTATCCTGGTATTAGAATCAAATAACTCAAATTTTTATCAAAAAAATAATTCTATTAAATTTTCCATCCAGATTTATTTTGCAGTTTTTTATTCATAATTGTATTGTTAGATTCAAGCTGTTAATAAAATTTTTTCACAATACATACATCATTGATTTTCCGTCATATCTTTGAATTTACAAGTTAAAATATTTATTATTAGCATATGCATTTTCAAAGAAAAAAGTTGATAATTAAGCAGAAAAAGAAGCCGACTCAAACCACAGTTTGTTCAAATGAAATTAAATTGTATAAAATCCCAGTCTGAAAATTTAATTTTACGATCTAACACGTCTAAGCATAAAAGTTATATAAAATGTAAAAATAATATTAAACATAACTGCAATCTAATCTTGATATAACATATATGTGTTCTTACGATTTCAGTTTAACACTGACGCAATTTTAAGTAATGCAGTTACGATACTCCTATTACTTTAAAAATTAGTCTCATTGAGGTTAAGGATATAGAAACTAAAATTTTATCATTTAAAGAGAAACGTTCAATCTGAAATTGTTCTAATTTATTTAATAATCGACCAATGCAAGTTGAATAAGACATCAAAAATCGCAAAATTTGAAATTAATTTCTCGGTCAATTTTTGTCAAACGGGAATTAAACTTTTTGAATTTTTTTAACGAATATTTGATTAAAAAACTCAATGATTTCAAAACGAATAATAGCAACACTGTACGAAAAAGAAAAAAAAATATTTCCAGCGCGTGAGACCGTTTATTTTATTTATGGACGTTTTAAAACTATTTTGCGATATTGCCGGTGAATTGAATTTTGTGGTTTAAGTGCGAAGAACATGCTATTTGATAAATAAAGGTAACACAGAAAACGTTAGAAAACGCCCCTTTGGGCGTAATGTAAAATCTGAATAGCCTTCAGATTTTTTTTTTTTAAATAATGTGTGAAAAAGTTTCCTAAATATTTTCATAAATAGATAGTAATGCCTGGTATATAGATCAAAGTTAAATTTCGTAATTCTTACAAAACTGATTTCCTAAAATTTTACATTTATATAAATGTAAAACACACCCACATATGTTACATATAAAACATGCACTATATGTAAAAGAACTGAAAAGACTGCAAAGAAAAGAATACTTTACGAGAAAGGATTACTTCACGTCTTTTAAACATTAAATGCATCTTTTTATTATAAATGCCTTTAAAGATTCTCAGCTGATCATGAATGCTTTTCATCTGCAAATGTCACCGAAATGTCCATAAGAGCCACATTCAATCTTTTAAATTTATCCTAATGTATTTTAAAGTGACAGCATTAGTAAGTATACAATCAACGTTTGAAATCTGCTATCTGCCACGAAACGACTCAAACAAATGAATCCCATTTACAACATTGCCTAGTGTGGTTACTCAATTAAATAAAGGGAACGCAGAGGGAGAGAAGAAAAAGGGAGAAGAAAAAATAAATAAATAAAGAATCGTGGGTGGGGCATTGGGGTGTTGGGCAGAATAGTCAGGTGGGTGACGTCAAAAGGGTGAGGGTGAGTGTGAGTGTGTGCCTTTACTTACGTCCGGCCAGAGGGTGCAGGAGTGTAGGGTGCGTAGCGGCGGCAGGAGGTGACTGCTGTTTCGGTTTGCTAACCTTTGTGTTGCTCTTTGCGAACTCCAGTCGAATCGTCTGAGGCAAGTCAGGGTCGAAGCGAACACCTTGCTGAAAGGGGAGAATAAGAAGCATGAAAAACTATAACATTAATTATTTTTTTACTAATTGTTCTAATAATTTTCAAATTTTTTAATTAAATGTCAATATAATAATAAAAAAAGGTTTTTTGATCCTTTAATGTTAAATAAATACGAATATTTAAGTTTATCATTGAAAGTTCATCGCTTGCTATTCGCAGATATCTGATTTGGTTGGGCATATAAAATGCATACCTCGGTTTTAGAAATTACAATCATTCTGGAATAATGCAAAAATATAAATTGCGAAATTAAGAAATAAATTATTAACAAGTGCAAAAGTAAATGAATTCTTCTGTTTTACATGGAAATGTTTCCCGCATCATATGAACATTTTCTGTTAAATCTGCTCTTATGGATAACAGATTATTTCTTTCTTAAAGCTAAAAAAGAATATAATTTCCGATTAAACATATAAGAAAGATTCACATTTGCACTTATCTTTCTTTCTCTATTTGCATATGCATACAGAATGTTCGAAAATAAGGAATAGAATTAAACAGATTTTGTGATTGAATGTGCTTGCCTAAGTGGCCCATGGGTCTACTGAGGGGAGATAAACGCGTTTTTCTGGCGCGAATTATCACTCCCCGAACGGTTTTGAGTATTGATACCTAAAAGCGGAGCTTTTAAACATGCATTTTATCTGCATAGCTGCAACGGAGCACGGCTTTAAGAAGGCACACTAGGAAAAAAAAACTTCAAGTACTTCAATACTTATATATTGGCAAACTTCTTAATACATGGCAACCTATTTTCCTATCCCTTCCATCGTGCAGCGCGGAAAAAAAAAGTCACATCGTTCCTACCTTTTTACATCGTGGATGAGCGGAAAAAAGTCACATCGTTCTTACTTTCAAATAATTTTAACAAAGTGCGTAAACCACATTTCCGCTATTACAGCTTTCAACAAATATGCCAAATTTAAAAACTCACCGATATATAAGTTCACGTATATCTTCGGAAATTTTGAATAAAAAGCTCTAATTTTTTGCAGTTATGCTTAGAAATACACCTACTTTAAGATGATTGTAAAATTTTTATAGGTTGTAATTCAATTTTTTTTTCAAAAAATTTATTAAAATTATTTAAAAATACAAATTTAAAAAATAAATCATAAAAAATGGATAAATTTTATTTCGAATTAACCTAAATTTCGAACTGTCTAGGAAGGAATCATATAAGTTTCATAAAAAAAGAGATTTTAATAAATACATACCAAATTGAATTAACATTCAGCAGCTAAAATTTTGAGAGCCAATTATTTGAAAACTTCTCGTGAGATTTTTACACAATTTGGTAGTTTGGCATAATCTGAGTCGTAGATTCGAAATATGGAAAAGCATTCGGCATGTCATTTCAGAAAAAGTCCGATTTTGTGTAAAAAAACCTATACTAGAACAATGCTATACATAAATCTAATACATATCCTAAGTCGCGCTTTCGAGACATGAAAAACGCAATTTGAATTTCGTCAATCGGCCCAGTAGAACGGGAATTCAATTTTTTTAAAAACCAAAATTTTTCAAACATGCAATACCCCAATTAAAAAAATTAATGAAATTTAAAGAAAAATAAACAAAACAGAAGAGGAATTCAATCAATTTCAATACCACTTCAGCAAGGGGCAGGAACATTGAAACATATGTATATATACACTTTTGGTGTGGCTGATTGCAACCAATCGGCCGCAGCAAAAGTGCACAACTACATGTTATAGCAGGCTCCCATACAAAATTACAATATTCTGAGATTACTCGTTTTTGAGTTATGCGAGATACATGCATACGTACCTACGTACGTACAGACGTCACGAAAAAAAATCTTCTGAATTCATTTTAAATCCATTTTACAACCCGTTTGGGGGAACAGCCCTTTATTCTGCCGATAATTACAGATGTCACGCAAAAACACTGTTCAAATACATTCAGCAGTTGTCAAAACGAGTATTTTCGTTGAAATATGATACCTGAAATTTTTAGCGATTTCAAAACTTCCTTTACCTCGTGCAAAGAAGTAAAAACAGACTAAATTACAACAAATATCTCTGGCAAAACAACATTTTTGTTACTGATTCTGAAAGCAATAACCCTACAATCAGCTGTAAAAAATTAGGAGCAATGGCTTTAAATATAAGTAAGATCTCCTCATTCTTGCAACAGTAACACTTTCGAAGATCTTGAGGGTTTTAAGATGTAGGAGAACTTTTAAAATAATCTTATTTCTCTCTCTTATCGAAATAGAAAAAATATTCTGAATACATTAGTTATATATATAAGAATTTATTTCACTTCTGAGACTTTTTGTTAAGGTATTCAAGAAATTCTCTCGAAGTTTAGACAATACGTTCCCGTTACTTTAATGCCGACTTTAAATTGTGCAATTGTGCTCCAAAATCGACGTGATTCTCGTTTATCGAATGTAGTTAATGTTATATTTAGGTAAAAATCAACCTATTAAACAATCACAATCTAGTTTGGATGCTAATATTGCATAGAAACTAAACTGATATGCAACAAGTATTGGTATGTATAACGTTAGTAGGTAACATTAAGCTGAGATTCTTAGAACTGTTTTAAGTTCTTCAAGTCAACGACAACAACATTTATGCCAGTGTTTTATATTATTATTTAGTTAAAAAACAGCAAAAAGTACTCGAGAATATTTTGTACAAATATTTTAATGTAACATGTAGTACTTGCATGTATACTGCGAGGAAAAAAAATTGGGGCAGTTCTATATCTCCCTTCTACTGGACCGGCTGACGAAATTCAAATTGCGTTTTTCATGTCTCGAAAGTGCGACTTAGGATATGTATTAGATTTATATATAGAATTGTTCTAATATATGTATTTTGACACAAAAGCGGACTTTACTAAAATAACGTACCAATTTTTCTCCACATTTCGATTCTACTCCTCAAATTGTGTAAAACTGCCTGGTTCTGTTAAAATCACACAAGTGGTTTTTAGAAAATTAGTTCTCAAAATTTGAGCTCCTCAATGTTAATTGAATTTGATATATACTTATTAATATCTCTTTTTTATTAAACTTACTTGATTCCTTCTTCAAGAATTCGAAATTTAGGCTTAATTCACATATAATTCGCCCATTTTTTTATGATTTATTTTTAAAATTTGTATTTTTGAATATTTTTTATGAATTTATCGAAAATACGTTTATATTATAACCTATAAAATTTTTAACATCATCTTAAAGTAGACGTATTTCTAAGCACAACTGCAAAACATTCGAGTATTTTTATTCAAAATTTCCTACAATATACGTGAATTTACATATTGGCGCGTTTTGAAATTTGGCATATTTGTTATAAGCGATAATAACACCAAATGTGTTTTACGCACTTTGTTAAAATTATTTGAAAGTAATGAATAATGAACTTTTTTCTGCTAGTGAAAAAAGGGAAGGAAAATAGGTTACTGTAAATTAAGAAGCTCGCCGAGTGAATTATTCTTAGCGCAAACTGAAAAAAATGAGCCAAGATAAATTTTTAAATTTCTCAACAGAAATCACAAAATTTATTATCTAGGCATTTGAGTTGTAGAGTTGAATATGAAAAAAAAATTGGTATGCTATTTCAGAAAAAGTCCGGTTTTGTGTTAGAACAATGCTATATGTAAATCTAATGTATATCCTAGTTCGTGCTTTCAAGACATGGAAAACGTAAGTTATATTTCGAAATCAGTCCAGTGGAGTCCCCCCTTTTTTTGTTTGCGCCGTCTACATATATTTCACAATTATGTGGTATAATTATGTTACTCATTTGTATAAACATTAAATACATACAATAGAAATGCATCGCATTAGTATTCCACTTTTTAAAATATTACAGAAATTATAATTTTTAATCTGTACTTTAGATATACTCAATGCAAGCAAATTATACAGGAAATTTCAAAAGAGCAACAACAGTTTGTTTGAAAAATGCATCTCCACAGTCACAAAGCAAACTCTGAACGATTATTTCAACAAATTCCTCGTTTCATATTCTAACTTCTGCTTTAAGTAAATTGCACTAACATCGCGTTTTCGAGAATTAACCTATCTTTTGAAGCTATTAGTTAGAAAATCTTTGCCTTAAGCTACTTTGCTGATAATTTATTTTTAACTTTCCTCTTTGTTCAAGCGTAACAAATGCTCAAAATAGCACCCCAGAGAACCTATGAACGAGCTCCTAGGTTTCGAAAATTGAAACAGTCTGCCATTAACGATCTTTATAATGTTTCACTCTAGAGTTTATCTAGTATTTATTTCCTCTTTTTCCTCTAAAAGCGCAATGCCTGGAAAGCGGCATAAAACTAAAACAAAATTTCGTACTTTAAAAATAGAAAGTACTTTTGTCTTCATTTTCTAACACTGAAAGTGTTGTCACTTTTAGAGATTCCGTAGTAATTTATTAAAGAGGTGAATCTGTTGAGACAAAATTATTTGTTAAGAGCTCGTGGGAATTAGCTTAATGGGAAACTAGAACATTTTATTTCTTTGTTTACGGTGTATATATTAAAGATACTAAAATAATTACATTATTAACGTTCTACATAATCCCATTCTAACGGAAACGCTTGAAAAGTGCTTAGACTTCGAGAGAAAAAAATTCTTTCTTATGGATACACAGCTTCTCGTACCCCCCCAAACGAATTTCATCATCAGCCAGGAGCTCTGTTCCTGTTAGAAATGTACGAATTTCTGAATCTGAAATGATAATAACGCAGTAGAATTCTTTACCATTAGCCATTCGTTACCACCAGGGCAGAATCACTTATAAAGCTTCTATACTTCTTTCTTTCCTTCCAGGTGCCAAGCACCTGCATGTCTATCATTCACACATTTTGCGGAACTGCAGCATAAATGCTATGCTAGGCTGAATCAACACTAGTGTCAAAGAGTGATGCCATCTTCGTGAGTGTGATGCATCGGTTTCTTGTGTCATGTTTCAACTACTAGAAAATTGTACTCTGCCATTAAAGGACTCGGGTGAGGAATATTCATCACACTACAAACGCCAGTCTTCCTTTTCTTATTTCATTCATATACTTCCAGACGCCTCATACACATGTCACTGTACTAAATTCACGTTAGACGTTAAACTTATGTTAAGTTTCCCTCATTCTCTAAATAAAAATCTAAATAAAAAAAATGATTTATAAATCTTTCTAAGCGTATTGTTGGAAAGTCGTGCAGCTCATTTTGTCGAGCTGTTAGCTATGTTCCTACGCGTACTGGAAGCCTATTAACATCGTATTTGGGTAACCCGAGGTCGTTATTTTGAGTAACTGAGACAGCAATGCCATCAGTCTCATATGCAATTTTTAATATATTTTTCCAGTTTCCTACTGCACGGCCTAATAAAAAACGTGCAGGATGTACATACGTTTCAGAAATGAAGAGATAATATAGCCATAATAACATGAAATGTTGTAAACAAATATTTTTGATTTGAACTTCATATTCCTAAGTATTAATTGGATTGTGACAAAGCACGCCAAGGCTTAAGGAATTCTTTGGAGGACTGTTAAGGAAAAGTGGCTTACATTTCGGTTACAAACGGTGAAAACCACGAACTTTCTCATTTAGCCAGCCTAATCGTTGCGATAAGAAATTGGGAGAAGTACCAGTGTTAATATATTTTACCATTGGCAAAATATATACAATTTGAAAAATAAATGTAATAATTATGTAAAACTTCATACGCACATGAATTTTGAATTATCCTAGTCTAACTTGACAGTTTGTGATAGCACACTTTTTGCAATCGTTAACAAGCCAAACTGAACGCTTTATTGATATATATTACCTGATTCAAATAAAAGAAGACTGTTTACTTGTGATTTTAAAATTCAGGTAATTTCCTAAACAGCGAACGTTTGTTATTGCTGACTCATCATATGTTGTTATAATTTATTTTAAATACTCTCTCTTTTTCTTTGGTGAAGATATCCACACATATTCATATTTTTAAAGTAGTTCTAGAGTTAAATATACAAACACCAACTTGAAAAAAGAAAAATATATCCTTTCTTTCTCCCTCTCCAGAGCAACTTTTTTCTAATAAAGCGGCCACATCGTTTGTCTGAAATATACTGAATATTCTAAATAACTTACATCAAAGCAGAAATTTTTTAATAGTAGCGCATAGAGTGCAGGATTCGCATTTTTACCACCGTCAAATTAGGCTATGGTTTTCTATTAAGATATTTATTATCCACGCAGCCTGGAAAGGGGTTTAGCCCACGAAGCATAAGCTATTTGAGTTACCATTCCCATCACTTTGAAACTTCAAATTTTCCAACTGTTGTCATTCAATATTTCGTAAGATTGTTTTTATGCTTAAAATTAAAACAGTACATTAATTAACTAAGCGATCTAGAAGCAACCTACGTTAATAATTTTATCTTTATTTTACTTTACTTCCTTTTAGTTAATTTTAGTATATATTTTAATAACACATCCAATTAATGGTATATATAACACATAGTGCATGGAATTTCTGTAATTTATAACATGTCTTAATGAACAATTTTGCGAAAACTTCCGTAATTGTTTTAGCTAATTAGAATTAAGCTGGCTATGTTTCTAATGTCAAATATTACAAATGTTATTACATACACAATTTGCGCTCTTCTTGCGACTTCTATGCTAGTATTCATAGTTAAGAGTTCCGTGCTTTCTTTTCCTCCATTGAATATTTTCAGAAAAAGGAGGTTGCCATAAATTCAATGGAAATACTATACGGAATAAGGTGAACATTTAATCTATATATAAAGAAGAAAGTCTGATGGTTTGTCCTCTAATAACTCACTCAGTACTATAGCTATCATTTCCAAACTTTCTACATAACTTTTCTGGGTCCTGAAAAAGGTCGACGTCCCCTTGTTTTCCAAAAGAAATTAGCTAGACTCAGAGATATTAATTAAAAACTCGAAAAAACTATCAGTTTTGCCCTCATTTTTCCGAGTGGCAACAGTCTCGCAAGCTGGAGATTAAAATCTGCTTTATTTCGAAAGTTGTTGCCACTGCTCGCTTTGAAATCCTAGAGTTTATGAATAAAAATTTTCCAGTTTATGATGAAATAAAAATAGCATTGCCAAACATTAAATTCATTATTCCCGATTCGAAAAATTCGTGGGAAGCCATTTCGACTATTGCCATCTTCGTACGGATTTAATTAGTCGAAATATTACATAAAACTCTGAAAGCGCTAATTTTCGCACTCATTTTTCCGAATGGCACCAGTGTCGCGCTTTGGATATAAAATTGCTTTATTTCGAAGTGTTTATACTGCTCGCTTTCAAGTAGAGTTTGTTAATCAAAAATTTTTAAGTTTTACAAACTCTATATATGTAAAGAAAAATTTCTGTTTGTGTGTTTTTTTGTTCGCGTTATTGATTTCTGATCAATTATGAAGAATTGTTTGCCCCATTTAAACGACTAAACTTGAATATAGGTGAAATAATGGATGGAATTTGAGCTTTTACAACCTTTGATTAGAAAGACGAACATCATTAAAAACTGCGTGCCGTTGTTGCTGATATAATGAGAGAGAATTAGCTTATTTTCCTATCGAAACTTTTTATGTGGGTTCCATATCTCATCAGACTGAAAAATGAAAGACTATAAATGGTATTTTTTGCATTGTTATTAGAGAAGGATTACAGTAATATCATTCTCTCTGTTGTTAGATGCATTACTCTCAACTGGCATCAGGTACTACTTCCGCTAGTATAATAATAAACCAGTTTAAACTAGTAAAATTATAAGAGACTGTATTTGGTACGAGCTAAGCAGTTATCGGGTAATTAGGGAACAAAACAGGGATTATTTGCTTTTAAGTGTTATCATATGTAGATAGATTTCTAAGAGAAATCGGTATAGATTTATATTTTATAAAAGCACAAAAACAGTCATGCAATTAATATGTTTCGCAGCCAGAAATGTACCCTAACAGGCAGTTACATTTATTGAATTAGCCTCACATTCACTACATACATTTTATATTACACATTAGTATATTCGGTGCTTAAATGTATTATATAATGGTAAATTTCATGCGTAAATTTACACATCTAATTAATGTAAATTTATTAATAAAATTTATACTTTATACATTTAAACGCGTTGTATGAAACATAGTTTAATTGTGTAATGTTTAGTTACAAAATTCTTACAGAGATTTCAGAAACATACGGTATGCTTCTGCCTCAAAATATACCTGGATGAAAACTGATTTATTAATTTTGCAGATTTCAAAACTGTTGATCTAACACTACTAAATGAATCCATAACTTTATGATACATACGCTACTGTAATGAGTTAATAAGCATACATATAATACCTAAGTGGAAAATAATATTTACTGAGAATCCGCATAATGTTCCGAACACCTTAATTATAATTTGCACAAATGTATAGCTTACTTTATTAAGCATCGCATGCACTACTTTCCCATGCACTCATGAATCCGACAAAACTGCTGTTGTGAATTCTGAGAGCAATTCATCACTAATTTGAAAGGGATTCGATTTCGAACGTGGTTTCTGCACCGCTGTTATAAATGATAAAAATCGGAAGACATATGGACAGGGGAGGAAATGTTTTAAATGAACTCATCCCCAATGTGGTACCTAATCCTCGAGAATTAATAGCGATTAATTGCCAAGCGAGACTTTTAACGCTAAAGTTGGGCTTTCCTAATTGATTAATGGGCGACAAGTTTGGCGTCGCTAGTGAAACATTTTTTCGCCAGAAATTTATTAATTTTTGCAAAACGCCGAGCCTTGGGAAACAATTAATCATTTAGGTTGGACGTTTATCCTACTGTGGTCGCAGAAAAAGTAATTATTGATAGAAAATTATCAACGCTTTTGAAAAATCGCTATTTGAGATCGAAGTGTGTGGAGGTGGTGTCTGGAGGACCCGAGACATCTTTCAAAAAGCACCAATATGTCCCACATATATTGTTTTTAACACTGAGAAAGGTTTTTTACCCATATTAACTTTATCTTATTCTTATCAAAAAGCCTAAATATTAATGTAATATATTACGTCACGGAACTGGCGTCTACTTTTACTAAGGGCACTCCATCATCATCGGCGATTATAAGTATCAAAATGCAGAAACACGTATCACATTAAGTTTCATTTTCCTGTAGAAAAGAAATATTTATTTTAAAGGAAAAGACAGATCTCTAAGCGCCGAGGAAGGTGAATACGTTAAAAAAGTAATTAAACTGTATTTTACTTTTTTATCGGTTTACAGATTACCAAAATATAGTAAAAGAATTTAAATCAGAAAACCATGAAGTAATAGAAGATAACAATATCTAATTTATTAATTTAGTATAGAAGAATTTAGTATAGAAAATACCACAAATAAATCTTAAACTTTCTATCTCATTAGTTATATATCAGGATGACGTATATGAAAGAAAATATTTTTACAATTTAATTAAGATTTAATATTATGTTACTTTAAATACAGGCCTCACATCTCCGGATTACGAATTGGAATATTATGGATGGGAGATTGCATGGAAGATGCATGACGAATGGTTCCTACATGACGGTCCGAGGTCGTAATTTCAAGTACCTTCTTTGATCACGATCATTGTCAGTTTTTGTTTTTATTTCTTGGTTTCTGCTGCACTAAGTACAGTAAACGTGTTTTCTTAAGCTTATTATGTTTCACTTGGGTATATTTTAGCAAAACGGTTACCAAAAATTTGGACTCATAACAAATATCTGTAGTTTTGGATATTCTTTATATTAGGTTTTTGTTGTTAAACAATTGCCAACTGTTAGTTTATCTTTAGTTAAAAATATTCTTCTTTTAGTTAAAGGTGCTATTCTTCTGAATAAAATAAACAATTACTCATGTTTTTCCTTTCATAGTCCGCAAGTAAAGTGCATTTCATCGCACCTTCTTTAAATAACATAAATTTTAGCTACTTATCATTTTCTGGTCTTTTCTTGGTGTCAAAATTATATACGGAAATAACTGCCGTTCGAAAATGATATGTTATCCATGGCATTAAGCATAGTATTTCATTTGAACTATAAGATAATTGTAAACTTTTCATTGTATAAAAAAATTTACTTGAAAAAATATAACTTTAGTTAGAAAATATCCATCCATAAAATACTATAAACTAAACGTAGTGACAAAATTCTTTTAAGGGAAGCATAAATATATGATCAGAGCTAGAACATATGTTTGTAAACGTGCACGGTGTGAAATATTAATAACTTTTGTTTTAATTCAAATTTTAGTAATAAACACTTAAAAGTATCTTAAAATACTTAATCTGATATAATTAAATATAATCAAGCATTCAATTAGTCACAAAAAACTAGCGTGTGACCTTTAAAACAAAGAGATAAAAATTATGAAAAAGTCTAAAGACATTAACTAATTAACTTTTAGCGTTTACACTGTAAATGAGCAGTGGATGTTCCCATATGGAGTATCTTAAGAATTCTTAGGAAGTGAATTAACTTGACAGGATTTTGATACTTAGTAGATTCGTAGAACTTTATTTCTAAAGTAAAATAGATTCAGAATTGAAATACCATAAATAATGGAATACATTTTCATGAGGAAATGTGAAATAAACCACTCAAGTGGGCGGTGTGGACTTCTTTCAGCCAAATTATTCCAGATTAAAGACTTTAAACCAATACGCCTACATAGATTTCATTCTTTTTTAATCTGATAGCGATGTTAAGGATATATATAAGCATATCCAACATGAAACAGACGCTATAATATAAATATATAACTTAAAGGAAGGTCAGAAGAGTCGAACAGTTTTAGGTATTTACGAGTTTGCTTAAGGAATGAAGGGACATATCCATTTGTTTTATTATTATTATTATTGGAATTTAACTGATTCCAAGAATTCATTTATTATTGTTACTTTTTCACTCAAAGTAAAATGAAAAGTTACTACATATTGTTTAGCTTCACTGCTATGAAATGAAAGGGATAACAATAAGGCTGATTACAAAGTACTAATTTGCATGATTTCAGGATTTTTAACTTTGCGTTCATTTATATTACCTCCATTATTTTTCTGAATAGTATAACATCTAGATCATGGCATGTTTTATATAGCAGAGAATTGAGATGAGGTATGAAAATTCCAAAGTTTTAAGCTTTTTTAACTTCTTTTACACAAACGATTTCGTGGAAGTTTGATGAATCCTAATTTTTTTAAATAATCCGAATCTGATTTCTAAAAGTTTTTAAATCTTTCGAATCCTAGTTGTCTTGAATCTTTAACATAAAAATAATACGAAGGAAAAAGACCTTTACTTGCCATCATAAAAAGTTTTTATTAAAAAGTAGTTTGGAATCTGCGTTTACTAAAGTATACATTTAAGACAAGAATTTGTAAAAACACACCTGCACTTTAAATTTAGTAAAAGAAGTTTATGATTAAACTTGAAAAATGGGACACAAATTAAAAAGTTTTCTGATAAAATGTTTAACGGAATTCTAGGTTAGATTACTAAAGGCTGGAAGGGTAAAGTTCAAATATTTGAATTTTCGAATTATTAAACTTTTGCAACATACGTGAGATCTGAGAATTCTAGAGTTCTATCCCTAATATTTTACACTGGAGTTTGAGAACTAAATTAATTAATACCTCAGTAAACAACTTAATAGGTATTTTAAAGCATCCAAATCTATATGAAACTGTATAGCTGCTTTAAATATATTTGAACACGGTATTATAATGAACAACACTCCACAGGATTCCCTAAGAAAGCAAAGCTTGATCTTAGAGAACAAGTATATACAGAGTCTTTGAATTCCAAATCCACGTCAACCCTAGTTTTACTTATTTTACTTGAACGAGATGTTTAGATATGACAAAGCCTACAAGGGCTACCTACGTAAGGAAAGGATGCCTTCGCGAAGGCCTTTCTCAGGATACCTGCCTCGTATTCACGTTACGCATGAGAAAAACCTTGATACTAATCATTCAGCCAGCCACTTCGCCTTTCAGACCCGGACAAACCACCAGTATTCAAGCAGTCTTTAACCGCTCGGTTACAGGTGAGGCTTTAATTTGAAGAAATCTGTTTATTATAACTTTAAATAGATAGCCAATTATTACAGTATTATAAGATAATAAAGTGTAGCTATTAATTGTATTGCAAGCTGGCTTTGATTTCCGACTGTTTTATCATAACTAAAATTATTTAATTAGGTCAAGGAAGTTATAGAAGTTAGTATTCAGTTGAGGAAATAATCCATAATACGAGATATAGTTTCTGAATGTAAACTCTTATTTTTTTTTAATTTGAAGAGGAAGAAATGTTTCTTGCATAAAAAAAAGTACCTTAGCATAATTTACATTTCGCATATCCTAATCTTCCTTTATTATTTTTTTAACTTTATTATACAGATATGTAAATTGAAAAAAGCCGCTGTCTTTTAGAATGTAGAATATCGTTTAAAGAATATCCAAATACTTATCTGGAAAGAGAAGTCTAAATTTAATTTCAAAATCAAAATTTCTGTTCTGAATGCGTAAGTTTTAAGCCTAAGAAGTTTGAAACATTGAGAATGTGTAAGTTTCAATATTAGAGACTTTATGAAATCAAATTATGATTAAAATCTAATAAATTAAATAAACATAAGTAAATCTTGCAAACATTTTACGTTCATAAACTTTTATAAGTTTATTAACTTAATATTTTCGATATAAAGAAGAACAGATACGTAAAATTTTAATATACAGAAGAAGAAGAATATACTATATAACGTAAGAGAATCTTTATAAAACTCTAATATTTACACAATTTTTATTCATTTTATTTATTACAGTAATTTGTTTATTTCCACAACAAAATAACTTTCATTATTCTAAAATTAAGAAAACTAAACAAAACGATTTGTTAAATTGTATCAATGCTTTTATTATGATATTTTTAGTCTACATAGGTAATGGAAATGCAAGACAGCTCTCCTTTACAGGGAAATTTTAAATGATCATAAAAGATCATATCATTTATTGCATTTGTGATAAATTACAATGGGATAATTTGGGGAATACGTTAAATCTCGCGAATATTTTGATACTGTATTTTAAAAAAGATTTACTATGATTTGGAAGCAATATTTACAATGACTTGTAAACAGCAGTTGAAGTTTATTGTGATAACATTCCTCAGTTAGTATTCTAGAAAGATGATTCAGATTTTTTATAAACTCAGAAAAACGTGATACAGTTTTTTATAAACATAGGAAATAAATCTGATTATTTGCGTCAATTTTACAGAACGATATATCATATAGCACTGCGTAGTATATACGGAAATTTAAAGGCAGTGGTGTTAAATTTTGTTTAAATTACATTTCTTCCAATGTCCAGAGAAAATACAATATTAGATTGATTGACATATAACCTTGTTTTTAATTAAATTCGATATCTTGCATTGGAGAAAAACAATTTCTTACATTCACCATATATTGCAATATTTTACAAATTTAAAACTTATATTACATCTTTAGGTGAGACAGATTTCCTGTTATGAGCTGACTTAATTGTTAAGCTTGTAATGTCTAGTTACTTAATTCTCAGAATGACAGCTGAAGTAGGTGCAGAGGCCTAACAGGAGAAGGGTTAAAAGAACCCTTTATTTAACTCTTTCAAAATTCACAGTTCGTCGACTTGACGCTAACAGACTACGCCTCGCTCGGGCGGTAACTCATATAACAAGAATTAAACTTAAAATTCAAAGATAAAGTTAACTTTTCCCTAGGGCTCAGATAATCATGTTACCTAAAACCGCGTCGAAGTCTCTTGGCAGCAAAGTAAAAACAATTACGCCACTTTAACCAATAATAAATGAAGAAACAGAAGCTCACGCTGTAAAGGTACAGTGCATGCCCACTCGTTTTCCACTTTCTTCTAGAACTCAGTAGATAAACATTTACTCTTAATGGTAGAATTTGCGTTCCTTCACGCTCGCTACAAAATTTAAATATTTTGGCATTGACAATTAGGGGAATGAAGGCTTATAGGAAAGAAAGCATAAACTTAACTGCATAAACTTAAAGCATAAATATAAATCCCTACAAGCTTAAATAATAGGCATAATGACGAAAACGCTCAGTTATGAAGATTCGATAAAAGGGTGTATATTTTCAGAGCCTCATGATCTATAATCTTTGACACAGACATATCTATTATGACGACATCGTGTCTCATCCGTTGGAACATTGGAAACATTGATCTAAAAATGGGTATATCGCCCGACTGAAGGTCTTACATAACGATAGACAAAACGCAGAGGCAAAACAGATTGGGTCAGTATTCAAAACAAGTTTCTCACGAAAAAGAGTTTAACAAAGCTCTTTTTGCTGCCGAAGACAGGCTAGTAAATTCGTGTTGAAATGCATACCATTGAACTCATAAAAAGTTTGGTGCGAAAGAAAGGTTTCCCATAGCCATCAATTAATAGATACAGATAACATTTTACAAGAATTCAACAGGTATAGATATATTTGCATTCGAATCACGATGGTAAAATAAACAAAGAAATGCATACATTAAAATGCACTTTAATATAAAGCTCTTCGGAGAACACTTTATTTAGTACACG
This sequence comes from Stegodyphus mimosarum, assembly GCA_000611955.2. Taxonomy (NCBI): domain Eukaryota; kingdom Metazoa; phylum Arthropoda; class Arachnida; order Araneae; family Eresidae; genus Stegodyphus; species Stegodyphus mimosarum. Next base: position 524,775 of record KK121481.1, on the reverse strand, counting down.
ACAGCGTCCAACTAATAAATAAACACCGCTCCATTAAAATGCAAGATAATGTATGTAAATAACAATGTAATTGCCGGTACGAGCGATAAAAAGTATATCATTCTAAGCACTTTCCTTAAAATCGTTTCGAAGTGCGCAAAGAAAGGCCATTAAATCCGATTATTTGCTAGGTTTTATTTTCAAGACAGAAATAACCTTTGGAAAACGTAGGTCTGTATTTTTCGTTTCGGAATTTATAGCGTAAAAGAAATTGTTTGTCGCGCACCGAACGCAAAAGAAAAATAAGGGTTTGTTGTTTAGATGATAAGTGGTATAAATATTTATTTCTCGCATTCCGAGTATTCAGAAAAGTATCCGAGAATAAATTTAGTTTTTCAAGCGATTTGTTTTAAAGAAACCGATTGCTTTAAAATCTCGGATGTTATTTTCAAGGTTCAAGAGACGATTTTCTCAGATACATTAAAATTGAAAGATCACCAGGATAAAATAGAACATGCAGATAGATTTCAAATAATTGCGCAAATTTAGTTAATTTGATCAATAGTTGATAATAGTGTGGTGTTTAGATGCAATAGGGAAATATAAAAAAAACTAATTTTTTATTAATGAAAAATTGTAAATATTTACTCAGGGATAATAAGCAGTGACGAATAAATAAATACCACTGCTGATAACGCAAGGCATAGGTGTTGGTCATATGCTTCACTGATGGTCTTACTATAGAGCACGAGAAACTAAATAAAAAAAAATCTGATGCGCACATGATTTCTATGTGACTTACTAGTACGGCCTATTACATTACGCATAATTTTGTTGCACTTCATTTAAACTTACGGTCTCGAATTATTTTAATTTAAGCAACTGATGTCTCAAGGCAAGTTGATAATGATATCAATTGTAAATTTTGAAATCAAGTACTCCGATTATTTTTTGTCTTACGGAAGTCAAATTTGTTATAGTTTTATTTTTTTCAAATCGAGTTTAAAACTTTGTTTGATTTCATTTTTTGCCTAAAAGAACCTTCTCTTAATTTGACATTGCCAAAACATGAATATTTTCGTCATTTAAAATACTTCTGCATTTTCGTTGATCTTCATTTGAACTTATTCCCTGGAAGCAAAAGGCTACATCAAACATTGCAAATTTAGAAACTAAAATTCCGCCAAATTATTGTCCCACGGGAGACAAACTTCTTATAACTCTATGTTTTCATAAAAATTACTCCAATTCCATTAAATTCCAAACTTCTGAAGCTAATCGTTTTTGAGTTATGTGTAAGATGCATCCAGGCGTGCGTATTTACATAAAGAAGTCACAAGAATGTTCCTTTTGAATCTATTTAAAATCCGTTTTACAATCCGTTTTTTTAAAAAAGAGTCCTCTATTCTTTTCGTAAGCACAGATGTCACACAAAAAAACCGTCTAAATGGATTCGGAGCGGCCAAAATACATATTTCCGTTTAAATATGATTCCCGAAATTTTCTGCAATTACAATACTCCCACTTCTTGCAAGTAAAACAAAACCTTGCTGCTTCTGTTTGCAATATTTCGTAATTCTTTTTGCAGTTGTGTAAACTATTTTGTAATGGTTTTTAATGAGGAAAAAGGCATGATTTTTAAGCCATTCGAAAACTACTTTTTTAAGTTTGTCAATGCATATATAAAAGAAACTGAAATTAAGAGGGAACTTTCCCTCTGAAAGAAACGAAAATTTTTTTATTCTAAAGCATTCCTATAATTTATTATGAAACCGATGAGAAATTAACTGCATTAATGCGCTCATACCTCAGCAATTCAATTTAGGTTTCTAGCAAAAAAAAAAATCTTCAACGCTTTTCCCCTTTTTTCAGTTTTTAAGAAGAAAACAAGGTTCTGGATTAAAATCTGTTAAGTTCATGTTTTACGAAAAAAATAAACTATATACGCTTTTCGTCTGAATAAATTTCAATGAAAAGGGTCGAATTATAAGGTTATTTCGCAAAATTCTTTTAAGAAAAATATTTCACGTACAATATATAAGGTATTCCAGTAAGAAAGATATGATTTTAAAATAAAATGGCAACTATGTTTAAAATGTTATGACTGTCACTAAATTTTAATTATGTTAGTATGTGCTATCATTATGGGTAAGTACGCTTCAGGAACGTTGTTTGGTTATAATAAAAAATTTTGGACAAAAAATAACCTTCTCAAATGAAGTTCTTTTCTTCTTGAATGGATATGTTAACCAAATAAATTGCCGTTTGGGATGTGAAAACAGTCCACAAGCGATGCACAAGAAGCCCTTACATTCACAAAAGATCCGTCACTGTATGGTGTAGTTTATGGCTTCATCGGATCCTATTTTGTTTTTCAAAGACAACAGAGGAGATGCAGTTACAGTGATTGGTGAGCGATACTGATGATAACAGTTTCTTTTTGTAACCAAATTTGGAGGACTTTGATTTAGAAGACATGTGGCTCCAACAGGACGGTGCCTTGTATCACGCTACTAACGCCACCACAGATGTATTGGAAAAAAATTATTAGAATGGAAATTTCACGAAATGCAGCTATTAGTTGTTACTCCAGAAGTTGTGATTTCACTCCTGTAAACTATTTTTTTAAATCAATGGCCTATGCGAAAAAAAAACATGCATCCTTGAAGTATTAAGAATAAACATTGAGCGATGCTGTCGTGCTTAGGCCAAGTTACTGTGCACAGTGATTGAAAATAGGATTCATCAAAGTCACTGGTGTGCATTTATTAAGTCAGGTTGGAACATTTAAATGATGCTTTATTCAAAACGTAGTTCATAAATAAAAGTTTGTTTGTATCTGATATTGTTTTCATATTAACTCACTTTAAAGTCATATAATTCTTATTGGATAACCATTTAATTTATATCGTTGGCACCATCCCATTCAGAGAGTTTAAAGGCACTTCCCCCCACACACAATCTAGTTATTTACTTTAAACATGATTGAATTATGTTGTTCTTATCTTCCGTTTACAGATTTTACAGGTTTTTATGCCTTTAGTTAACGTACATGTTATAATTGCAGAATTATCAACAATTTAAAAGTTCTTTAAGTGCGGCTAAGCCTAATTTCTTTACTATAGCAGCCACATTTGTTTACATTTGAAACTTAGCAGAATAGTGGATTGTTGCCAATTTAGAGAAACTAACCTTCTCAAGAACAAAGTAACATTAACGTCTTGTTTTATTGTTGCGAGTTAAATTATGCTTAATCCATTCTGGAATTATTAGTTAAGTTACTAAATTATCTCATATATTGATTCAGCATAACGTCCACAACAATTTAAGTCAGTTTCTACGCCATCAGTGTCTTTTTGCAGAGTAAGACCAAAAGTAAACTTAAGTTTTGTGCACTGAAAAATCTGCCCCCTGGTTGAGTTGCTTGTTTTTGCGTAGAAACTCAAACTTTAATTGTAAAAACAATTTTTTTAAATTGTTTTAACTGTATTTGATGGTTTACGTTTTTCTACAACTTTCAATTTTTAATATAGATATTTCGAGTTTTTGTGTATTTTTGCCTTGTCGCAAAGTGAGAAATGAATTAATTGGATTAGCGATATATCTCTTATAAGGTATTTCTCCTCCCTTCTTCCCATGTTTTTGTGGCGTAGTGGTCAGCACGCTCGACGTGTAACCGAGAGGTCCGTGTTTCGATTCCTGGCGAGGGCATGGATCATTTTACCTCTTGCTTCTAAATAACCTAATGACTCTACACTCTAATGAAATTCGAGGAAATAAGTTTAAATGAAAGGCACGAAACAAAATGCGTATAATTTAATATTCCGTACAAGGAAGTCATGTGGTGTACACATCAGATTTTTTAAGGCAATATTGCTGAGAGACCCAATTGCTTTAAATCATTTCGTAGCCAGACGGAAGACGGAAATCAATAGAAAATATATTATAACTTAAAATGAATTTACCGCGTGTCCCTAACGTCCACTCTTCTCATTTTTACAAAACGCATTCGTTAGTAAACGCGTTTGTTAAATAAAAGAATCTTTTAAGATTCTTTTATTTAATAAGATTCTTTTTTTTCACTTTTAAGACTGGATTATTCGATACGGCAAATGATACGCATGTGCTTAAGTAGATGGATGCCTTCAAGGAGAGATTTCTGAAGGAAACTACCTCATCATTACGTCATACATGAAGAAAACGCTCAAAACGCCATCATAGTTAGCCAACTCATTTGTCGGGATGTTAATTTTTGTCTTGATACGAGAGCTAAATAGCAATATCCGTTTCGCACTAGAGGGCTTTCGCTTCTAGATTTAGAAGGAAAGAGTAAATAAACGTGTTTTATATTTTAATAATTTTAAAAAGCAAAGCTACATTATACATGTACCATTTTTTATTTATAAGAATTGTGCATTTATGATAGTATTTTTATTCTATTTGATTCTTTAAATTTTATACCTCGTTTGGTGTGGAACGAGAGCATTTTTCTTTTGTGGGAGAGAGGACGCATAAAACCCGAAAATGTTTTCCAATGCCATGTTATAGCAATATCATATGAATTAATAATATCTTCATAAACCTGTGGAATGATTCATATGTATATTCATTCAAGCAGCAGGCAGTCTTCAGATTACGAAGCATCGGGCTCACGATATTTCATATTTACAAATGGGCTTCCTATTCGGATATAATAATTAAATGAATAAATAATACTGGAATGAGAATTACCGGAGGACTGAAGAGACCGCTTTACGCAATTTTTTGCATTACTTGAAACTAAGGAACATTTTTCTGTTATTTTACACGGAATCTTACTTTAGAACAACAACTTTCTGGTAGTTTTGTATATTCTTTTTGATGTCTGAATTCCAATATTATCAATTAAAAAAACAAGCGATTAACTTATTGGGTATTTAATGAAATAAACGATTTGAATTAGGATATTTTTTACAAATAGAATTATACTCCCATACAGAAATTCTTCGGAAGAAAAAGAGGTAAAATTTCTATTATTCATTAAATTTTGCATCTGAGTGGCAAAGGTTAGTGCGTAATTCACGAAGCTTTGCATAAATTTATCATATACACAAATAACCTTTTGAAGGAGATGCAAATGGCATAATTGCAAACTAAAACAAATAGCTTACATATGCATTTTATTTTGAAGTTTAACTACGTTACATCTGAAAAGAAAATTAACATTTTACTACATTATTTATGTCTGAAACTATAAATGTTGTCTCAAAAGAAAATTAAATCTTTAGACTATAATTAAAGTCTGAAATTTTGTCATTCTAAACCCAAGAGAAAACTAAAATTGCACGCTATTTTACACCTGAAACTCTGTAATTGCAATCTAGTATAGTTTAAGATAGATTAAAGGTATAATATTTTGGAAAAGACTTGAGATAGAATGTTAAACATTTGTGGATAATAATAGAGATTCGGATACGTTGTTAATTATTTTTCAGAATTCTTTATAAATTTTCACTCTAATTTGTGGTTTGCGGAAAATGCCAATTAGATTTAAAAGAAACTATATGACTTTGTAATTGGTATGTAAGATAATACACGAAGTTTTAACTATTTGAATTTCAAAAATTAACTAAATCACCCTCCTTTGGAGCTTCATATTGGTTGCATTATCGATAAGGAGAAAAATAGAATAAATTTGAAAACTATTATTTCTAGAAATTTTACACGATGTGATGCCATACTTGTAATCATCATTTCTGACTCAAAATACTGACAAAAAGTGCCGGCACAAATTTAAACTGAAGAAAAATAAGATCAGAAACAGCATTTTTTAATTAATTTTTATTTACAATTTCAAAATTCACTCTTATTTTTTATGGCTAAACCGAAAGAAAAAATGCATTAAAATAATTTTTGAATCTATCGGCAGTGTATCTGCAATTATCCATTACGTATTTACGTATTGAGATTTAATAATCTGATAGTACGGAAACATTTGCTCAACTTAACCAATATCAAACTCAAAATTTCAACAAAACAAAATTTCTCTTCAGAAAATAATGTTTTCCGGTTTCTGGAAACTCAAAACGTTTCAGCTCATTGGCTTGTTGAAAGAAAACAATGAATACTTTAAAATACAGGCAGCTCTAGGCCTTTATTTTCTGCTTATCTTTTTTTATACATATGGATAATTTTGCTAACTAACCAAAATTCGAACTGTTTTTACTTCCTTGTACGAAGTAAAGGAAGACTGCAATCACGAAAAATTCCGGATATCATATTTCAACGAAAATATCCATTTTGACCACTACCGAATGCAATGTAACAATGTCTTTGCATCACATCTTACGTAAGGACAGATGTCATGCAAAGACAGATGCAGATGTCTCAAAAAGACAGATACAGACAAAGATGCAAAGACAGATGCATGGCAAAGACAGATGAATCACAAAGACAGATGCAGATGTCTTTGCGTGACATCTGTACGTAAGGACAGATGCCATGCAGAACAGAATAAAGAACTCTTTTTCCTAAAACGGATTAAAAAATTGGTTTAAAATGGATTCAGAAGAGATTTGTTCTTGGCGACTGTACGTACGTATGTATGTATTTATCCCGCATAACTCAAAAACGAGTAGCCTCAGAACGTTGAAATTGACTAGTTTAATAAATGCAGATTTTAAACTAATTTACAGAACAGGGAAATTAACAAAAGAGAGGAAGGAAAAGGGAAAAAAACTTTTAGAAAAATGTGAAATTTAAAATTAGTTATTACTTCCTTGTACGAAGTAAAAAAAAAGTATTGTAATCGCGAAAAATTTCGGGTATCATATTTCAACGAAAATATCCATTTTGACCGCTATCGAATGCAATTTAACGATGTTTTTGCTTAACATCTGTACGTAAGGACAGAATAAAGGACTCTTTTTCCGAAAATGAATTATAAATCTAAATTAAAATAAATTCAGAGGAGATTTTTTTTCGTGGCGTCTGTATGTACGTATGCATGTATGTATGCCGCATAACTCAAAAACGAATAGCCTCAGAACGCTGAAAGCAGTTATCTTACTAGGGCGTCATCTTGTGTCGCTGTTGTTATTCTACTCACTTCTTTTCCTAAATTTGTTATTTTACGTTGACAGTTTTGTGTAACTTTCATGGTCTGAGGTACTAATTTTTCCATCTTTCAGCGTAAAACATCATATTTTTTTCTTAAATAAAAGACAGGACGTGGTTAACTGGCAACCTGTTTCGAGGATATTATACTACAAGCTTTTTGCTCTTTTGTAATGTGACTGACTTGTCTGCTTAAAAGCAACTAGTACTCTCAATTTGGTTTTTTTCTTTTTCTTCTGTAATCACTGACGTTAGCTCTGGGACGAGCTTAACTTCATTTGTCTATTCACCTTGACTTGGTTAATCAGAAGCTACTCGCGTATCCAGTTGCTAATATTTATCAACATCTGATACATTATTGTATATTAAAAGATATCCCTGACGTCATACATTGATGGGCCCAAAATATTAATTGTGTGTAGTTGAACAGGGTTTTGTTATACTAATTATTACTACTTTCATTATGACTGTTTTCCTTCAAAGTAATTTTTAAATCATTTCCAAAGTGCGTATTATTACAGCTCTTCTTATATTTCACACTGAAAGCTTTCGCGGAAGAAAAGTACTGTTAGTTTTCTGATAAATAAAATATATAAATTGATTAAAGATCAGATAATAAACTCAAATAGAAAGAGATTTTAAAGCTAAAAAAGAAAATCTGAAAAGTTTCAGATTTTAAATTACGTCTAAGGGCGTTTTTTTAACATTTTGTGTGTTAACTTTATTTATTAAACATCATGTTCTGCCATTTTAACCATAAAATTTAGTTCAATATCAATATCGCAAAATAATTTGAGTATATCTTTAGAATTTTCGATACACAGTCTGACGTGCTGGAGATAAAAATGTTTTTTCTGTGCAACGTTGCCTTTGCTCGCTTTGAAATCCTGGAGTTTCTTAATCAACAATTCGTTAAAGTTTTAGAAAATATGAAATCGATAATAAAACAAATTTCAAATTTGGGCTTCCACATGTCCATATTCGCTGTAGGATTATGTCATTCAAAATTGGATGGCTCCAGGTACCGTTAGAAATATATATACATTTATGCAGATTCTTCATTATTTAATCTCTTTAAATATAATACAGGGCGATAATATTTGGTGGCAATAATTTGAAAAGTGAAACGGACATTCAGAGTGATTCGACGCAAAATCGCAAAACGAAAACTATAGTCCTTCAGGGACAAAACCCCTTTGGACTAAAAATTCTTTCGTAATGAAACTACAAGATATAAATACTACGTAGTTGCAACATTTAAAAGTATCGAGAGCAATATTTACAACACGTACCAGTATATAAATGCGAACTATTACGAGATGGATGTCCTACAAATAAAAATAGTCATGGGATTTTAAAGCAAAATGTTCTTCGTTTAAATCAAAATATCCTCTTGTATCATTGCACTCTAAGACTTGGGGGTACTAGCTATATAAGTATCTGAGCTGCAGTTTGAGACACTCCATTTAAAAATCTATATAAATTAATCACTGATTTTGTTAAATTAAATTAATCATATTCAAGTAAACAATCCATCACTTTTAAAGAAAAACTTCGCTATTTTAGAAAAAGTATCATTAGAAATTTTATAACAAATTTACGATAGTTATACAAATTTTGCCAAAAACGTGCGTAAAAATATCGTAGTTTTACTGTCTTTGGATTTAATAAAAATGGTTACAAATTAAAAAAAACAAATTAAGAAAATGGTATGCATGTAAAGCAGTTTACAATTGTATTATTATACAAACGTATAAAAATCAGTTTTATACTTCAAATTCCATTAAAATTTCAATGCTGCACTTTAAAAGAAATGAAAATTTACATTTATGTGTTAAGAATATTCTTAACTTGAAAACTGTTTATTGCGCTCAGTATTTTATAATCAAAATAACCTAATTTATTAAAACATTAATACAAAATGTAAAAGATTTTATTTTAGCCTTGAGCCCGGATTTCACAGTTGCTATGAAAAAGGCTAAATATTTAAATAAAATATACCTAAACATTTCCTAATTAATTTAATCGTAAACCCTACTGCAGATAATATTTCCTATTTGTTTTAGAAAATATAATCATGTTATAAAACATATTCTAAATGTATTTTATATATTTATTTCCGGATGACGGAATATCAAAACACTAATTTTTTATTGCGAGATAACAGCAGGTAACATTAAACATTAAATACTAGAATACTACGAATGTTTATAATATTGTGAGCTGCTTATAATATAAATTTAAATGCATTTTTAATATTAAATATATACATATATACTTTGAAAAATTAAACACAGAGTTAAATTATTAAGAATTTGTTTATTGGCTTAAAATCGGTCAGTTTATTGCCTGGAAACTGGTTATTTGCTAAGCAAATTGGATGGATAAAGTGTAAAGATAAAGTTTAGGAGATGTTTTATGCAGTGACAGTATTTGCTTAGTAATGCGGGTGGGAATGCGATGTAAAGTATCAAATTTCTGAAAACTGATGAAAACGTTTTAAAGTTACTATGCGCAATAAACGTGCTAAATAATTCTCAAAACAGAAAGCATATAATTATTTGATTAACTCAAAATTGATAAATTATTTTCCTTATTTATATTGCAATCTCTTTATGAAGAATAATGCTATTGGAAGGTTTACATGAAATTCCTTTCACAAAAACAGTGAAAAGAAAGATGTTTTGCCTAGAATTCTTTTCATTCGTTAATAATATCTGTTTGACATTAGAACTCAATTGAAAAATTTAATTTATTTTACAAATTAATTAATTAAATTTCTCTGAATCAGAAACAGGAATATGATAATAGAACGACCATAAAGCGGAATTAGCTTTATGGAACATTGAAAAGAAACAAAATTTTATTTAATTTCATAATGAAAGAACTCTTAAATGACACGCTCTTTACCACGGCAGGAACTGAAATATATAATAAAATATCTATGATTAAAGATTTTGCTCATACATGTATTCATGGCCTATTCCGAACAGTTACTTGGAAAATAAATTATTTCATTATTAGGAATTTTAGTAGGAGGAAGCTATTGTAATTAGCATATTATTCTACAACAATCAATCAACCACATACATTTTTAAAACTCATAGAATTATCATTACTGACATACATAAATCGACGCCTTTATAAGTACACGAGCTACACTTCACTGTGTAGCCATACTAATGTTTCACACATTTTCAGAAATACAGATGTAAATCTCTCGTAAAGGATTTAAAGCCAATACACAACAAAATATATGACTAGCTTGAAGGCTGCGATATTATTCCTTCTTGTCAGAACAAGCCTCAAACAAACCTCAACAAACTTAAAAAAGATAAATTTTAACTATTCAAGCTATCTGTGCATCTACGGCAATGGATCGCTTCCTCACGATGTTCAGAGTAAAAATTTCATATTATTCCTGGACACAAAAGTCCCCAATTTAAAACAATCCTTAGAGATGTTTAAAAAGAAGCTAAAATAAAACACACTGAAAAAAAATATTTTTACTAGTCGGTAATCTTAATTCCTGTCTGATAGGAATGAAATAAAATCAATATAGTTGAGATATTTTACGTTATAATTAATAAAATATTTTAAAGTATACTTTTTGATAACAAACATTCACTTCAGAAATATGAAAATTCCTTTGCAAATTCGTAGTGAAGCATTCCGCAACTCACGCAGATAAATTAATGATAGCACGATGAGAAGCAACATTAGAGAAATATTCCGATGAAACGTTGGTGCTTCAACTAATGGAGTGGGCTGGCAGTCTAAAAGGTACAAAGGAAAATCTTTTACTTAATTTTTGAACGTAAAGTACAAAGTAATATACGCTGAGTGAAGATCTGCAAAACAGTAAATGAAATAAAATGTTCGAAAATATTTGCACAAGCTCATCAATTATTCAAAAATTCTAACTTAAAATTTATTCATGATTTCAGAACTCCCTACTGAATATAACTCTCGATCATATGCCTATTAAAATTCAGCAAACTTTCTTAATTCAGTAGAAAATATGAACATTGAAATAATATCTGCATATATAATAAGGAATATTTCGAGTTGTTTTCTCTTTTAAAATCGGCGATATTTTACCCGGCCTTTTGCGTTTGTTTGCGATTCAAAATGTATCGCATAATTTTGCATGCTGCTCTTAATTAGCATCCGATTAATTTCGCATTCATACTTTTGTGAGGTTGCGATCTCGAGCCCCAACTGGCAGATCCTTTGATGTTGCAGAACTCTCAAAATTTCTGAGCTGGAGGCATGCAATCGAAAATTGCGAGAAATATTCAAATTACAGTCGGGAGGAGTGAGTAACATTTGTGTGAGATCCTATCCTTTCGAAACAGAAGAAAGTTAAAATACTTAGAAAAACGTTTTCGTATTTATTTTTATTCCGAGAATTATTTTATGTGAATACCAAGCTTACATATAGAAAAAAAAACATATTATATGCGTGTTTAGATTTAATGCCAGAAAGTTCTTTTTCTGGGGAGAGAGGGGATATCGTAAGACGTAATAAAAGAATTGATTCCAAAATTAATTGTATCTAATAGGATAATAGGGGACTTAAAATAGCTCAGAATATAAAAACTTGATATAAAATTTGTTCACGTTTAAAAGTGTTTAGATTCTATCCTTCATTATCGTTACGTAGCTGACGTTCCCCTTTCCTGTTTCGATTATTCTTTCATAAAAGCTGTATACTTATATTGTCCCAATGGAGCTCGCTAAATGTATTTCGAGAGCAGAGATGTTGTAGCAACTCTTAATACATTGAAAATATTTGCAAGATATTAACGGTATACATAAGATAAAAATGAAACTTCTTAGGAGTTAGGATCAAAATAATAACTTATTAATAAAGGAAACAATAATTATAATTGGCTTTCATTCTAGCATAAAAATAAATTTATTTCTTTTCTTTATCTCAAGTACCTTTTAATTTCCCATATTGTTTAAACATATAAAAATTGTAAACTTATTCTGCAATAGCACTTCCTAAGATTTAATAATTCCCTAAATGCACGAAATTGAACTGTGTGAAATTTTCAGCTCACTTTGAGTTACCACAATTTCAGGACTGAAGAGTCAACGTATGAAAAAATCTCTATGTCATTCTTTAACTTCTTACTTTACATTACTTAGGATACTATGCATAACTTAATTGCTTCGTAAGTATCAACTGATTGCAACATTCTTTTATCTTGTCTTTACGGTTCTCTGAATTTATAACGTACTTCTCAAGGGTAGCTTTTTAAGCAAAGTCTGACATTAAAGAGCATAAAATAATTTCTAGGTGCCCATTCTGCACCGTAAGGTGTTTGATTATAGCTGTTACAAAATTGTTTCAAGAACTGCTAGACAACAATTGCATTATTCTGATAAAAATTTCTGTTATTCAGGCCTTGAATCTATAAGGGAAAATACCAACAGCGTAAAATGAAGGCTTTCAAATTTCTTTCTCGGATAACGATTAAGAGAATGCGAAAGAAGATATATTAGCAATACCTACTACTAATTATCTTTCTGCAAATTTGTAGACTTCCTGTTTTTATTTCCAACAGAAATGTTGGAAAAATATACTCGCAGAAGCAGAGAACTGAATCACTGACCTATCAGTTTTCTTGTTGCATACTACGTCACGGAAACAGATAAGGGGAATAACTTGAATTTTTTTACAGCTTCACTGAGAATGATTTAAAAACTTCAAGCTTCAAACATTTGCAGTATTCAACCGTATTAAAACATGTAGAGAGAATACATGAATAATGCAGCGTTATGTTGTAAAATGGAGCACATATTTGAAATAATGTTATACATTTCTTGCTTAATTGACGTTCTATTTTCTGCTTCATGTGAATTAAGAACATTTTATTTTTTTTTAAATCTTAAATTGGCTACAAAATATTTTGCATCGTATTAAGTATTGCTCATTATACAATGCGCTGATGATGTAAGTTTTGATTTTTAACAATTTTCACAAAATTGTTCTGTCATAAACCCCAGAACTTTGTATGGCTACAGAACTTTGAAGAAGAAAGCTTCATTTAAAAAATACTGTAACGAGTTACTGTATAAGGTATTTCTCCCGCCTTCTTCGCGTGCCTTCGTAGTGTAGTGGTCAGCACGCTCGAAGAGTAACCGAGAGGTCCGTGGTTCGATTCCCGGCGAAGGCATTGCTAATTTTTCATGTCTCCTGCATCCGAAATAACCTAATGGCTCTGCAACTAGCGCTCGAACTAAAAACAAAGGTGGTGGCTGATGATTCTCCACCACCGGGATTTGGAGATTGGTATCCCCCCAAACCCAGTCGCCCTTTAAAAGGGGGAGTATATAAGGTATTTCTCCCGCCTTCTTCGCATGCCTTCGTGGTGTAGTGGTCAACACTCTTGCTTTGCTCATTTTTCATGTCTCCTGCTTCCAAAAAATTCTAATGACTCGGCAACTGGCTATGAATAACTGTCAGTTTCATTGCAAGAACATATTTTCGAAGGAAGGAAAAGAATCGACGAAAGAAATTTTTGAAACAAAAAAGCTGATTATTGTCATAGAAGGAAGAAATTTTCGTTTTTTTTTTTGCGAGTAATACCTTTATTATGATGAAATCACTATTATAAAGTGTATTTTGCGAGTCATGGTGTTAATTATGTTCAAATCACTATTATAAAGTGCATTTTATAGACGTTCATAGTGAAAAGGAGCATTTCTTCATTTAGGAGGGTAGAACAAGAATTTCAGATTTGTTGCACAATTATTCCTGATTAAGGAAAGAAATATGAACTAATGCACAGTTCCACTTTTTACGTTTCCACATTTCCACTTTTTAAAATACATGACAATGCTATAAATATTTACTACACTGAGAACATTTAAGAACAATTGCTAAACAATCTATGGTATACGTCAAGACATTTATGCTTCTTTTTTAATCAATATTAATCTAATTGAAGTAAAAATAACTTTTATGAAGTCTATTTCCAGAAACCTTCAACAAAATATCTCATTAGTTTTAACGGAAATAGGAAATATAGAAAATATAAAGAAAAAAACCTGAAAGTTCTCAAATTTTGCATTACACCCAAAGGGGCATTTTTTAACGTTTTCTGCGCTACTTTTATTTATTAAATATGTTCTTCGCACTTGAACCATAAAATTCAATTCAACAATAATATCACAAATAAATCTAAAATGAGCATATCTTTAGCATTTTCGATACACAGTCTCGCACTGGTGACAATTTTTTTTTGTGTGTGTATTTGTGTGTATAGTGTTCCCAATCCTTGTTTTGAGATCATTGAGTTTCTAATAAAAAAATTCGTTAATTGAGTTTCTAATCAAAATTTCGTTAAAGTGTTGCAAAATAGAAAGTCGATAATAAAACAAATTCGAAATTTGGGCTTCCAGTTGCTCATTTTCGGAGGAGGATGACGTTATTCAAAATTTGATAGCTCTAGATACCGTTGTTTTATCACAATGCGAGAAACATACATACATTATGAAAATTCTTCGTTATTTAATTTCTTTAAATCTAACACAGAGCGATAATATACTGTGGCAACAGTTTGAAAAGTGATACGGACATTTACAGTGAATCGAAGCAAAATACCAATACAAAATTAATAGCCCTTCTGAGCTGAAAGAAAATGTAAGATTTTGGAAAAAAATTTAAATATTTTTCTATGACGCTAAAAATTAGAAAATTTTAATTCTTTGCTGTAGGAAAAGGTTTATATGTGCATTTCAGAGAAACAGTGAATCCCCTCAGAGAAGACAACTCATAACTGCAGTTATTTCCTAACTCCTGTAAAAGTAACGCCTTACATAATCGCCAATCGGTGTTACATAACACCGATTTGATTTTTTCTTAGAAGTACTTATCATTTTGCTTAAAAGAAGATTTACCGTATTTTAAAAGCGATACATAAGAATTTTGATCAGGTTTAATTTAGCAGTTGTTTTGTTCTTTTACAGCTCTGGTGTGAGACTAGATTAATAAACATAGATTTTAAACTAATTCAATAAGATTAATTTAATGAACAGGAAATTTAACAAGAAAGAGAGAGAGGAAGGAAAAGCAAAAAAAAAAAAAAACTTTTAGAAAAATGTGAAATTTAAAATTAATTCTTTTTATTTATGTTATTAATTTTAGATTCTGTCTGATATCATGATTTTTTAAAAAAATAACCCCTTAATTGTTTTACTATGTCATTGTGAATCAGCTTAAGCACAGTTATTTCAGATTAAATTCTTAAATTAATTTATTCAACGTATTTTAGAAAACTATTCTACGATGCCTGGTATATAAGCTATTTCAGATAATGCCATCTTTTACCGTCTAAAAATACGTTAGGACTGATAATAAAGGAAAAGGCGCGGTGTCAAAATATTTTTGACTCGAACCACTCTTAATCTCATTCTCCCGGAGTTCTGTATCAGACAAAACCCTTCCACTTGGATCTTCCTCCTTTCTCCTTCCCCCCTTTCCAAAATCGACAGCTGCAAAGGCTTTACAGCGTAGTCACGTGGTTGCGTCATACCTGTTGCGGCGTCGCCATGGCAACGTGCCTATGCCTCAACATCATCGGCGTGCATGCTCCAAAACAAGGAAAATGCGTTTTAAACAGCCTGTCTCCTAGTATTCCTTGATGCTAAAAGAACATTTTTATTGAAGCTAAATTATCTTTTGAGGAGAAATTCATTTTTATTCTTTCGCCAACCTGCTATTCAAAATCAATCGCAATTATCCGGTGCTCTCATTTGGCGATTTATCGCCAAATGAACACTTCTGCTTAAATTCAAAATAGTGAACTGATATTTTTCTGACTTTATTTTTGTCTTGGGACCGAAGACTAAAACTTCAGTAGTGTTTGAAAGATAGATGTGAAATAAATAATGAAGAATTTACCGCGTCTATTTCATTTTTGCTTTTGTAATTTTCAGCACTTTTTTATGGTATTTCAAAATACAGCAAAATATTTAACATAAAAGTACAACATCTCGCTATTCATATGGATATTGTTATTATCAAACTACCTGTTTAAATTTAGGTTAAAAAACACTTCGAATAATGATTATTGGCGAAGTCAAACAACAAGAATCAGCATTATACTTAATTAATCAGCGTAAATATTCCAGGACTAGTTTCGATGGTTTAACTACAGACCATCTCCCCAGCTGCCAAAGTGAAAAAAAAGGACAGCTGAGGAAGAGAGGAAGATGGCTCTTTGTATAGTTAAACCATCGAAACTAGTGCTGGAAAATTTACAAATGTAACGCTGATTCTTATTTACTGAAGTCTCCAATTACATGTTTAAACACTGATAAACCTAAAAAAGGAAGGAAAGCTTAAATACGCTTAGACAAAGCACTTTGACTTTTAAAATTTAATATTTTTGGTGCTCCAGTTAACCACTTTTCAGTTGGCCATGACTTATTCCATTCTAAGAAAACCACTGGTTTCTTTAATTTTCAACTAATTCCTTATTTGGAAATTTAAAAAAAAATCAATGGTTTGTAAATTACAAAATGGAAAGTGTGGCGATATAATACAATTCAAGGGCTGTTTTCCCGTTGAAGTCATAAGCATGTTGGAATCATATCTATTTTTTACCGCTTATTGAGCAATTGGATGTAAAATGCCATTTCGTTTACCCTTCCACTGTCCTCTGACACACACACACACACGTTGTGTGTGTTTTATATAAAGGTATATAACTATATATTTATATATACATGCATAATTTATTCCTTGATAAATAATTCTTAGGACACGTACTCTTTTTCGTCACACACCATCAGTGTGGTTGCGCTATAACATAATTATGCATATGTGAATTATGAAATATAATAATATTTCATTAAATTATTAAATTAAAGTTGCTATAATAATGCAGTCCAGTGAAAACACTTTTAGAAACATTTTGCTTTTAATTTTGATTAATCCTCAAAATATAATCTGCTCCGATATGACACTAAAATAGTTTCAGAAATAAACATAATAAAACTATTATAAAAAATCGAGGCTCTTACTGGAGAATTCGTTTTATAACATGTTTATAAAGTACATTTTTCTTAATATTTTCGCTCAAAAGCCTCTTTTGACTACCCCTATAGACCGCGATTTCCAGAATCAGAGGATATTTCTCAGATATAAGTTGTTTGGGGAAATATTTTGCCTTTAGCAGATTCTCACTATTTTCTGTAGTGTGTAAACGCTTTAGGTTTGTATTTATAAAGTGCTCTTCGTGACAAAGGTACAGTAGACTGTTGGCGAAATACCGGAGCACTTCAAAGAAATATGAATAAAAGATTCAGATTTAATACCTTTTATCATTTATACAAGAAATTTGGCAGTAGATTTTTGATGCAGGATTGACAGAAGTTGAGCTGTATGCCTTAAACGATTTACTCCTTCTTTAAAACTAAGAATTAAAATAATATTCTTGTAAAAACAAAAAATTGTTTCACATATTTGTTTATCGGATATTTGTTCACTGCTTTAAAAACTCATGCTGTTGTCTTATTTCGTGATTACGAATAACGGTATTCATAATTTGCATTTAGACATGTTGGTACCCTATTGGTAATTATCATAAGTGATTTGACAAAAGATTCATGGTAAAGAACTATTTCACTGGCGGAAGGAAAAGCTGGAACTAGTTTACGTAAGCCATTTTTAAAACAGGCGAATTTTAATTATAAAAAATATTTTAATTTAAAACTAAATAACCTATCTGATATAGGAAACCAATATTAACCTAACTAAGGACGCCATTTTGGTGAGAAAAACTTGAAGAACTCTGATATCAGCCCTGGAGAATTTTTATGACTGTATTACCGTAAGAAATCATCCAGTACTAAATAGTTATCTTACTAGTTGCAAATTAATAAATGTTCATTTTCACATAACCCTCAAGTTTACTTAATCGAAAAAAACCTAGTTTTATTTAGAATTTTTATTCGACTTATCGCATAAAAATTGGTGAGTTGAAAGTTGCTTGTTTGAGTTCTATGCTTTCGGCTACTGATAAAGTTTCAAAAAATGGGAACCACTTTCATAAAACCGGTGCTTACAATATGTGGAAATTATACATACGTAATTCATAAACTCTCATATTAAAAATTTATGATATTCCATATGTGTACAGTATTAAATTCTAATTATTTATTAAACTCCGTAAAATTTTGTTACCTTGATGATTCTCTTTTTATATTTTCCGCAGATCGTGCTAATAAACAAAGGCAAAAAAAAACAGGAAAAACTAAAGCAATACTTTTTGCTTTTATTTGCACGTGTTTCTTCATGATGAGTCTTGTTGCAGAAGCCGAGAGCTACATTTTAGATATATAGCTGTTTTATTTATTTCTGCACACAACGTTTGATCTATTTTGCTCATCATTTCGCTATCACTGGCTTCTTCCCCATCCCCAAATGTAATGAGTGAAAGGTAAACGTATCCAACCTTCATTCTGTATTAGTTTACAGTTCCGTATTTTTTTTTCAAATTCGAAACCTTTTAAAATAAACTTAGAAATACCTTTGTTAAGAGCAAAGTTGCCAGAAAAATGTTCCAAATATAGTGATATTAATTAATTCTTAAGAATCAAAACGATTTTGCAGGCTTTTGGTAAGATATTAATAGATAAATTAATCAACTGAAGCATTAAGTTTACCATTTGGAATATTAATCTCATTGGTCGCCCTTGTTTTGATATCTCCCTTCCCTTTACTACATCCGCTGAGATCTGACTCTGACAGTCTTGGTCCTGGGATATAAAATGCACGAACTGGCTTCATAACTTACACCATTAGGGCAGGTATTTTAGTGGCTAGATTATTAGATGCTGGTTCTTACAACCTTTACACCCTTTGTAGTATGCTGAGAGTTCATTGTGGCCATTCAGTCCTCGTACAGAAAAGGAGAGAGGCCGACGGACTTCGAGCCAAATTACTTTAAGATCTCTTCGTGAAACCTTTTCTTCCCGTATTGTCTTATAAGAAGTTGAGTCAAAAGAGCGAGAGTACTGAATGTATTGGGAACTTGAATTAATTCTCTCTCTCGAAGTAGTTGTGCTAATCCAGCATAGCAGACAGCGACACGAGACATACTTAACAGTAGAAACATTCGGCTTTTAGATCTGTGTGTCACTTTCGAATAGAAAGAAAAGAACTAACTTATTCTTTTAACATGTCGATTTTGTACCTACAAAATAGCATTTGCAAGAAATATTGCTTTTCTGCTTTAGTCTCAAGAAATATGCTACGGAAAATCATCTTTTGTTAACGGAAGCGTATAGAGAGCATGCTGTTTCGGAAACAACGTGCAGAGATTAGTTTCTACAATTCAAAGACAGCGATTTTGAGGTGAGTGGCAATATTAATGGCAAGAAGATTATGCTGTGCATTTGGTGAGATCAAGTCGGTGTACGGGCTGTACCAGAAGCTGCTGCAGCCGTATTAAATGGTGACTGCTGAACACTATGAAGCGCAATTACTAAATCTGACTGACGCATTTAAAGTCAAATAACTGCACTACGTTCAGAGACATAATAAAATCAAGTCACAATGTCAAACCACATGTTGAAAACCGAGTGGAGGAAACCTTGAAGGAACTTCGATAGGATGTCTTACCCCATCGCCGTACTGATCAGACACCGCCCTTTTGAGTATTCGCTCCATGCAGCACAGAATTTCTGAACATAACTTCACATCTTTAAAGATCTGGAAAACTGGTTTCATGAGCGGATCCTCTGAAAAGAACCCGAAATTTTTATCGTGCAATCCATTTGTTACCCGAAAAGTGGAAACGGACACTACTTTCAGTAAATTATATTATATCATTCTATTAAAATAAAAATGTATTTTTTGTCTAACAAACAGCGAGAATTAGTTCAAATAGTGTCCAATAGATAAAAACGTACTGACAAGCATTTAAAATTAAAATCGCCAAATGTATTTCGTATAGAGGCTATTTCTGCTTATTTAAGTAAAGAGGTTTTGCAAAAATTATTGTAAGTCAAAATAACATAAAATTATTTATACTGAGAATATTTTTGCACTTTTCAAGACTCCGAGAAAGTTTACCAATCAATTCGTTAGCGCATAAAATCTAAAATCATTAAACGAAGGAAAGATTGGATGAACAAACAACATAAAGAGGGAAAACGACGTCTGCAGAATGGCTACATTAACTGAAATCCGAAAATCAGAAAGCATACTGGAAAGCTTAGCTGTGATGGCAGCGTGGAAAGCTCAAATGTGGTGGCATTAAACTGAGTGTCGAAAAGAATGACATGGAATATGCAGGAAGTTAGAATGAGGAGTGAAGGAATCGTCATTCGAAACTGTCAAATCATTACGTTTGTAGTTTCTTTATCTATTTGCTCTAATGTAGAAACCCGCTTTCGCTGACAAGGGCTAGGAATATGGAATTAAGCTTGACCGTAGATCAATACATTTTTATATATCGATTAGTTCTTCTTACATAATTAAGAAGTAGTGCAATATTTGCTAAAGCATGCATGCTGTTTCAGCTTTAAAGTCATATTTGCTCTTACAATTTTTTATAAAACTCATGTTAAACAGTTATTTTGTTTTTCGTCTTTTTCCTAAAGACTAAAATTCTATTACAATTTCTTTCACTAATAAATGTAAAACTTTTGCAAAAGCAAAAAAAAAATATATATTATCAGCTTTTGAAATTCGGAGCTATTTTAATCATATTTTTATATGTGTTAAAGTGACAATGCATGTATGTTAATTTTAAATAATAAGCATTCACAGATCTTAAGACTTTAAATGAACGGATTATTATTTAATTCTTAAACCAGAAAGGACATAAAGGTGGAGTTCCGTGTCTATTTGATATTATTTGTTCCAAGCCCTTAGATATTGTTAGAAATACATTAGTATATATTCAAAATATAATGCTATAATACAATAAATTTTTTAATAATTTTATTTTAAAATTTTTTATTGTTCCGGAGCAGATTAATTGTTGCGGATTAATACATTTTCATCTTTGAAAAGAAGTATTTGCTTAGTATGAAATGATGGAAGAATTACAAGACATCAGCGTAAACCTCTACGCATAATACAATAAGGAACAGAAAATGCGCGAGATAAAAGCAGTGGCAAAAATGATGTCATATTGAAAGCTGTTTTCAATTCAGAACAGTTCATAACGGAACTGCATGTAGTTCGGAACACAAAAACACTGTACCTCAAAAACAAAATATCTTTTAACCGAATATTTTACATAAGTTTGAATTCAATGAAGTTATTCAAGTGGTCTCTAAAATATTGTTTTTCAATATAATTTACAATTAATCTTTTTCATTTCTAACGATGCTTATTCTTCTGTTATTTACACTATGCTCTTTTTGCTTTGACGTTTCATTTATTGCAATATAGACCATTTCTCTTTCTATGATATTTAACTGCTCTGTGATGAATCTTGCAGTACTCCAGTTTCTAAGGAATAGACTGTACAAAGTTTATACATTTAATTTATTTGTGTAAATAAATTATTAATGTACCAACATATATTAATAAAGTATATAATAAATAATCGCAAGTAATTATCATTAAATTCCTCTTTCAGATTATTAAATTTAAAATAAACTGCTTATAATACAAAGTTACGTAACTATCTATTATTAGAACAATTTCGGCAAACATTATCGAAAGAATGCAAAATTTGAAAAATTCCAACATTCTTTGCAGTTTACACTTTAAGGCCCGAAAATAATCCATCTATTACCGAACAAATTTTTAAAGAAACGGAAAATCTATCGCAAAATATGCTCTATTGTTCACCCAGACAGCTTTGCTTAAATCAAAGTTTGGAGAGTAACTTCCGCGTAAAATGTTTGCCCGGGGAATTTTAGGGAATTTACAATTCACCAGCTGGGGGAAAAAAGGAACGACATTATCATTTTCCTCTCCCTCCCTTCAAACCCCCCCAACTCCTTCTCCCAGAAGAGCGCTCTTATCACTTCGCTTCACTTCTCCCCCAGTGCGTTTAAAATTCAATTAAGGCAAGACTGTACGCCTTGGGCATAAGTTTTAATTACAGTCTTAATTAGCAAAGGCAGAGTGATATGTCACTGCGCATTTTTACCCCCCTCGAATACACGTGTATATCATTATCAAGACAGCCGTCCACCATTTTGCATTGTGGCTTCCTCGTTTGCGTGAATGCGCGTGAACGCTTTTGCGTGAGTTCATGACACGAAAGCTAGCTTTTGATGATGTAGCTTGGATGCAGAAACGATATGCAAAACTATGGATGGAAATGCCTTTGTGCTAATACGGCTCAGGTTTCTACCTGGGATAACCATTGTTCTAAATGAAGCACGGAATATTCATGTTCGAATCTCCTTAATTCGGAGTTCCTCGACCGTGATGTATATAATTTTTTTCTTTTCATTAATATTCACGAACACTGACTGAGCTGAAGTAAAGTTACAAATCCCAGTTTTCACGTATCACTGGCAGCAACTGCGTCGATTAAATATCTAGGTGCAACAAAATTAATGCACTATTTATTATTTCTGGCGTAATGCACTGCCTTCACTTCACTGGCAGGAATTCACGTGAAATCGAATTTTGGGGTGTTACTAATGGATTAATGGACGCGTTATTATTAACTCAAGCATGTCTTTGAGCTTTGTACAAATAATAGATCATTATACACCGCATACACAAAAGTACAAAACATTTAATTTTGTATGAAATAATAATTGATTTTTTAAAAGCAGGAATAATTTTGTTGTAAGGTTAGTACCGAACGCTCTTATGAATGTTCGATAATATGCATCTCAATCTTTCTGGAATAGTCCAGAGTTTATATATAGGTCTTAAGTATAGGTACATATAAAACGAGTTAGGAAGGCAACAATGTCTCTTTAATTATGACACCGTATTGTTACAATCAGAATTAGTGATCAGATATTCTCAATTACTGAATCAAATGTCTAAATCAGAAAAATACAGTGACGGTTATGAGATTCAGCTAGTTGACGGACATTGCAGATGGTTAATCGTTGATAGAAATTGATAGAATAAAAAACTGATAGAATAAAAACGGGTTCGATAGATGTTGAAAAATGAAAAGCCTTTGCTGTGAAACCGCCATCTGCAGTATTTGAACAAGGGAACAGCATGGGGATCTACAAGAACCGTCTCAGAATATGTTTGACAAAGGGTTGAAAATCTTCGCCTTTTTACGGTATATATTTTCGAACTTTCACATGGGCAGATTCTGAAATCACTGGATTAAAAAGTAGATGCACTGCTTCAGTACCACATGAGTAGGTAAAGATAATAGTTTACAATGATAGAGAATCTTGGATTACTTTCATAAAGGTGATCTGAATATGTTTTATGCTGCCATTAAAGTCATAATGTCATTTTTCAACAAAATGGACTTGTCATTTTGTTGTCAATGCTGGTTTTTCATGTGAACAACAACTTAGCTTCAAACTTGAATCCTTGGAAGGGCAATATTACCTTGCTTTATAATAAATTCAGTCTACACACAGAAAAAAAAATGTCTGCACAAAGGTATTTCATTCAGAATGGGACATCTTATATAATTAGACAGACATTTTCTAAGATCTGAGGTGAACGAACACTCGCTTATTAAAGCGTTCGAAATAAATTGTCTGAAATCGTATAGAACTGAACTTGTTAGTAACTGTTAGATTGGTCTGGTTTATGGGATTACGGCAAATCCTCATGGGCTCTCTGCCTAAGGGAATTGATGCCTTCGGGGAGCAGGTTCTAAGGGAAACTGTTTCATACATGCTTACCCATGGAGAAAATCACGAAAATGTCATTGCAGCCAACCCGTTCGCGGGTTTCGAATCTCGGACGAAACTACCAGTGTTCAGCGACTTTACCGCTCGGCCGCTGGTGGGCCATGTAACTGTTAGTAGAGCTTTACGTCAATGGTATATCTTACATACCTAATTGTCATCAAAAGGTCATTTGCAGTGATAAACAGTCATTTGCATTTTAAACAAGGTAGTTTAAATCTTTACGACTTAAATTACTTTGTTTAAAAGCAAAGCAAAATTATGCTAACCATCCAAGGAAAAAAATATATTTTGAGGACGAGCGCAGTAGCATGTTTAAGCTGTCATTTTGCAAGAATAGCTTATTCATGGAACAGATGTCCTGAGTAATATTTCAGATAGACACTTCAGGATATTCTATTCTAAATGAAAAATGCAATGACTGGAAAATCATTTTGAGCTGCTGATGACAATTTTGCTTTGACTTGAGTCGATTACTCTTTCAATGGAAAACATCAAAATTACATCGAATTTTAACAATATCTGTAAAGTCACTAATATCTTTTGAATTCATTCCATATTGTAAATATAGGCTGACAGAAGATAAAAATATTATTCCCCATGTACAACAGGAAATGCACACTTGAAATTTCAGAAGTGTGAAATTAAATTAATGACATCTTACAGATATTTAAATATTTAAAATACATATTCATACGACAAAGACAAATAAACTTGAACTGAAATCAGGACTTAAGCGAAATGGTTGTCACGGTGTTTTCGCTAATTCCTATTTTACTCTTTTCAGACGCATTTCATTTCATTTTTCAGTTAAACAAAGGCGTAGAGATAAGGAAATAATTTTTAAGTTCGACGAAATTTAACATACCATAAAACACGCTGAAGTTACGTCTGATATTTAGTTCTCATATAAAGCTTCTTAAGTGCATATTTCATGTTCAGTTGTATAAACATATTCTTACGGATGTCGATGGAAAATCAGCTTAGAGAAAAATCCTGTCTTATTTTTAAAAATATAAGCTGTTTTCTCACAAAACAATCTCCGAAGAAGATTAACTTTCATGCATTATAAATTGATTGCTTTTGAAGCTGCACCAAGGACTAAAAGGTTAAATCTTCTGAGATAAGAGAGAACGCTATCACTTTTCACGCATTCACGGGAAGTATTGCTTAACGCCCATCTTAAACAAAATGTCAAGACCTGAATATAATTAAGCTTTTGTTTTGTTTCACGGACCCATGTCTCAAGTTTTATAGAAAAAATTGACAGCTTTAGTATTTATTCTATGATGGCTGTTGCACCATTCAGTTTTAGTCCCCACAAAATTAATTTTTGAAGTGATAAACCTTTAGGCAATTTCTTTCAGCCTTAATTACAGCATTTAGGTTTCCGCAAACACTAATTAGCCTTTCTTTTTTTTATTCCGAAGCGATTACCTAAAAGGTGTATTACAATTTTCATTAACTTCTTGTGATGCCGCCTGAAAAAACAAAAGCAAAAGATGCAGGAATAAAGGGAGGAATTTTTCGCTGCCAAGCACTTGTTGCTGATAAATTTCTCGGGGATTATGTTACAATAAATTGGCATTATTCCAGCTGGTATTTTGAAACTAAGAGCACAAAGCTGATATAATGCGCACGATTATATTTAACGTGTAAACAGTAAATGTGTAGACTATTCTGATTGAAAGACCCTGTTTCGATTTAAAGATGGTTTTAAATACAACAACTACATTTGTTTTTTATGTATCTAACTGTTGTTTGCCTAGGCGGAATAAAGGCATTGAATGACGTTAACAAAACGTAAATAATTTATCCAACTAATTAATAAAAACATTGTAGATCCATTTCACACAGCACCGTACAACCTGAATTAAGCTCTTAAAAATTTCGTATAATATCCTAACTGCAAGGTCAATTACAAAAGCCTTTACTTTGTTTCATTGTGCTGCCTACGCACGTTTTGAAAATAAACATATGTGTCTTTTATTTTAAGAAACAGTAGTATGTTTGTTTCTTCTATTTTAAGAAAAAGGAAACAATAGTATGCTATTTTAATTTCGAGAATTATTTGGAGATGTTCGAAAAGCAAAAAAAAAAATGAATCCATATATGAATATAAATCGGGATTTTTTGTAATAAGTTTTGCTAGCAGTTGAATATCTTTATATGGTATTTAAAAATTCGCATTAGTTTTACAAGATAACATTCAATGACTAACGAATTCGATTACTGTGGTCTGAAAATATTAATCTGTAACATATCACACAATTTTCATTAAATAACGTCCTCCCCTTGGAAAAAGCATTATAACAGTAAGACTATAATAAATCTTGTGGTGTTAAAATACTCATTTGGCAGAAATTTTCTACATATTTCTTTCAGTTTTATGCAGAAATACTAATATAAAGTAGGTCTACGATCACCCTAATCAAATAAAACGTAGTATAAAAAGGCCATCATCAAAGCAAACCACCGTCTTTGGCGAGTGTTAAGACATTATATATAGTGTCTTAACAATAACTTATATAAAGTTCACTGATAAAATAAGCTCATTGTAGAAAACCCGATTCATGGTGTAGTTTGTATCATATTTATTCATTATGTGTCTTAAACGCGTTTCTGAAATTCTTTAAAAATAAATGATTTTCTTTTTTCTGAAACTTTTAAAAAATTCCAAATTAGATTATGATATTTGCACATGCAGAATTACGAACGCTATTTGCCTAAAAGGGAGGGACGACCTCACAAGAGGACTTTCTATAGGAAACTGATACGTATTCAAGTAATACACGGAGAACACTATAAAAGACAAACAGTCATAAAAAAAGCCCATACAACCAGCCTGTTTGCACGGTTTGAAATCTGTGGCAAATTAGCAGCATTTAGCTCTCGTAACCACTCGGGCATTGGTGGAGCTTAAAATTTCATGATTCTCCTTGAATTACAGATTATAAACATTATAAGATTTTAAATATCTCGTAAATATTAACTGCTGTAGGAAATAACATAACATAATTTAGTGCCAGTACAGGGTTATTGATAATTTATTCTGGATTAAAATGTTACGACTAAATAAATTTAAATTTATTCAAACTGGACACCGCTGCACTATTTCAGTAAGCGCTCCATTTCTTATGAAATGAAGTCTGTAAGGTTTATCCTAATTTTATAACAGTTATTTTAAGTTTTTGCGCCATTCCTATCCCTTCTAGCTTCAGCTTACAATTTTCTACCAGAAAGTATTTTCAGAAACTCGTTTAATGCAAATGAATAGTATTTACGTCGATGCTTCACTGACTTCGTTAGAGAGCCAGAGTTCCTGCCTAGCGCGCGTTTCCTTTGGCTACGTCTCTCTCTAAGCTATTACTACGCTTAGCCGTACTGTAGGCCCTTGATAGCTTCGCCTACTTAATTGAGATTTAGGGGCCAACTACTTAGAATCTTGATAGCTTCGACTATAACTTTTAGTTCAGTTAAAATTCTTATTAATTTGAGTTCAAGCCCAAGTGGAGACTTTGCTGTACGCTCCGAGATAGGAGCATACTGTGTTCACCTTTGTTTTGAGAAATAAAGGGTAGTTAACCCTTTTTGAGCCTTACGTCCCTGTTCACACACTCAAGCGATTATTTGCTTATCAGTGTAAGGGGTTTCTCACATTGAACTGCGATATGAAAGGGTGGAACCTACAAGTCTATCACAGAAGTATATTTTTTCACAAAAGGAAATTGCAACAAAGAAAAATTAGAGTTAAAATAACATTATATTTAGTAAAATTAGTTTTTGTGATCTACATCGATAAACTCATCTTAAACATGGCAGTTTCGAACATGATATTAGAAGGTGCTGTGAACGCAAAGCTCTCATCAAATCATCACACATCAAATCTCGATGTCTCAGGTAAATTACTTTCTATAAACAGGGGTTATGTCTACAGTATACATAAATGATATAATTTATTTAATATCGCCAAAGAAATTATTATTTTTTTATTTTTTAGAAACCATTTTGATTTATACGAAGCAGAATATATGAAAAATCAACCATATCCTCATCGGCATCCCGAACCCGAATCTTTGACACGTGCGTTGGACGCGACAATCCATTGCATGACAAAAAAAACGCACAGAGAAATGCAATTATTCGTTAAATAATCATCCACTAAAAGAGCGACTAGGAATAGACTAGGGACTCAATCGACCGAATCCACGTGGTGAGGAGTTATCATCCCCCATGGTTTTAGTTTCGGTGCCACTGTAAAACAAAGCTGGGTTTTCTTTGGTCGTAATAAACATAGAGAATCAATAGTGCCTTCCCTGGGATTCGAACCTCGGATCTTCCTCTTGCTAACGTGAGATGTTGAACATTTATATTGTGCAAGCAAGCCTGCACTTTGTATTTCTACATCGTTTATAATCGTCATCGAATCAAGGCAACCTTTGAAGGAATTTCCCCAGCCGGTTCCGTTCTTCTGTGCTTGGATTTCGGGGATGAAGGACGGGTCTCGGCCTGTTTTTTCTTCTGCCCCCATGCTGATGCCGTGTTGTTTCTTTTCTCCTGCTGCCTTGCCTTACGCCATATGGAACTTCGTAAAGATATCGACATGCCGGCGAAGACGAGCTGGACAACCGTAAGAGTTTTTGAAATTCTTGATTCGTGATGCTGCTATTTTTTTCTACTTGTGAGGGAGATAGGTATGAAAGGCATCTTCCCTAGAGTTCTATTTCATCGACCTCGTGATTCATCGGGTAAGTGATTGCGTTACCGAACTTATCTATGATTTCAAAGGCGAGGAACATAGTTTTCGATTGAAATGGTACCCTTCAAAAATGTTTTGCGTTCTCAGGACCTTCTTTCTGAAATAATGGACACCGATTATCTTGTTTGGAGGTATTCTACAATAATGAAGCGATTTTCGTCATGTCATGTGTAAAGGCCATATTTCCGTACATCTGGTGAAAATAATGTGTATACATCAGCGCGTGTCGTTTTGTTAATCTGGCTAATTTTTATTTGTGTTCCACTGATAGTTATTCAAGTAAAATAGTGATGCTTAAAAACAAAAAAATGGATTGATGTCACATGTGAATTTTTGGTTGTCATCACTCTGCATCTGGCTTGTCTAGTTATGGGTAAGTTATTTAATTAATGTTTCTTTCCTAGGTCATACATCTCATCTCGCATTCATAAGTATTTATGAGTTATTGCGAACGCAACGTAATCTTAGCTATAACCTTTCAGGTATAAAACTATTTCATCGTATTTTAATGCTCTTAACTAATTACCACAGGTACCCGTCATTTTAACAATATTACGATAGTAGCCAAGATGAAATGCAATAATCCCTTATAAGTTTGCACTTAATTCTTGTGTTGTCCACATGGAGGTCCGTATTTTCGGTTTGTGACCAAAATATACATCATCTTCTACAGAGGGAAAAGAAATTGCAGAAAATGCTTTACTTCGTATTTTAAGGAAAAAAAGGGTTACAATTAATGGGCTACTATGCTTGGAAGCTGTAAAGCCTGTACTGTCTAATTTGTTTATTCAGTGTTAAGTATATATTAAATTAATATACACCAACTTTCGTAAATTTTCCTTCCCTTTTAATAACTAGAATGAGAACGAATGTCACATGCTATGCGCACTAGTTTTCTGTTTTAAGAATTCTTCATCTAAATTTCTAATAACAATAATATGCAAAACTCGCAGCAAATCACAGCAGTTCCTCCCAGTTATAGATATCTTCTCAGTATATCAAATCTCAGTATATCAAAGAGTTTATTCAAATTAAAGTATGTGAAGGTGAGTGGGATAAAGCAACATTCCTATGAAACTTCATGCTATTGAATAATACGTACCACATCCATATATTTAAAATTAATATTTGATGCATATGCCAAAAGAGTTAGTTGTCGTTCATATTCAAAGAAGGCGATATCGGAGTCTGCGAATTTTGCCATTTAGGAACAAATCTCATTACACTGGCATTATATGGCGGGGCCTTGACATATTTTATTCACCCATATTCCAATAAGCATCTGGTAAGGAAGCCTTTCTATAAGCTTCGCAATGAAATACATCAAGTTCTAGTCTTGGCCTTATATAAGAATTGTAAAGCCTTAAAATAAACGTACGCTGAAGAAATCTAATGATTTCTTTCTCAACCACTGCTGAACGCCACAATCTCCTTAAACTTTCTCAAGATTAAAATAAAACTGAAATCGACAGATCTTCGAAATGACAATTAAATATAACGTATAAAACACACAACAGCTTATAGACAATAAAAGGTATGAAATTTTATATATATACTAGCAGAAGTACCCGACGCCAGTTAAATTAGATTGTGAGTAATGTATCTAACAACAAAGAGAACAATATCGCTATAATCCTTCTTACGATTCATAGTCATACATTTTTCAGTCTGATGCGATATGGAGGCCACGTAAAACATTTCGATAAAAAAATAAACTAATTATCTCTCATTATATCAGCAACAATGGCACGCAGTTTTTAATGATTTCCGTCTTTCTAATAAAATGGTCATAAAAGCTCAAGTTCCACCCATTATTTCACCCATATTCAATTTTAGTCGATTAAATGGGACAAACAATTCTTCATAATTGATCAGAAATCAATTACGCGAACAAACAAACAAACACACAAACAGAAATTCTTCTTTTTATATATAGTGTTTGTAAAACTTACAAATTTTTTATTAACAAATTCTACGATTTGAAAGCGAGCAGTAGCAACATTTTTTGAAACAAAGCGCTTTTATCTCTAACTCGCAAGACTGTTGCCACTCGGAAGAATGAGTGCAAAAATTAATGATTTCAGAGTTTTTAATTAATATCTCGGCTGATTAAAGCCGTACGAAAATGCGAACAGTCGAAATGGGTTCCCACGAATTTTTGGAATCGGGAATAATGTATTTAATGTTTGGCAATGCTATTTTTATTTCATTGTAAAACTTCGAAATTTTGTATTAACACACTTTAGGATATGAAAACGAGCAATGGCAACAACTTTCGAAATAAAGCAGATTTTCATCTCCAGCTTGTGAGACTGTTGCCACTCGGAAAAATGAGAGCGAAAATTATCCTTTTTCTGAGTTTTTAATTAATATCTCTGATTTTAGCTATTTTGACTTGGACAAAAGTGGACGTCGATTCCAGGACCCACAAAAGAATTGTAGAAAATTTGGTGACGATGGCTATAGTAGTGACTGAGTTATTAGAGGTCAAAACGCATAGACGTTCTTCTTTATATATATAGGTATATATATATATATGTTCCTCATTATATAAATAAATGAAAATATACCAATGTCAATGAAGAGTATAAATATCGTATACAATACAAACCAACTGGAATAAAAGCAAGTGAAGTAATTTTAAATAAGGATCTTAAATGTAAGAATTTTTCGTTTGTTAAGGATCCACTATTAAAATGAAAAATGTGGTAAATGTAGCATGCATAATACGGAAGCTAGTATGCATAATACTTGATATCAAGGAAAGAAATGGAAGTTAATTAAATAGTTATTTACCTGCAAATCTTGCTTAGCTGCTTCAGCACCGGCTCTCGTCGTGAAAGTTACGAAACCAACTGGCTGCACAAAGACAAAAAAAGAGTAAAATAATCTCTAAAACAATAAACCAAAATTTTAAAAAACAATGATAAAAGGAAGTAGAAAAATAAGAAAATTTTCATTAACATCGACCAGTTGTTTTTAATCTTTCCTTAATTGCAATTAAGTGATTAAAGTATCAAATATTTACTAGGTACGTGTTTTGTCGCTAGGGTCTGCTGGCTGAGCCTGAGATTTCTAATTAATTTAACACACCGTCAATGCAAAAGCGAAGTTAGAAGAAGCACTGGATGTATTAACTAATTAATTTATTTAGAAATACTTCCTTGTATCATTAATTCCGAAAGAGATAAAAACAATGAAAATAACTAATTAAGCAGCTGAAGTATGGACATATTTTTTTGGAAGTAATTTATGTTATGTTTTTAACGAAGCTACTTACCGATGATGTTTTCCCATTTTTGCTTGTGACTTTTAAGAGTGATCCTTCATACCCCTATAAAGTGAAATCAGATATGAAAGTTAAGAATGCATGAATGAAATAAATAAGTTTAAAAAATAAACACACGCAAATTTATTTGTGATATTTCTGAGGAGAACATAATCTTTCAGAACAGTAGCAAAATACGACATGTATTAATAATAAAATGTAGTTTTTTTTGTAAAATTGTTATAATTTTATCTAACATTTAGCTATCTCCTTATTCATCCATCCTTTTCAATATATAAACATCTCTTTTTAAATGATTTCCTAAATAAAAGAACTCAGCACGAACTCCAAATAGTTATCAATGCTG
The DNA here is from genome assembly GCA_000611955.2 of Stegodyphus mimosarum. NCBI lineage: Eukaryota > Metazoa > Arthropoda > Arachnida > Araneae > Eresidae > Stegodyphus > Stegodyphus mimosarum. The sequence goes on along the minus strand of KK121481.1, from coordinate 492,474 downwards.
AGAAATCATGACCTGGTTAGTTGATTACCTTGCGCTACCAACTACATCTAAGTGTTAGAGACTGTGAAGTGAGTAATTTCTAGTCAACTATTGCTTAAAACGTGATGCTCAGTAAAATTTTTTGTAGACTATTTGCCTGGAGAAAGACTTTATTTCCGGCTTTAATTTATAATTTAAATTATTTATTTAAACTTATTAATTAATTAATTTTCTTTAATTTATTAATGTCATTCAGTTATTAGAGAAAATTTTGTTGCTTATGAGTTACTTAACTGTTGTGTTATGATGGCTGCAAAATCTGAAACTGCCTCAGTTGAAACCCTTTAATGCGTATGCTTATAAAAACATATTATAGTTGCAGTTTTGGTATATATAAGTGTGTGAACTAGCCTCTTAATGAACATATTTGAAATATATCTTTGCATTATTAATGCTAAAACTTATATATATATTCTCGTATGCATCTTCTTCTTTTCGGTTAATAAGTCAGGAATTGATATAGGGAGACAGAATGATGCTTTTTCTAAAGAAACGTTTTTAGTTAATTTTTAGTAACTAGTTTTTTTTTCATAAAACTGCTGAAAAGTTTATGCTAACGAAAACTACACTTAGAAAGAAGCTTTTTCTTAATTGCTCTTATTTAATCTTAGAATAATGCTGCTTAAATAGAAGAAAATATCAATTCATTACCTTTACTATGTGGCTCGTTGACAGCCCGTGGTCATCAAGTGTATTATAAGTTAGGAAATCATGGCAAACATTTCTGATAAGTTATGGGTAAAAGACTTCGTATAGTCGTTAACGACGATACCTGCATAGTCGTTAACGACGTTGACTACCGTACTGAAGGGCCCGGGTTCGAATCTCGGAGAAGGCATGGATATTTATAAATGTAATGTCTGTGCAGCATTAGACTCTCTAATACGACGGGAGCCGAAAGTCTTCTTGAGAGGCTGTGGTAGGAAAAGAGAGGTGGGAGTCCCTCGGACCCGTCCCCCCTGGGTGTTCTCCATGAAAACTGGGGGGGTAGCACTGAACGAAGTCGCACTGTCACCTATATGGTGCTCAAGGCTATTCATAACGACAGGAACAATCTTGCATTCCTTGCCAGGATGAATTGCGTAGGATTGTTCTGATGGTACTGTCAAACAAGTGAGATAAGTCACAGCAACAAAAACACAGATTTTATTGCAGATTGGACAGCCTTTCATTTGTTTATCAACTGGAGTTAAATATTTATAGTGGTGTCTTGCTCTAAAAATGCCTTGTAAAGACGAATCGATGTTAACATAAGCCGCATTACATCACAACTGGATGGTTTTAATAACCCCATCAGCACAGTTATTGCCTTAAATAGAAGAAATGCAGAGTAAAGATTTGCATTCTATTGGATAAATGTAACAAGCAGTTAATTGCTTTCTAGGGTGCTGTAGAAGATTATCTTTACTTCTTTAAAAGGACATTTTGTGAAGAGTATTAATAAAATCTATTTCTTAATTGGAATTTCCGGGCAGATAAGTTAAAAGAAACTACTTCATTATCCATGTCGGCAGCCTGTTTTACCTTCTCAAATCAAAATCGAATAAGTTATCTCTATTGTTCCATTCAACCGCAACTAAGAAAATATCACTCTCCAAATTGATAGTTCTGTTGAAATATGATACTCGAAATTTTTCCCTGCTACAATACTTCCTTTATTTCGTACAAAGAAGTAAAATAGAATGTTATTGAGATTAATAAGTTCTCTAAAATACATAATATAATAACAATGGTATATCTTCACATGTGATTTTTAATCTGCTCTGCTTAAGTCATCTCTTCAGAACTAATATATACCACATATTTCTCGTCTTCCGATTTTCAAAGGGCAAAATTAGTCGGGGAAAGGGGGTAAATACGAGTAAATACGATACATATATGAAATAAGATTAAATAATTGATAATTTTACAAAATATCATTTCTTTGAAATTCATAAATAATACAAGTGATTAATTAAGATTAATGCAAGTGATTAATTAAGTGATTTAATAAATGCAAGTGATTTTCTTTAAAATGCTTAATGGGTAACCAAATATCACTTTAAAAATACTCTTTGGAGTATATTCACTTTTTATAGGATTTAGTACAATAATTGTAGTTAATGTATTATGTGGAGTAAAAGGCGTATGGATTTTTCCTCCTGCTGATTGCACTATGTAAGAAAGATATTTTAAAGAATGAAACGAGAGTTCATTTTTTCATGATTTATTTGTTTTATAACAGGAGATTGAAGAAAGAAATCGAAAGGAATAATTTTTATAGCTCATGCTTAGGCAGCTAATTTCCTTTATGGCGCATTTTGTTACACCTTTCTCTGTCTTTGAAAGCTTCTGTCAACATACTGCTGCACAATTACATGATTTCATTATCTAAGGTATAATAAAACCAAAATTTGATAAGATTTCTAATAAATATTTTCCCGCTTTTACACGCATACACTTATACATGGTATATACCTGATTAATTCTGCTCTTTTAAATGCCATTAGTAACACGTTCTTCAAATAACATTTTGCTTATTTTACTTCTACGAGTGTATTATTAAAACAGGGGCCCTTTTCAGTTGATTTAATAAAGAGAACCGAGTAAATTAAATACTTGAAAAGGATTTTCAATTATTTACGGTGATTGCTTACCACAGAAAAGCAATTACATTTCATTTTCTTGGAAACTAACGATTGTCAAAATGGATACTTTGAGTTTTGAATAATGCCCTACAGTTACCTTTAATACTATTACTCTTACGGAAGATAAATGTAATGCTCGGAATAAAATTTCCACTATACTAGTGTACTCTAGTACATCTCTAGATATTAGTAAATTTAGATTTAAATACTGTTGGGGCATTTAGAGTAATCGCTGGAAATATTTTTGCAGATATGATATTTTATAAACTTAATGAATTTTAAAGTTTGAGGGAGAAAGTAGCTTTTATATATGTAATCAAAAGATGTCATGTGATTAACTAATTAAGCATAAGCGTACTTCTCTTTCAAATACTGAAAAAATGTAAATGCGAAGAAAATGAAAAAACAATTTCCTGATGTTTCATAATTAAGACTACTGCATATCCTCATCACGGAATTATTTTAGAGAATCATCGATTTCACGTGAATATTCTCTTGGGTCGTAACACATAAAAAGTAAAGTATAATATCTTTTAGTAAAATGAATGCATTTATTTTAATAATTTGGAGCTATAATCATAATTACTGCCGTTAATATTGTTCGTAAGGCTTCTCAAAGTTACTATTCTAAATGAAAAATTAAATGTTTTGTAATACCGAATGAAAATTCCGTTTATAAGGTATTTCTCCCCGCCTTCTTATCATGCTTTTGTGGTGTAATGGTCAAGCACACTCCGCGCGTATTCAGGAGGTCCGAGGTTCGAGTCCCGGCGAAGGCACTGCTCGTTTTTCACGTCTCCTGCTTCGAAATAACTTAATGACTCTCGACATTTTCTTAAATAGATGTTTTAACACTAGCTGCGAAATTCTACAGCTAACCTTAAAATTTCCATTTACGATTACATTTAGAATTTAAACAAATACTGAAGAAAAGAACGCATAATATTCAATGAGATATATTGATACCCACCCTAAGCATTCCATCTACCAGCATATTATGAATGCGCTATAAGAATAAATCAGTTATCTATCCAAAAGAAAGCACAAGAAAAACTACAGATATACTTTCAGCGAGATCATATCATTCCCAGCAATTGACTCTGGCATAAAGTACCAGAGAGTTGGTCAGATTATACCTTCAGTCATTAGAAAGGCTGGATTGAAAGTCGACAAACGTTCTAAATCCTGGCCTTCCGTAACATGTGCAATAGCGGAATTGTGTAACATATTCACATATTGAGTGTATACTTATATATCCATAAACTTTATTTATGTTTTTTTTTAAACTGGCATATTTCTCTAATTATACAGTCAAAAAGTGTTCCACTTTTCTGAGTATGTGTCGAATTTCGCACCTTGTGTTAAAGGAAATCGCAACTTAACAGAGCTGACTGTAGAAGCAAAATCTTCTAAAAATTCTGAATATGCGTTATACGATTACTGGAGGTGTTAACACAACAAGGATTAGAGTACTATTTTCAAATTTGCAGGACTAGTTTCGACGGTTTAAATACAGTAGAATCTTCGAAACTAGTCCTACAAACTTGTGAATGCAGCGCTGATGCTTTTTGTCTTAACATCCCCAATAATAGTTATTCGGCATGTTATTTCAACTCATAAATGTCTTATTAGACCAAAGACCTTAGACTGTAGATATACAGATCTGCTCTAAATTTGGTTGACATATAAAACTATGCATTTACTTAATATGACTATTTTCACTTAATATAACTATTCTAAGTCGCTTTTTCACATTTCAGTTGAACTTATGATTTCGTATTTTAACCCTCTGAAGCTTTAAACGCTCCAGACAGACTAACATTCAAACAACTGCAACCGCCTGAAACGGCCGAGATTGCAACTTTGTTTTCTTCTCTCCCTCTAAAGTTGCAGGTGCAGTTACCCCCAAATGTATTGTATTAGTTTATTGAAGACAGCGTGCTCTAAAAGGTTTTATTTGAGGTTTCTTGTCTTTAGGTTGCGTGTGGCATTTGAAATCTTTACCCTCTTTGTGCGTTAATGGACGGGGAGGAGGAGAAAATTGTTGTTCCGGTGGCATTTCCGGCGTTTCGGTATCGGCGTTCAAGTCAAAGAGGGCTTCGGTTTTCTGAGGGTTAAAATTTTTTATCTTTTTTTCTTCATTTTTAACTTTGCACTGTTGATAAGTTTCTAAATATAGAGAATGCTGAAGAAAATTAGCGGAAAATACACGTAAAGGAAATGGTACGAAATTTTCTTTCATGGAATTTCCAGCAACATTTCTGATCCTACGTTTCTCTCAGTGTAAATTAATAATTATTAAATCAGTCTGAAACCATGAAGATAAGAAGAAGCGAGTGTCTTCATGTTGAAACAAGAGTTTAGTTTAGTTAATAGCCCCTATGACAAGTGCCCAGCATGTTCAAACCAAAATAGTTTCAGCTTTCTATAACCTTAATAGTAATTTGGTGTTTATTTTTTGCAAGCTGTCAACAAATATTTACCTCAATAATTATTTTAGCTTAATTTTTCTTGCAGATATCTTTACTTTCTGTACTATTTGAGAACTCTAGACAGCCCTGGAGAATATATCGCGAATAGCATTGAAGCACAATATATTTTGCAAGTGTAAAATACTAAGGTAAAAATATAGAAAGGACTTGAAACATCCTGTTCTTTAGTCAGTTATATTGTGCTTCAGGTATAATTGAGACAAGTGCTTTTTATCAAAAGAACATCTTTCTGAAGGACGATTGCGTACTTGCATACCTCTGAAGATACCGCTAGTTACATTCTTCCATAGAGCCATACCAGAATTACCAGAAAACAACGCCTTTGTGCTCAGTGAGAATCTTGATTCAGACGTTGGTGTTTCTGACTGTAGTATCTTTTCAAATTGTAAGTTATTTTCGGGCAAGTTATTATCATTTTATAAGCGCGTTAGTCTTTTGGCTAGGTCTGTCTAAACTGTTACTACCCTTCCCCGTATTACGTACCCTTGATAGCTTAGCTAGCTAATTTAATATTACGGGCCAACTAGTCTAGAATTTGTGTTAGCTTCGCCTAAATCTCTTTAATTGGCCATTAGTTAGTTCTTATTTCTTATATTGTTGAGTTTCAGCCCAAGTGTAGGCTTTGTTGTACACTCTGAGAAAGTGGCCAACTCTCAAACTTTGTTTTGAGCAATCAAGGGTAATTAACCCTTCTTAAGTTTACGTTTCTGTTCTTTTGACTTAAGCGATTATTCGCTTAGTAGTGCACTATACTGCTCAACACTTAGTATACAAGTGAGGAACATTATAATCTCAACGCGTTTTCGGGAGGTCCGGAATTCGAACCCCAAAGAAGGAACTGCAAATTTCTTGAGTTTTCTGCCATCGAAATATTTTAAATAACTCTACAAGCGGCTTCCGAAATGAAAAGGATAGTCGACGATAATTCGTCACCACCAGGATTTATCGATTGAGTCCCCTAATCCCCAGTCGCCCTGTAAAAGTGGGAGTATACAAGATATTTTCTCACTCCTTTCCGCATATGCCTTCGTGTTGTAACTGGAACCATGCTGCATGCTTTTTCAGAAAGTTCGCATTCCGAATCCTGGCGAAGGCATTCCGGATTCTTCATTTACATACTTCAGAAAGTTCTAAGACTCTACGTATTCGAATATTCTCTCCAACGACTAGCGTTAAAAGGAGAATGTGAATAAGTCTCTTTTTATAGCATCAGGTACACAATACATTCCACATTCTTAGTTAGAATTAGCAGGAAGATTATGTTAGTAAACTTCATGTGATTTATCTTAATTAAATAATCCAATCTGTTTCAGTCTTCCATGGAAGCTTTTTATCCAATGTGTGTTTCTTTAATTTTCATTTATGTGAATTTAAAAACTGTGGCCCTTCTTTAACTACACAGAGTGCATATTTGGGTTCTATGGTCTATACCACTCATTTGATCTTTATTTAAACATTTTAACAAAATTATTTGTATATAAAATAATATATTTTAGACTGAGTAGCAGATTTTAAGCAACATCTATAGATCTTACTTCAAATTGCTCTGAAATTGATTATTCGTACTAATTAATGCGCGTGCAATAAGAGGAAATACGAATAATTCAGAAATCATATTGTAAAACTGGAATCAATGCAATAATACAGCACAAAATAAAGTTTTCAGAAATTTCGAGTGTAAACAATGCAACACGTGGTTAAAAATAATCATAATAATTTCTTGCTGAAAATAATTTATCATACATCTGTCCATCTTTGCTTTAACTGCAATTTGGCATTTTATTAGGTAATAGTACACCAAAAATTTGGAAATTTGGTAAGTCATGAAATCCCAGCCTCGTTGAATCAACCACATGTTCCAACATGCTGTCAGTATCTTCCAGAGATTTGCGTGGCTGTTCTTGCTATTTTACTGTCTTTCCTTCAAGTACTTCTATTAGCTTCTTTATATAAAAGAATACCTTAGTCTGATAAAGTTTAGCCTTCATCGTTTTTTCTTCATACATACTTCCAAGATCAGTAGACAGACAAAGTTATTGTTATTATGTTTTTTCCAAGACTGCCTTACAGAAGTGGGAGAAACGAAGACTCAATTTCATTTAGCTGACGAAGCGAGTACTTGCTCTGGAGCAGACTATGAGTCAGTGACATCAGGCACTCTAAACGATTTCCTGTTGGGGAAAAACAAACATTGTAATCTGGTAATCTTGCATGCTTCCGAGTATATTTTGTCCACGTATATTTTCCAGATCTAATTTCAACAAGGCTCGATGATATTCGCTTTTATCAGTAGAACCTTTCAGAAATGATTTTTTCAGCTATAAATAAGCATTCAATTTTTAACTTCATTCTAAGCCTTTGCAATAAAATTCACTACATTTACAGTTTATTCTTAAATATTTAAGACTCCCATCCTTTTTTTTTTGTTTGTTTGTTTTCTCGAAACATTTTGTGGTACTCTGGACGGGGAATATTAAGTCTGTAAAATTTCATTAGAAGATTAACAAGAACAAGGGTTTTGTGTTACGATTACCATTTGTTAAGTTAGTAATATACTAGTAAATTGCAAGCAGCTAAACAAACAACGTTACTACATTTTACGATTGCTCCTTTTTATGCTTAATTTTTTCGTAACTGTCTTCTACAAGCTTACATTTAGTTCCTTAAAATCTGAAAATATTTTTAAATCGGCAGTTTATTTAACTAAGAGCTACCTTACAACACACAAGAAAAAAATAACAACTCCCTTAAAAGTCTTGACTCTGTGAAAAGAAAACGAGAAATAATTAAAAGTCCGGTTAGAAAAGTTCCTTATTTCTTTATGCACTTTTTCTTCTTTGCTTTGCAGAGTATTGGTTTTCCAATATGACCAAAGATGCCGATAAGACTGAAGAAATTCTCTAACGAAGCCAGAAAAACCCATTGGTGGGGATAAGAAATTTGATAGCATCAGGACACGACGTCTGCGTAATTAAAATACTTTAATATCTCATTTTCCGGGAACAGGAGAGAGGGCGGTGAAGTTGGGTTGGAACAAAATGAAAAAGCAAGAAAAAGAGGAAAACGGGAAATGAGATAAGTATCAAGATCATTACTGACAAAAAAATAATAACTGGATAAAGTTCTGTGAGATACTTTTTTCTCTATTTCCCTCCACCGCCGCGTTGTTATCTTTGCACGAATAAACTTTCTACAGTATTTAGAAGAATTACTTGTATTTTTGTCTCCCCGGAATTGATATTCAGTTTAGTGGAAGCAGGAAATGTCTATTGGGATTTGAACTTTCTGTAACTCGAATTTCTTTCTTTTGATAAGTTGTATCAAACTACTTCGAACATAAAACTCATACTGTAGTAAGGGAATATAAAGGTTTAATCAAAGTATGGACTATAATAGTTTAAATATTAACAAAACGTGATAAAATCGTAAAATGATTTATTATTTATTTTTTTTTTTTAGTGGAGAAGAATATTCAACCACCTAGTGCATTTATAATAGTTCGTACAAAACCAGAAGTTGGAGAAAATAATCTCCTTACATTTAAAGTGTAATTCTTGTTACTCTATACAATACGTTAATGAAGCTTATAAAGTATTTTCTCCCTCCTTTTCGCATGCCTTCGGGATGTAATTGGAAGCATATTTGAGTTCCGGAGTGAGCGTTGCACATTTTTCAGGTCTCTAGCTTCAATAAAACTTAACAAATCTACAAGAGGTTTGATTTCTTCCTAAAATTAACTCATTAAATCTCTGGTCACGGTCTTCTGAATCGCTTAAATCCTGTCAAAATAATGATGTTTCAGAGAAGGATTCAGTGTAGCGGAAAAAATAGTCTACAGATTACTACCAAATTTGGTGAGTAATAATTCAGAATTGTGATACTTTTCTTTCCTTGACACGAATGGAATTATACCACAGCACATTGTAATGCAAAAGAAACTAGTTATTTGATTACACGTCTTCAGACACAACGCGTTGAATGCTTTTCAAAAGTCTAATCATTGCGACTTTATAAAATGTAACATTTACCCTCAGTTCTTGAATAGATCATCCAGGTAGCTTTTTTACGTTCATAGAACGTTCGAGCTGCACGCAACTCGAATCCGGCAGCGACAGCGCACAACATGGAAATACGCTTGGAAGCCGCTGTCCAACCGACAACTGTCTCTTCTATTTCAAAAGCGCGGAATCTTATCTCGTGCTTTCAGTATCGGATCAAACCTTACTACGTCCTCTACGGCATCAGCAGCGTATGAGGTTCAGGATCATCAATCAGAAACTACCGAAAGAGCAAATCATCAAGAATCATCTGCAATCACAATTTGTTGGGAAAAATAAGCATAAATTCCTGTTTTACAGGGAAGCATTTTAGTTGTTCTTTGTTAAGTTTTTATCAATAATATCAGATTTCATTGAATCATAACAAACACTTAACTGCATAGGCTATTCCGTTCAGAAAAAGATAACTTGAGAAATGAAATTTGAGATGTCATTGCAATAAATTCTGTGAACTGTCTTTTGCTAGGCTAGCTAGAATGCTCTAAAAATTAATCCTACAACTTTGTACATCCACCATTGTAGATTCCATAGATACACTGCTGTAGAATGTAGATTCATCATACCTATCTATTATAATATTCTTTGATACAAAATATATTGAAAGTAAGAGGTCACGGAACTCAGGGAGAAAACATCAAAGTATATTCAGTAAGTAGCATGGCTTTAAAATAAGATGAATAATTGTTTATAATATAGAATTTAAATAATGCAGGAAATTCTCGGGAGTTTAAAGATGAACTGCTCCGTCTGGGAGGATCTTGGTGATCAGTTGTATAGCAGGCAATATCTTACATATCTTTAACTTGATTTGCATTCTGAATTGCTTGAGAAGTTTTACAAAAAATTTCGAGAAAAGGTTTCCCGAGACTAGTCTATTATACCAAATGCTTGTAACTTCATTAGCTTCACTATGCTTTACTTTATTATAAGATAGCAGTGCAGTTTTTCGCTCTGGGATAGTTCTCGGAGAGATACGTCGAAATGAAATTGCTCTCCAAAGAACATCCCAGACGTGTTGTATAGTGTTAAGAGGTTTGGCTGGCGAATCCATGCGGCGAATATCCTCACTTTCCAAGTAATCATCGACCTATGTGGACGAGCGTTGTCGTCAATTAACTGGAACTCAGAAGCTTCTAAAATACCGAACTTCAGGCTCTAAGATATTTCTATATGCCTCAAAGCAGTCAGAGAACTTTTGTCAAACACATACAGGGATGCACAGCCGCCCAACATAATACCTGCTCAAGCCATTGCACCTCCACCACCGTAATTACCCATTTTCCTATTGAGGGAAGTATAGCATGATGTTCCAGACTCTCTTTAGATATAGAGGAATGCAAAGAATCAGCATTCAGGCACAATATCAGCTCACCTGTAAAAAGCATGGTGCTCCACTAAAGTCTGGTTCAAAGCGTTGTCTGTACCATGCTAAACGCTCTGTCTTGTGTGCTGTAGTGGGTGAGACGCACACAACTCTATCTTATGAAGCCTTTGGATAACTATACAGCATATAACTTGGGTTCCAGTGGCAGAATATAGCTTACACGAGGCTATAAATCTGTAGCAGATCTGTGTTGCCACGCTGAAGGTACAAAATAACAATTTTCTTCATCGTTGTGGATATCAATCGATGTTGTATAGGTGTTTTCGATATGGATCCAGGGTCTTGAACCTATTTTCGCAAATCGCAGATGACACTGGGCGTTACCTTAAGCTGTGTAGCTCCGCGTGGTTGTGAGTGGCCTGCTTCTAACCTACAGAATTCTCCATCTCATTCCGTCACCCATAAGCTTGTGATTACTCCTTTTGACTGATAAAATTTACCCAACTCTTGCCGGAAGCACTGAATGTCGTGAAGGAGTACGAGCACAAAAATTGCCCAAAGCCCCTACGCGCTTATATCCCTTCCAGAATCACAGCTCCACAGATACGGACATCTACACTTACGTATTCTACTCTGAATATTTTCATAATTATTCTACGGCATAATCAGTACCTTCGGTTGAATACCTTTCTTAAACACAGACATTAAATACAAACTATATTAATTAACTCACTAGTGTGCTACAGTTTGCTCAATTTTTAAGTAACGTACTGCACACTTATTTCATTGCGCTTGACAATCCTTAAAGCTTTAGTAGGATACCTCTTTTATTATTCGTTGTAGACTGTTCACAGACTATATATATATATACACTGCACACGGAATGCATGGAATAAACATGATATACAATTAGGAAAAAGGATGATATTTGCTTTACAATTAGGAAGAAAGGATGATATTTACTTTACAGTTAGGACAATGGATGATACTTGCTTTACTTCTATTGATCAGTAAAAGGTTTAGTTTGTAAAAATTGTATTATTATTATTATCAGTGTTTAGATTTTATTATAACCATTTTATTATTTTCAAGATAAATGGAGAAATAACCAAATTAAATAGCGTACTTATGGTATTGAAATTAAGTTTTATTTTACATATTTTTTTGTTTTTCATATAAACATTCATTTTAATGCTTGAAAAAAAGGGTATATCCCAGTAAGTGTTAATAATTATGACAGAGAAGTTACTTCAAAAGATATGTCTTTTTAATATACTCGTACATACAGTAAATATGTTAAGATTAATATAAAATTTATTGATGCTATCTAAAAATGTGGTTTATACACCTAACTAAATTTACCTTATATGCCCGAAATAATAGGTAGAGTTCTCTTGGCTTAGCGTCCATTGGTAGACCACTGACGAATAATGTTCGAACCTGGAAAAGAATAATTATGAGTTATATTATTAGATATCACTTTGTACAATATACTTTTTGAATATACTACTATACATGCATACATACATACATACATAAAATACATTTGTTACGTAAGTGCCATATTATCTACAATATATATATATATATATATATATATACAGTTTCAATAAGAAAATTCTCCACGAAAGCATTCCTCCCTTTAGAAAGATAGCTCTCAAGTGCTTTGTTACAATCAAATAAACCAAACCAACCAAATTACTATTGTTAGCACGAAACTCTTGTTAGTCTCCTGTTCCAACTCTTCTTAGTATTTTTATACTCAGTAAATAATAACATACTTTGTTAATATTTTCATACTAACAAGAGTTCATACTAACTGTTCATAAGCATGAAAGAATTCTTTTTTGTGTTTTTACAGCTTTTTTATTTGACAGGAAAGTCGCAATATATTGACTTGAATATATAGCAATATAAGTAAAATCCAACTATATTTGAATTTTATATCTATAAAAAATAAATGCATGAGCTTGTGCATGATTAGCAAGAAATCACTAAAGACTAAAACTTGTCAGGACTGAGTGTTCTGTTCATACTTTTGGCGAACGTATTCGTGAAGTTGTTAAAGTCCTGATCTTGAACAGGGAGCTGAATGCAGCTATGTTCAGTGAAAGTGGTAGAATAACTGTACGCAAGGAGGTTTTTAAAATGACCCTTTTATTAAACTACTATTTACAGCCACTTCCCGACTCAGAAGGGATAACAGAAAATAATGACCGCACTTGGGTCTAAACTGAAAAATTAAATAATTTAAAATAAAGTGAGTAGAAATTAAGTAGTCGTTGCTCACAGAGCTATAAACGCGAGGTTGGCCTCTATGCTAAACTATCAGAGGTGCTTAGCAAGACTTAGCTAATGCTAACGCACTTAGATTACTTCAATAAGTATTAGAGTAACAGCACTAAGGCTTAGAATTTAAATACTAGCTGGTCAGGTGGACGTCGAACAGAGCCGCAGTGATCTGAGACTAAAAGCTCTCTCACACTGAGAAGTTTCTTGCTAAGCTTTTAAATACAAAACTTAGCTCCACCTCAAATTAGCATAAAGGTAAAACGCGCGCTCATTCTAACGAGAAGTTGAAATAAGAGCTCATAAGAAAGAGAAATTAACATAAAACTTTGTTAGTTTAAACTAAAACCTTGCAAATTGACCCTGCATTCTGTAAAAAACAAATTATTCAGATATTTAAAGGAGAGGCCTGTAGGGTATAAAATAATATTAGTTGAAAAGCCATGAAGGTTAGCCAGAACTTTAGAAAATATGAAACTGAATTAATTAAACTGCTATTTATTGAACTGAATAATGAACTATTGTTATTCCAAGCGTCTAAATAATGATCTTTAAACATCCGTTCATATTAATTATTTCCAGTGCATTTAATAATTGATTCAAATAAAATATCTAAAATTCAGTTGACGTAAAATTTATATTTATTTTTTTCTTATTTAGATTTAACTTTTATCCAAGATTTACGATGGTTTTACGCATCAGTATCTTTGCTGTTTTTTAGAATTAATTATTTCTATTAGTTTTGCACATGAGTTTATGAATAATTAGAATCATTAAATTCAACCCAGCTAGTAGAATGTATATTTTTCAAAAAATCAATTTTCTTCTATCGTAATATATTGGTCAAATTATTCACGCTACGTTTTAATTTCCTTCGGAAAGCGAAGGCCTTGGGAAGAAGATGATATATAATCGAGCCAGTAGATTAAATCTTAAAATACCCTAAGAAATAGTTTTCTGTTAAACATATTAAAAAAAATAACGTGGAAAAGGGTTGTACACGCTCTTCAAGTTAAATGGGGAAAAGGAAGTACTTTTTAAATTTAAAGTTGATCTCTTTTTTGTTTTTTAAATACACAACGAAGTTTAAAGAATAACACCATTTAGCCACACCAAATTCCGATAAGAACACACCAGAGTGAAGGATAAATGCTCTTTAAAACGCATTAAGAAAAAAAATTGCATATATACACCAAAAAAATAAAATTAAAGTCTTAAAAAATACAACGTAAATGAAATGTTTCGTTTTAATTCATTTTCGCTGGGAGAAAAAAAAATTAACGTAAAATCACGCAAGGGAGGGGATGATGATAAAAAAATCAGAATCTGGCCCCAGACTCATCTAACGCTGTTTCCAAAAAATTACTTGAATAAAATCGTTTTGGAGGCTATTACGGGGTTGCTATAGCAACCACGCTCACCTTAGTTGCCGTAGAAACCGCTCGTTGCATGGCCGACCCCGCATGATTCCTTAGAGTTTCTAAAATTTCGGGCCTTCGGTAAAAGTACGAAGATGTGTTGTTATTTGATTTCATACTTTTTTCATTATAAAACTGTCATAAAAAAATAATTTCTCTCCGTTACTTAATTCTTACACATAGCAATGATTTTACGACAAGTTTTGTTAAATTTTTACCAATTGGATTACCTGTTCTAATTTGATAATCGAAAGATTGCTAGTATTATAAATCAGACTTAATTTGACGTGGAATTCCTTTTGTCAACCGAAGCAACTATAGCTAAATTTGTTATTATATTGCGCTATTTTCCAAGACCTTTCTACTTGGTGGTACATTTAGTTGAATATTAACGGTACTGTGACACGTTTATTTGGATACTGAAATATTATTGCTTCTTAACCCGTAACAGGGAAAGTCAACTAGTGAGACATAACCTTGACGTGTGTCTCGTTATGGTTAAAAGTTTCTAATCAAAATATTAAATTGCTATTTTCCCCATATGTTCTCTAAACACTTCCATTCGAATATGAAAAGAAAAGATTTGCATTTTACAAAGAAATAATTGAACACAAAGAACATCTTTTCTGCTACATAGATTTTTTTTATGAAAACCACTTGCAAATGCAAACTATGCAAAATAAACTAGAATAACTATTATTTTTATAATTAATAATTATTTCCCATTCATTTAACTTATGATAGATGTGCCCATTATATATTGCACGAAACGTAAAAAAATGACAGAGCCCTAACTATCACTAATAACATTGTGTTCTTGCAAGGAATGTCAACTTACTCATACTCTTATACACAGTCGTGAGATAATTTTCGTGTACATTCTAAACAAACTGGCATTTTACAGCTTACGCATAAAAATAAAGTTTTCCGTTTCTTTTTTGGGAGGGTATAGAGGGCATATTTTTCTCGATTTGAATTCAGAAAATTCTGATATAGTGGAATGCGAACTTTTATTCGTAAAATCAGGGGGCAAAGATGCTGAACACTGGGAGATCTGTCAGAGGTTCGAATCTCGAGAACGGGCTGGCTGCATGGGTGTTTTAGTGGTTTTCCTCATGTGAAACTTGTATGCGAGACAGTTTCCCTTAGAAAGTCCCCTACGAAGGCATTCCTCTCGTTAGTCAGATAGCCCTCGAGGCTTTGCCGTAATTACATAAATCAAACCAAACTAAGCCATTTGCAAAATCCTCTTGACATTCATCTTTCATCGCTAAATTCACTTCCCCCTTCCTCAAGAATTCTTTGCAACTTTTCTGCGTAATGCGGATTAGAAGGATATATGATATTTCTCGGACTGAGTTTCAGAGCCATGTTTTCACCTGGGACAAAAATCTTGACGTGAGAGGAAGGTGAGATCTGGCATACCGCTGTCAAACAAAAGACTAGAATTTAAAAATGAAGCAGGTGCAAAGTATGTTACCCGATGGATGAGAATGATCAAGGTCACAAGAGGAGAAGCTAGCAGGATAACCCACTCAGTCCGACTCAATATAGAATAGGGGTGACAGGAGCAAATTTTTTAGCGGTATTTGAGACCGCACCTTCCGAATGACGGGTTAAGTTTAAACCACTTATATTTAAGTTTAAACCACTTAAACGTCTTATACTATTAGGCGAAAAGAAACTTTTCAACGGCGTTGCATTCTTGTATTTTTAGAATTAATTCTATGAAAGGAAACACATTCGATCCACTATTTGTCTAAGAGACGAATATTTTAGTGGGGGACCTTTTTAAGCGAAATCATGTATCACATTGCTAATTACGAATTTTCTATGCAACTAACTCCCGTCTACCGCTGTAGAGGAGCCGTGGAACGAAAATAGTGCTTCGTATCATTAGCCGCTTGGTCATTGATCAGTCTCTGTCTACTGGAACTTTTGACAAGATGTTAGAAAATGCGCAACATGAGTTTTTGATGACATTTTTAATGGAGTACCAAAAATACACAACAGAGTTTGCGAAGCTTCCTGAGACATCAGTTTATTATGGCACATTGCCCTGGAAAAACTGCATTACAAAGAATACGAAGCTTTAGAACTGAAGTTTCCCATAGGAAGCGAATTACCACTTATCATTTAAAATTAAACGAAATAGCAAGCTTTGTTTGGCTTCCAACTTTTAAACACCTCTAGCGATTTTAAGGACGATCAGCCTCTTCTATGTGCCCGATCAGTCTGCTACTTTGGAACCAAATCAGTTTTATCCAGATAGAAAGAAAAACACGCCAATGTATTATAAGATATTCTCTTCCTCCTTCCAGCACGAAGTGTAATGAGAGCACATTCGAGAGGTCCAGTTTCAAGTTCCGGAGGTTCCACTTCACATTTTTTACTTCTTTTGCTTCGAAAAATCCTGATGAATATACAGTGTAATTAAACCTCTTTTATTACTTTTATTCAAATTCTACACCAATTAAAGGTTGCTTTTATGCCAAATTAAAAATTTTGCACTGGTATATTTCTAGTCCAGTTTAATACTTTATTTCAATTTAGAATTGCGGGAGGTTTGTCTGCGGATTATAAGTAAAATTATTTAACTTTCCTCACTAATTATGCTTTTTAAAAGGCCTTACTGGTGTGATATTTTAGCCATAACGTTATTATTTTGCATTTTTCAGCCTCTACATACGTAACAAATATCGCCTTCATAAATTCAAACTGAAAACTACATTTAAACCAGTTCTATTGAAAAGATATTTTAGAAAAAAAAAGGTGAAATATGTTAGGAATCATTGTTGCTTGTTATTCATAAGCGTATTTAATTCAATAGGTGTCACGCCTTAAACTCTGAAGTTGCAATTTGTATTATAAAACCATTATAAAACGAAGCCGCTGTCATCTCTTGGCATAATCTATAATAAATTTTGCCTTAAGGAATAATTAATAATTATGCTAATAGTAATAACGCGAAATAAATTTTATAGATTTAGGACAGTAATTATTTATTTCGATAACTAAATTTATGAATAATTAATTTTGAGGTAATTTAAGTTAATAGACACGAAGGTATTCTTTTCTTTTGAAGGGGCAGCTCCAGCACTTTTTCTGTAGTTATAAATTCAATCTAATGTCATGTTTTCTAACATGCAGCTAAATAATTTTAATAATTAAAATGAGATCTGAAACAAGTACTTATGAACACTTCGCGTATCTTAAAGGTGATATTTATTGAATTCCTTTATCATTTTAGGATAACGAAAGTTTCTAAAAATCATCATATCTGGCAATTTAACAACGAATAATTGATTGCATATCACAATGAACAACGGCTACATTGAATTTTTTATTCTGATAAGTTGCTTTTTTCATTTCAAGCTGTTTTTCAAGCTGCTTGTTCATGCAAGACGATTTTTAATTTTGTAATTTTAAGTAATTTAATTTCAATAATCTAAAATATTTTGAACTGCATTAGACCAAAAACCTGAGCTTTTTTTGTCTATAATTTTCTTTCAAGTTTCTAAAGTCAAATAAATAGTGAATCCTGAAAACAAATCAGCAAATAAATTTTATATGCTGTAAGAGCTACCTTTTGTTAAATAGTATCAACTTCGTTTTGTGATGAATGCTTACTTCGAATAGTGATCGTAAGCATACATTGTAAATTCAGCAAAATGTAAATTAAAAGAAGCATTAATATTGCATAAACTTGAGACCCTGTGTAAAGTTTCAAAAGATACGAACTAAAATTTATTAATTAACTTGTAATTTTCTTATTTCAAGTAAAGTAAGTAAAGCAGAATCGAATATTGGTTTCCATGAAAATGAATGAAAGCAACATTAATAATACAGTTAAGCTTAATGGAAATGCGTATAAAATATTTATTCTGCCGCCGTTAGAACAGCAGACTGGATTAAAAATAATAGGCAGACAAATACCTATTTAAGTCTAAAACCGTAGCGTTAATATATTACAAATACATTCCGAGAGCACGCAACACCCACCAAAGAGAGACTCATTTGTCTAAATATGCATATTTCCCCCCTTTAGTAAGCGGGGAAATACACCACCACCTAAACACTTCATTACTGTCGCAGACAAAAGCCATTTCCCCACTGGGGATAAATAAATGAATCTTATCCGAACGTAGGGAAATTACTTTCTTTACGGCATTTAAAACTCTTTAAGAAGAAACGAACTCTTTTAAGCGGAGCACTCTTCTACCAACAAACTGCGAACCAGGATAAAGTTGGCTGAAACAAAAATAAAATCCTTTTTTAAAAGATTTGGCTGACTTTTTTCATTACCCATAGCTGTAGGGATCTCGTAAATAGTGCATCTGTATGTAACGTTCAGTTAACATTAATTCTTTCTAAGATATTGTGTACTCTACTATTTCTCTATACTTTATGCAGTTATATCGGTAACGTAAGAATTTTCAGGAAAATTTTTAATTAAACGCGGTCAGTTTTTTTCCAAGGATTAAATAGAATTTTTGTTCTAAATTTGATAGATTTCTTCCTGTTTCTTAAATGTCTACCAGCGGCCGAGCTGTAAAGTCGCTGAATATTGAAAGTTTGCTTCGGGTTTCGAATCCCAACGAGCGGGCTGGCTGCATGGGCGTTTTCGTGTTTTTCCCCATGTCTGACATGTATACGAGATAGTTTCTCTTAAAAAGTGCTCCATGAAGGCCTTCGTTTCCTCAGGCAGATAGCACTCGTGTGCTTTTGTCGTAATAAACCAAACCGAATCAAATCCTCTTACTTAAGTAAAATGTTAGTATTTTTAAAAAATTAAGTTTCATTTAATAATGATAAAGATTATAACTGTAATAGTAATATAAAAATAAAAAAATATGTAAAAGCCAAAGAACTGGAATCTGATCATTATATCCAAATTTCATCGCATATTTGGTGGAGCTTAAATACATTATAAGAAGAGCGATCTTACATTAAGACAAACGTTTTTGGTTTTAAGACATGTTTTACTTGAGTACCCCTGTAATATTAGTATATACTGGTGACAAATGGGATATCCGTGACCTCGATTCTTGTCGAGGTCTAAAATGATTTGTCACATTTCAGCCTCTCTAAAATTTAATGACGCTAGAGTGGAGCTCGGAATAAAATATGTTGGACGGTAGTGAACCATTTTTTGAGTTTGATCCAACTAGGTTTAGCCCATTCTTCTCATTCGCTCTTTAAGTGCAGAAGACAAGTGAAGAACTAAAGCAATCGTACTATGCATGGAGAGTATAATGGTTAAATTGAGTGCTAGAGGATCCGTGGTGCAATTCTTGGCGAGAGCACTCTCGAATTTTCTTTTTGCGGAAATCTGAAAGTCATTGCATCAGACAAAGGCTCAACGATTTAAGAGATTCGAATGACAGTTATGGATAAATTACATATGCAAGCGAGAATAAATGGCAAAAATTCACCTTTGCACTTGAAAATGTCCCACTGAAAATATACTCTCTGAATCACGTTTAAAAAATACCATGTAATAATTTTTCTCTTAGTTCTTAATTTTTATTTCATAAACTAAAGACACTTAATTAGAGCAAGAACACGTGCCATTTTAGACCAGTGTTCCCATAAAATTTCAGTTTGGCAACTACAAATTATAGGCATCCGCCTACATGTAAATATTCTGAGAGGTTAAAACTTTATCTATAATTGAACATAGAAAGGAATCATGAATTTATGATAATAAAAAAATAATCATACGTCGCTGTACTACGTACGTAATACGTATGTGAGAAATGTGTTTTATTAATTATAATATCCTTGCAGATGTTAATGAAAATTATTAGATGGATATATACTAAATTTAAATGAGTTTTATTCAAGCTAATTAAATATATTTAAAAAATATAATTAGGATTTTTTATTTATTAACAATTTCATATCCTGCTTTAGAATCGCTTAATTTTCTAAGAAAATGCATTTTAAGTACGAACATAGATACAGTAATAATAAATCAAGATTATAAAGCTAAATTAAAGGTTTTTATATTTCGTGGAATGAAAATACTCTGAGAACTGATTATATGCGAAGCTCTGTGGAAGAGAAATTAAGATCATATGATTTGACCAGTAGTAAAATTTGATTATGACGAATAAATGGTATATTTATGGGTGTAATATAATGTAACGGTACGAATATAATGGCTTAAAATATTTGGAAAGTCACGGTTAAGAACATTTCCAACGTCAAAAAGAGTGATAGAAAAGTAATATAATACGAAAATAAAAAGAAATGAAAGGAAAGTAATAGAAGAAATATGATTTGACCAGTAGTAAAATTTGATTATGACGAATAAATGGTATATTTATGGGTGTAATATAATGTAACGGTACGAATATAATGGCTTAAAATATTTGGAAAGTCACGGTTAAGAACATTTCCAACGTCAAAAAGAGTGATAGAAAAGTAATATAATACGAAAATAAAAAGAAATGAAAGGAAAGTAATAGAAGAACAAATATAAAAAAATAAAACATCGACCATATTCATTACTTTCAGCTAATAATTTATATTAATTAATTAAATCGAAATTATAAATAAATATTCATAAATATATAAATAATAAAATCTTCATAAACTCTATTCTATCCATTCTTTAGGAGCCAATAATTTAGACCATTGTTCTTGCAAATGTTTAGGAAATCAAGTTCATATATAAGGCCTTCTTAAATGCAAGCATTTAAGCACCATTAAATATAGATACCTTAAAAAACGCATGCCTATGATATGTTCTTGTATTGGAATCAATGAATATTTTTGTATGCATACTGATATGCATCCGTAGCAGAAACATAACATCTTTACTCATTTGAATACTCATCATTGCAATAATTAGCAATTCATTTTTGTATAATAATTTAATATTTATGCACATATACCTCCGAAATTGAAACTTCTAAAATCTCATGAAGCTCTGGTGTTCTTTCAGATAGACTCTACAGCTCTAGTGTTCTTTCAGATAGACTTGAAAAAAATAAAAGTCGCATTTTGAAGTATAAATTAAAACTTCCCAGGGCAAAATTAAAAATGCATTATCCTATCAATGTTTAGCAGAAATGTCTAAAAAATAATTCTAATTTATACGAGATATAAAAAAGGTTATTAATACAAATTTGAGAACACGAGTGCCTTAAACTGAATAACCTTTCGAAAGATGAAAAGGAAGCAAAAGCAAACATCCAAAAATACATAATTTTTAAGAAGAACATTATTGCACATCTGTTGCTTCTTAATGAAGCTCAGCGAAATAAAATTAATAGAACCCAACGATGAAAAGGAAAAAGAACTAAGGCTAATAAATAAATACGAAAATAGAAAACAAATTCAATATACCAGGTCTCGGTATTAAAAAAAAGAAATGTTAAAATATTCTATCGAAAAACAATAACTTGAAAAACAAGTCACGAAAACATATATACAAAAAAATAAGGGAATTCCTTTGTTCTATGAATTAAGAAGAAGAAGCCGATTTCTCTTTGGAAAACGCAGAAAGAAAGAAGAAGTATAACATCTAGATTTTCCATTTTGCTTTAACTTAAATTATGAATAAGCTCCAAAATGAGATTTTTCCCTTTTGAAAAGAATGAAAATGGAAAAAAAGATGAAATAAATAAAATTCTTAAACTAGGAAGCAGGAAAAAGAGAGTTTCCAAGAATATTATCTCAGTTGAATCTTTTGGCGTGGGTTAGAATTTTTTTTCCTTGGAAAGATTCTTTGTCTACGCACGAAAGGTTAAAGAAAATGTTTGTTAGAAGAAAAATGTTTGTTTTTGAAGATGGTTTTGCACTTTGATGTCAATGTTATTTGTATATTTTTGAAAGAAATACACACTTATGTAAGCAATATGAAATTTTAAAAACCTGAGTATTTTGTATATCAAAAGAGTAACATTTTACCTCTGTTTTGAGAGATTTTTATTATTTTATTAACCAATTTTTAATTTCCCTTTCTAACTGTTGTTGCTCACTTCCTATTTGGAATTACTCAAACGAAATAACAAAAAATGGAGCAACAGTATAATTTGTTTTCCAGTGAGGTTAACTTTAACTTCAGTGTCTGTGTTTCTCAGTCTGTGGAAACGAATCTCTCGGGAATGCTCTGTGAAATTTTGAAAAGATAGGTAATCAGAGATTTAAATTCGCTTAGTTAGGATACGAAGCTTAGTTACACTGGACTTATTGTTTTCTTTAAGTGGGTTTTCATTTTTAAGGGACTTAAGAAGGACAGAAACAGTCTACATGTTGAAATTGCATTGCGACTTAGCCGTTGCAACTCTTTCCTAACCATCGCTGAACTGTGCAATTGAAAGCAACGCAATCATCTCGTTGATTAAAATAAAAAATAAGGAGAAAAATAACTTGGAACGGCGTAGATTTTGTGCAAAACTGCAATATTTTCTTAAATAATGCCATATCACAGACATCCAACATAGTGTTCTATATTTTTACGCTTTTCCTCTACTACGTATAGGTTGCGAAGAAATTTACGACTGTTGTTATTGTTTTCTTCTTTCTAATTTTACTTTTTTTAATTCTTTTTACTTTATAATTTTCTTAACAATTATTTACTTTGGATCATAATACTAAAGTGGGTACTACATCTATAATTCTTATACTAGGGTTATTCAACACAGGTTTTGATATGACATCCCTTACGCAGAAAGCGACTGATAAGGACATAGCACTCATTGATAAAATTTAGCAGTTATAGGTCCTACTACATGTACCTACCGTACTACAATTACTGTTCATGTAAGCCCTTTTTTAGCAAAATTCTGTGACGATTTATCACTAATTTTTACCTTAAGATTATCTTGAAGTAAATCACATTTATGACTCCGAGTTATACCTAATCGTTCAATATTTCAATAATATTTGAAATAATAAACTGATGTCAGAAACATACAGCTCTCCAAACATTGAAGTATTTGGCTCTAAAACACCAAATTGCTCGAAAATGCGCTAAAAATAATAATTATCTACATTATCACCCAGAAATACTGCATTTTTATGAAGAAACAAATACGGCTTGGCCAGATGAAGTGATAGTTATTTCTATAACTATTTTATACGTTAAACGTTATTTAATGTACGCACATATAACTATTTTATACTATGTTATATTTTCGATACGTTTTATAGAAAAAGTTATTTCTATAACGTTTTCTATTTTGCATAACATTATCATTTTGACATACATGGCTAGTTGCTAATTTATACAGCATAAGGTATTTCTCGTATCTCGAAAATATAATGTGGCAAATCCTTATGTAGATTTTCATTTTATACTATGGTGGTGGTGTCAGCTATAGAAAATATTTGAATGAGTGATAGTCTACGTCGGGAAGCATCGGACCATGGGCCTTGATTCGCAAGCGAATATCTTCGCGTTATACGAAGTGAAGTGATACGGCATGTATCTTCTGCCAGCAACTGAGATCGGTGCATTATTTTTCTGCAATGTGCAGCGTGATATTTTACAAAACTAGTTGTAGTTCGTTGTACTGAGAAATAAGTTTGTGAAACCGGATAATTTGGCGAATGTATGTGGCTGTATTAGGCCTAGAAGTATGTACGGAGGAAATACAGTTGCAAAAAGAACAATTCAGCTACATGTCTTCCTTCTGTGGGTCTCAATATGTATATTTTCGTAATGAGTTACGATGGCGACACCTTCTATTGCTAACCACTGGAAGTACTACAGTTTTCGTCCTCTGGCATCGAAGCAGGGATTTTTGAATTGGTCCGCAGCAATGGACTGAAGCATGCTCCAAAGGCAAGTATTCAATATATTGTGTCTTTTCTGGAAGGAACGCTGCTAAATCATATCCTGTTGCACAAACAAAGTTAGGCTTATAAAAATCAGGTCACGCTTTTGATTGAGTCAGTAGTCATGTGGTGTATACACCAGAATTTTAGACCTTCTTATACGGAATATTAAAGTACACGCATTTTGCATTTCATTTAAACTTATTGGATTCAATTATATCTACTTCGTCGATAGCGCATAAACCACAATAGAATAAATGCAATCTTTAAAATTCACTATATTTGTTTACCATAGCGACAATCTGGCGCTAGGTTCACCTAACAGCGTTACATCTCATTCAATTTATAACTCAGAATGCAAATGCATAAAATATGTATATCATCTGAAGAATTATCTAATCGTTGCCACATGCTCTATTCAAATACTATGATAAATCTAAAACAATGTATAAAAGAAATTAAACAAAACAAAGAAAGAAAGAAACAGTTTTTCACAGACGATTCAGTATTTCTCATTCAATTAACTCAGTTCTTACTTTGCAACAAGGCCAAAAATACATAAAAACTTAAAATATCTATATTAAAAATTACGAAGTAAATCTTAAACACTTATTTCCTCGAATAGCTTCCAGAATGGATTAAGCATGATTTAATTCGCAATAATAAAAAAGGCTTATTTTTGTTATTGCGAAGCTTAGTTTCTCTAGATTGGCAACAAATTCCCTATTCTTCTAAGTTTCAAATGTGAACAAATATGGCTGCTATGGAAAAAAAGGCTTAACCGCGCTCACAGCACTTTTAAATTGTTGATAATTCTACAACTATAGCGTGCCGGTTAAAAGCATAAAAAACTTAACTGGAAAATAAGAGCACAATTCAATTATTTTTAAATCAAAAAACGCTCAATTTACAAACGTAGAAGAATAAAGAAACTAACCTCACTTTGCCGAGTAACAAAGTGAGTATATATATATATATATATGTATATATACTTTTGGTACGTTCAATTTCAAAGTAGGAGGTGCACATCTACATGTTATAGCAGTCCTATGTACAAATTTGCCACGTGTTCTGAGGCTACTCGTTTTTCAGTTATGCGAGATACATACGTATGTACTATGTACCCACAAAAAGCTCTTCAGAATCCATTTTAAATCAGTTTCATAATCTTTGGGGGGGAAATAAGGCCTTTATTCTGTTCTTACGTACAAATGTCACGCAAAAACATCGCTAAATTGCTTTTGATAGCGGTCAAAATGGATATTTTCGTTGAAATATGATACCCGAAATTTTTCGCGATAACAATACTTCCTTTTTACTTCGTACAGGGAAGCAACAAAATTGATGAATTTTATTAAGAACTACGTAGACTGATAGTGTCCAATTTATGCCATTTTTTCCGAATTTTGATAGGGTTTTGCCGTTTTACATTTATAAGAAATGGGCTTTTTACATTTATAAGAAATGTGCTTCTTACATTTATAAGAAATGTGCTTTAACACGCTTATCTTGATAAAACTGATAAATATTCCTTAAAAATAATTCAGTAATTTCCCATGAAAACAAACTTTTAAATATTTAAATTCCATCATAATTAATGAAGTCTCAATCATCTTTAGTTGGCTGTATTCAGTGCGCAAATTTTTAAGAAGTCGACAATTGTGAAGGCGATTATCAATGAAATGTGGCAACATTATTAAGAAAGAAAAGGTTCTCAAATGATGACCACATTTCGCCAAAAGTTGCCAAACCCAATCTCGTATATCCAGTTGAGGATCACATATACATGTTTTTATACTATAGGTATATATTGTAATCATGCTGCAGAATTCATAATATTTTAATAATAGAAATTGTTCATGGCATTTTTCCCTTACTTCGCCTCTTTTGCTTGGTATTTAAAACATAAGCTGCAGACATTAAGAAAGGAATCGTACAAAAAGTAACGACGAAGGTATAAATAAGAAGTGCAAGTTACAAGTGTACAAGAAATTTCGAGTTGGAAATAATAATATTGCCAGGATTTCACTTCATCTAAATTAGTTAAATACTTTCGAATACTTTCAAATTGTTTACGATTATATACCAAGCTCAGTCTGTCTTAAGGCCATCCAAATGGCACATTTGTAAAACTGTTCCTAAATATAAGTTTAAAGGTATCATGTGTTGCATTAATCGATTACACCCATTTGTTAGAAAGTAAATAGGTAAAGAGAATGAAACTAAAAACATTCGTTATTTGAAAGCTTGGTACGAAATAAAATTCCACGAAACGTTTTGTTCTACGTGGAAATTTTAATCTTGACGTTAAATTCCAATATATTTTGTCAATATATACAAAAACTTTTCCATTTATTTTTTGATGTTGTAGTTTTATTAAAGTAAAGAACTATCACTTCTGGAACATTTATCACAAACTTTACAAAATGCTTTGTAATAAATTCGTTGAGAAGCATTCCACATATTTGATTACGTTTTTTTATTTCTGTATAGACTTACTATGCCTCTAATATAACTTCAACCTTAAGTAAACCTCCAATACAAGATTTTAAATCTCTCATCTGACTATATCCGAACAAATTCTCCTGAGTTTTATAACTTTTGAATGGTTTTCAAAATCAGCTTTTAATGTATAGCTTATTTCCAAAGAATCATTATCGATTTATGCTTGGTAGTATAAAGTATTCTTGTGAAGAGCTTGAATGATCTAAATGTCTTAAATCTAGCAGTCAGTATAATGAATAAATATATACCGTGAAGATCAAACTGAATTGCTCATAAATATTGTTAATGCAATCTGTTTTAATGCCCAGCATTGTTACTTTAAGAGACAATCAAGAGGAAAATCGAAACAGCTTCAATCAGAAGGCTGAAACGGATAATTAATCTGTTTGGATCTAATAACCATTGCAGCAAATTCCTGGAAACTATAGAATGCTGAGAAAGTGGAACTCTTGAAATAAATTGCTTAAGTAATCAAAGAGATCTTCACAAAGATAGTCGTACTTTCTACTTTGTAAGCTAATCTGTCCTGCAGGGAAACTATTATGATAACATATTTATGAATAATGCTTCATATCAATACATTGTTCATCCTTTGAACTCGAATTCAGGTATGGGAATTCAAAGTATCTACATTGGTTTTAAAGACATACCAAGAAATTTTCTCAAACAAAAACGAAATCATTTATGTGAAATATGGAAAATCAAGAAGTTCGAAGTCCTCAGAATTAATTATTTAAGGAGATAGTGCAAAACTTAACTATCTCATACGGAATAGCAAGTTCTCTGCTAACACTGAACTTCTAATGAAGAAGACAAAACTATGAATAAAGTATCAGTGATTCTTATCGCTAATTTTTATATGTTATGATTAAAAGGGAGCGTCAACCTAGAGACTTCAGATCTGGCTTTAAACTGGTTTATATAACTGCTTGAAGATTCAAGAAGTTTCGAAAAGTTGTAAAGTTTTAGTTAAACTAACAAAGTTTTATGTTAATTTCTCTTTCCTATGTGTTCTTATTTCAACTTCTCGTTAGAATGAGCGCGCGTTTCAGCTTTATGCTAATTTGAAGCGGAGCCAAATTTTGTATTTAAAGGTTAACAAGGAACTTCTCAGTGTGGTTTTAGTTCAGAGAGTTTTAGTCTCAGATCACTGCGGCTCTGTTCGACGTTCGCCTGACTAGCTAGTATTTAAGTTCTAAGCCTTAGCGCTGTTACGCTATTACTTACTGAAGTAATCTAAGTGCGTTAGTATTAGCCAAATCTTGCTACGCACCGTTGATAGTTTAGAATAGAGGCCAACCTCGCGTTTATAGCTTTGAGAGCAACGACTACTTAATTTTTCTACTCAACTTTATTTTAAATTATTTGATTGTTCAGTTTAGACTCAAGTGCGGTCAGTATCGTCTGTTATCCCTTCCGAGTTGGGAAGTGGCTGTAAATGGTGATTTAATAAAAGGATAATTTTAAACCCTCCTTACGTGCAGTTATTCTACCACTTAACCACAGTTATTCTACCACAGAACATAGCTGCGTTCAGCTCCCTGTTCGAGATCAGGATTTTGACACGGTTACGACAATGTTCGCCAAAGGTATGCACAGAACACTCAGTCCTGACAAAGTTACTAAACTTTAGCAAACGCATGTCATGAAAATCTCTAAATTCCTTAATGCGAAAACCACTAGTTCCAAACATACGCAAACTGCAGTGTTATGAAACTTTCTAAAATCTATTGGAAAATAGCCTATAGATATTTCAAAATAAATATTTATAATTTATTGATTGATTTTATGATGATAAAATAAAATTCCAAATTATTGTGGCAAATATAATTTTTTCCTCTTACAAAACAAAAAAACACTAGTTTTCTTTTCGTGCTTTTATCCTCAGTATATACTGGCTTAATATAATTCCATCATAGACTCGGCTGTGATCGCATAAAATACGTGAGCCCAGTTCCTACTATTCAAAACGACACCCTATGCTGTCCCGGAGGGTAGTGGTGTCAGCCATCTGAGTAGGTGAAGGCCATTCATTTTATCGGCTTCATAAGCTCAGCATTCTTTGTGGTGTGTCTGAGGACAAATACTTGGGCCCAGGGATTTAGTTATGTCGATTCTGTGGTGCATAGCCTAGTTTTCCACTTCGCTGTTTGTGCTTCATGTGTAATTATATTTACTATAGGTCTTCTTTCTATTTGGGGAATGGTCATTTGTTTATATTTCTTACATTATTGTTGAAAAAATTATTTTTTAAAAATTTTATCTGCACTTTTATTTTAGATCTTTAAATATCATTCTTATTAGAAATCGTATATATTTTTCAACATAAGTATCTGACACATGATGATAATTATTTTGCGTCCACACAAACTGACAATGGTTTTCAACATTACAGATGAAGGGCTTATTTTTCTACTATTGAGTGGATCTCTAGTATAATATATAGCGGCAGCTTTTTATAGACACTATGTAGATATTCTGTGCAATACTGAATTTCCTTAATTTACAGAAATACGTATACCAAACTCTAGTACTTGAATTTTTATGGTGTATAGCATTTTATCGGAAACATATCGGAAAAATTAATAATTAGTATATTTAATTTGGTACTACTTTACATTAAAATGAGGAAGAAAAAGATAAGTTCTGCTACCAAAATATACAGAATCTGTGATTGAAACGTTTTTTGTAGTATATGTAGGAAACGCTCTTTGCTGGTAATGTGAAAACTATAAACGGCAACAAAAAAACGGGCAAGACAACAATGGCGAAGAAGAGTTTCAGATGTATCAGATATTGTCAAATCAGATGTCATAAATCTTAAAAATCTGCATAAATTCCCTTGTAGGTTGCACAACACATGCCATAGAAACGGCTTTTGTTAATTACAAGTACCGACTGAAGCAAGACTGTTTACTTGCGTATGTATGTATTAAGATTCGCTGGGCATTGTGAACTGTTAAACTTCCGCTCAGAGTTTTTGGGTAACACCTCGG